>CM071580.1:14010164-14222622 GCA_036426205.1 Ascaphus truei | reverse complement strand
AACTCATTTATTCTGCACTATCGCAACTGGACTAACACGGCTATTTTCTGCTTTATATATATATAGCAAATGTAAATATACTGTGTGCTCATTTGCATGTCTTAGGCAGGTCTGCAACCCTGCCTTTCACCATTATCACCCAGCCCACAGCACTTCACTGCAGCAAGGGATTCTGGGAAACGACATGCAAATGAGCACACAGTGCCACTTTTTGCTTCAAAAACCATTTTATACATGGTTCCCTATAGGCTTAAGCTTGCTGCATGGTCACAGCTTTGAGCACAGCCAGGGTTAAGATGCATAGCCAGAAAACCCACCCACAGACAGCTGTTTCGACCTTAATGGGTCTCATCAGTGTGGGGTTGGTTATATATATATATATATATATCTATATATATATAGATATATATATATATATAGATATATATATATATATTAGCATACAGTGCTCCCACTGCAGTAAGGGATTCTGGGAAATGACATGCATATAAGCACACAATGTGTCACATTTTGCCTGGAATATCCATACACATTTATTGGGCTCTTTGATGTTTCTCTCAGTATTACATTGTTAGTAATAAAATAAGACACAAAGTTGCTTCATGTATAGATGATGTCTGTAGACTGTAGAGGGGTCATTGTCCCCCTGTGTGGGGTGTGTTGTGATATTCTGCCCCATCACTGAGTTATAATGGGATATGTTGTGTTATTAGGGACAACATAGCTAAATAGTAATGGCATCATAAACACATTACACATGTACAGTTTGGACCCAAAGGCTAAGATGTGACATTGGAAACAGTATCAGAATGTAGCATTGACTTACTTGGAGAAGATATTTTTGCAGGGGTCTGGATAAGCCATGGTCCCAAATTCTGACACCACTATCCTGTTGGCTTCCATGTTGGTGTTGTATGTGTCACTGCGGAGGTATTTACTTCTATAGTAAACTTCACCTGCCAATCAGCAAACCACACATTTGTCTTTACGTATATATTAAAGTCAACCCACCCTGCGGGGCTGGCCTCTCTAGCAACGAAGGGGTTAAATATGCCATTTTGAAACAAACGTTTTCTGTTATCATTTAATATTATTACATTATTTGGTGATAAGTCAACAGTCTGCAGTGCCCCCCTTTTTGATATAAATGGTGTCATTTTAGTAAAATCTACAGCTCAAAAACTCCATTCAGATGCCCACCTGTTTCTTACCTATGTAATAACTATTTAAATACTGTAGTAATATAGGAAATAATCTAAAAGCGGCACCGATCTCCAAGAAGACTAGATTTTGTATCACCCTAACATTAGTACAGAGAAGTGGGACTCCGGAGCACTACCAGTGTGCAACAAAATATAAGGGGCGGTCAAGAGGGGACTCCAATCAAAAAAATGTTTATTAGATCACGTGACCACAGAGAGGTAAAAAAAAAACGCACCTACGCGTTTCACGCACCTACGCGTTTCACGCACACTGCGCTTTATCAAGGTGTACTTCTCTGTACTCCTGGGATACAGCGGATATTTCATACCAAAGGACCTCCAGGCGGACTACGGGCACTCTGAAAGATAGGTGAGTTACCCCCTTTGATTCCAACTTGAACGCTATGTTATACTTCCCACTAACTATTATATGGGAGATGTTTATTGTGCCATTTTCATTATATGATGATCTTTTTTAGACACCATTAGGCATTATTCTTCCCATAAGATAGCTACTGCATGTGTACTGTATCTCTTTGAAAGGAGGTTCTGGACTTTATGATATTCATATAGGCATTTTGCACGGAGCTTTTTGTTGTGTCTGAGCACCAGATCCTGTTGGACTTGTTTTTTGCTGCTTCGTCCCAACATTACGCTGATAAAGTTGTATTAGAGAACAAGTGTCTGAGCGTACCTAATTCCTCATTCATAGGACTGTATCAGAGGACGGAATAAAAGGGTAAAACAATATCTACCTACACAAGGGGTGGGAAACTCCAGTCCTCAAGGGCCAATAACAGGTCAGCTTTTCAGGTTATCCCTGCTTCAGCACAAGTGATGCAGTCAAAGACTGAGCTGCTGAGCGAGCCACCTGTGCTGAAGCAAGGATATCCTGAAAACCTGACCTGTTGGTGGCTCTTGGAGACTGGAGTTGCCCACCACCCTTGACCTACACTCAATGTTGGGTCATTCCAATATACGGCCTGCGAGGAATACAAACATTATTCGCACACTGAAACACATAGACACCTACCATTTTTTATAGTGAAGCTGTGTAATAAAGCCAACCCATCGAACCAGTGGTTATAAGACATTTCTCCAACAGAATGTTTCCCTGGACCATTTCGTAGAACAGTTCCTTGAAGCCAGTTCGGTATCTGACCTGTGAACACAGTTTTGTTACAATGGTAAATCCAAAAAAGCACATCTTGTTACACTTGTGAACCGGAAAGTCCGAAGACTCAATACATAGGCAGGCTGAAACAAATCTAGGTAATAAAAGAGAAAAAATGATCGATAAATAGATACAGAAAAATACGAGATGAATAAATAGATAAAAGTGATAGTTAGGCAGACATTCATCAATATTACCCCAATGTTAGGATGGTACAGGTGAGAAATATGAATTCCCTTTTCTGTTATTTTATGTCATATTTGCATCCAGTTTATACTGAGCCTTGGAAACATTTCTAATTATACAAAAGGTAGGGAAACCCCCTCGCAGGAACCAACACACAGTAATAAGTCATACACCACACAAAGTATATAACTAAGCTTTACTGTACACACAAACTACTGTAACATATAATAACTGTACCCACAGTATAAACATTGACCCAACACGTGGTGGTTCCCCCAAAGTACTGAGGGTGCTGTGACACCAATAACCCCAGCAATCCCACCAATGTCCTAGCAATCCCACCCAAATGTGAGGTAGCGCTACCCGGTGTAGATGTAGGTGCACGTTGGGTACCTGCCTGGGTAGTCCAGTACCTAGATGCTGCTTGGCGCGGTGTGTTGGAGCGGGTCCCATGTAGCGGGGCCTCCAACACAAATCCCCTCTCTCCTAAAGGGTCCTGATCCTCCTCGCAGTGTGAGCTCCAGCCAGAGGGTCTCACACAATGTCTCTGGATCCTGTGACCTGGTCCCAGGCTGCAGGGTGCTGCGTGACCGTCTGGTCACCGGCCCAGAAATAATAATAAGGGGAAGAGTCCCTATCAGGGGTCTTCCCTACAACACTCCACTACTATGGTTCAGGGCCTAACTGTGGCCTAGGGGCAAGATTTAGGCATAGCCCAGGAAGTACTGCTTATAAGACCCGGGTAAGGATTATTTAGAATTCATCCCTTTCCCTCCAGGTAAATGTGCCTGCAGTACACAAGGGGTTAAGCGTCCTTACCTCTCACCTCCGCCTTGATGGGCTCAGGATATTCCTTGCGGTTTTCGGAGAAGATGAGCCCCAAGACAGAGTCTGACACATTGTCGTTCTCCATGGCCGGCACGCCTGTGTTTCCACTTGTTCTCCTCCTAAGTTATTTATAGAGTTTCCCTTGGTCAAAGTGCGTCTCCGGCTGATTATATCTGCACAAAAACCTGCCCCCCCCCCCCCCCCCCCTCCCTCCCTCCCTCACTCCCTCCTCCTAGCCTGTGTCAGGCGCAAGGATTAGCACACACTCACTTGTATTTGTTTATTTGTATTTAAATTTATTTGTTTGTGGGAACCAAAAAGACACAAATGATACTAGGTCAGCGTTAACCAATTCAGTGCCAGAGGAGTTACGCCTATCGCTGGCAGAGGGAGCTCGGACACATTGCTGCTTAAAGACGTGACCGCTGACTCTGGATGAGAGGCGACTTAATGCTTCAATGTCTGGTTAAGTGACTCATTTTTACTTGGTGGGTACCATTCAACATCATCATATTGTACATCAGTTGCCCTATAGGCTTCATACCCTATTAAGAGAATGGGTAGAAGTGCGGCGCAACTGCGCATGTCCAAAGAAAGGCTCCCGGATGACTAGTTCCAAATAACTTTATTGACACACACCAGGGCTACACCAGCATCTCCCCCTCAACGCGTTTCACCCTTACGCAGAGGGCTTCGCCTATTAAAGCTGCAGTTCAGGCTATATCCTGCTTGTGTGTTTTTTTTAATAAATCAGTTCTGTAAGAAAAAATACTTTTAGAATTTGCTGTTTAAAAAAAAACAACTTTGAAAGACCAATTTTCTTGTATTCTATTTTAACAAGTATGCTTGTTCCTATAGCAACGATTTAAATTCCCCATATTTAAAGATGTCGCCAAACTTTGCCGATCAATAGATGGAGAACGAATTGACCGGCAGCTATGCAGTTCTTTATTTAAGTAGAGATTGCCCACATGAAACTATTGAAGTAAAAAAAAATAAAAAAAAAATAAAAAAAAGACTGAACTGCAGCTTTAAAGATCAGCTGCATCATTCACCCCCCATAACACTGTCTTACTCACACGGGACCCGCGCTGCCCGAGTCGCTAAGCTTTAGCACGCTTTTCCCCTGAATGGGAGTTAAGGCGTGCTAAGTTTTTTTGCAGATAGAAAACATACAAGTGAAGGAGTAGGGTGATAGTGACTGTCTTTGAAGTGGGTGATCCCAGTTTACAGTGGCGAGAAAAAGTTTTTGAACCACTTAGGATTTTCACATATTTCACAGATCTAACAACATTTTTAGATTTGTAATAAGCCCTAATAATAGATACAGATAACCTGATCAAACAAATGACACTAAAACATGATACTTTTTACAACATGTATTTATCCACAAATGATTCAACATTCAATATCCATGTGTGAAAAAGTATGTGACCCTTTAGATTCAGTAGCTGGTGGCGCCCCCTTGAGCAGCAGTGACTTCAACTGCGCGTGTCCTGTAACTGCTGGTCAGTCTCTCACATCGGGTTTGAGGAATTTTGGCCCATTACAGAACTGCTTAAACTCAGCGACATTTTAGGGCTTTCTTTGCATGGACAGCTCACTTCAGGTCCTGCCACAACATTTTGATGGGGTTTAGGTCCGGACTTGGGCTAGGCCATTCTAAAATGCAGATTTTCTTCTTCTGCAGTCATTCTCTTGTAGATCTGCTTGTATGTTTAGGGTCATTGTCTTGCTGCATGACCCACTTTTGCTACAGCTCACGGATGGATGGCCTGACATTCTCCTCTAGGGTCTTCTGATACAATGCAGAATTCATGGTTGTACCAATGATGGCAAGCTATCCTGGTCCTAAGGCAGCAAAGCAGCCCCAAACCATCACACTCCCAACACCATGCTTGTCGGTTGGGATGAGGTTCTTCTGTTTGAACGCAGTTTTGGTTTTCGCCAAACATAACGTTTCTCATTGAGGCCAAAAAGTTCTACCTTTGACTCATCTGTCCAGAAAACATTGTCCCAGAAGTCTTGTGGACTATCTATGTCAGGGATGCGCAAGCCGTGTGGCGCGCCTCCCTTGGGGATGCAGGAGTTTGTAGGGGAGGCGCGACGGCTGCAGGGACCCTGCGCTCTTCCCCCAGACATGTAAATTAAATGCCGAGGGAGGCGTGAGGCCTCTGCAACTTCCCTTACCTGCTCTCAGCCGGCTCTTGACGATGCGTCGCCATGACAATGCGGCATCAAATGACAACGCGTCATGTGACGCGCGGAGCCCGAGAGCAGGTAAGGAGGGGGGGGTGCAGGCAAGGGGGAGCGCAGACAGGGGGGGGCGCAAACTGAAAAGTTTCTCCTGGCTATCCTTCCATGAGCACCATTCTCGTTCAATCTTTTTCTGATAGTTGAGTCATTAACATTCACATTAGCCAAGGCGAGAGTGGATGTTACTCCTGGGTTCTCTGTGACTTCCTGGATAGTTTACTGGTTTGTTCTTGGAGAGATTTTCGTAGGACGACTGCTCCCGGGTAGGGACTGCGGCCTTGAACTGTCTCCATTTGTCTGACAGTGGATTTGTGGAGCCCCAAAACCTTAGAAATTGTTTTGTAACCCTTTCAAGGCTGTGGAGCATCAATAACTGCCTTTCCGAGGTCCTTAGAGATTTATTTTGATTGTGTCATGATGTGTTTACACACACCTGTATGGTGAAGGCCAAACGCACAACGTTTCTGATCTTCATATACTGTAGGCTGAGGCCTCCCAAACTCACACCTTAAGATCTAACGAATTATTTAAACATCTGATTCTAATTATCCTTTTAAATTTAGCTGATAAAACCAGGGTTTCACTTACTTTTTCACATGCCCGGACTCTTCATTACTCATTGTTCATCTAATTAATACATCATTTTGTTTTTAAAAAAACATGGAATTGGTTAATATAAACTTTATTTGACATTTAAGAAAAGACTGGTTTTGATTCAAGAAGGTTATGGAGTTTCCGTAATTATGATTGCGGTTCCCAAACTTTTTCTCGCCTCTGTATATACCGGTTATATCAGTTTTTCTTGTGATTTTGGGGAAATACCCCTGTTGTGTCTCAGGCACCAAAATTCGATTGTAAGTTCTTTGAGGCAGGGATTCAATGCGCCTGCAAAACTCTCTGTACAGAGCTGTGTACATTGCCAGCGTCATAGAAAGAAAACATTATTATTAATAAAAAATAATATCTATGGACTCGTACGTAATGGACACAGGAAACACTATCACTGCCATTTAATCAGACATAATTTTTTTTTGTAATTGTAAGTGACAATATTGCTTTAAAGACTCTCAGTTCGTGACCTGAGTTCATGCCTGTTTGCATCTCTCACACACTATTTCTCCTTCGATGATTTTCAGTAGCATATTTACTTCTCTCTTCCTCTTTCCCTTCCCATATACGTGTCGTACAGCAGATCACATGAATATGCTCCTTCTAGCAAACTCTTTCTTTCGCAATCTCCGCTAAGATTTAATGTCTACTGTGGAGAGGGATTGGCTCAGTGAGTAAAGACACTGACCAGCACCGAGAGTTTGCAGCAGGGGAACCTGGTTCAATTCCCGGTGTTGACTCCTTGTGAACTTGGTCACTTTATCTCCCTGTGCCTCAGGCACCAAAAACATAGATTGTAAGCTCCACGGGGCAGGGCCCTGTGCCTGCAAAATGTCTCTGTAAAGCGCTACGTAAAACTATCAGCGCTATACAAGAGCATATTATTATTATCGCTCAGGAGAAATCAAATTGCAATGTTATATTAATGCACTGTTGATGATTCTGTATAATTGGTTCATATTTATAGAAATCCAGAACAATAGGAAGAGTATCGTATAATGCAAGGGCCCTGCAACTAGTTCCCCCGATGGGGCCACATTAGAAAACATTTGTGAGCACAAGGGGGGCCACAAGCCTATTGCAATGTCAAACTGAATTTAGCTGGCTGCGTAACTAGTGTAACATAAGGAGCGCAGCGTCCAAGGACCACATCCTGGCCCCTTTATCACTGCGCCTGATGAAGGGGCGATCGTTCTGCCACAATAAATCACCACAAACATGTCTTCCTGACTTTAATCTGGTTTTGTCCAGCGTGTGATTGGGATATCATTCCTGTAATTGTGTCGCTGCGGGGGATACCACAATACATCTATTAACGGCGCCGGACACTACAAGACGGTGTCCAGGGAGAGCGTCTCTGCCTGGGAAGGAAAGGGTCCGGCGCTACGGCCTGTCACAAACTTCAGGGCACTTCCTGGTTATAACAAAAACTTTATTGGAACCTCACGAACACACAGCTACACTACAATCTCCCCTTCAACGCGTTTCACGCTAGGATCAGCGCTTCGTCAGAGCGTCTCTGCCCTCAGCGTACCTTGACCAGGTGAAATTTTCCCTTTTTGAGTCACGTAAAAAGTGTCGGAGTTCGCACACCCAGGCCTTTGAAGAGCCCTGCGGTATGAGTTTAACGCATATAATGTTAGTACAGCGGTGGCCAACTCCAGTCCTCGAGGGCGTCCAACAGGTCAGGTTTGCGGCAGGATATCCCTGCTTCAGCACAGGTGGCTCAATCAGTGGCTCAACACCTTTGCTGAAGCAGGGATACCCTGAAAACCTGACCTGTTGGTGGCCCTTGAGGACTGGAGTTGGCCTTTCCTGTGTTAGTATATTGTCCCCTGATCATGTTGCTCTTACAAAATATATTAAACGGTGTTATAAATTAGGATTATCCTAATCTCTAGCATTTGAGGTTTCCATGGTAACCTTTAGAAGTACTGGACTCTGGGGAAAGGGCCATTTTAACCTCCCAGGCATGTAATATTGCAAAGCTTTTATCTCCTGAACAGAGCATCAGACATTCATAGCAACGGCGGAAAGGGCAAGAAGAGACCTCTTAAAGCAAGTACAAAAATAAAATACAAATAAAGTGATTAGCACGGGAGGCTGCTTCAATGACATTGGAAGGTCTTCTCAAAGTCATTTGGTTCCAGCCTAGTGCAATGTCAGTGCTAAGAAGCAGCAGATTTCTCCGCGGGGAGAAGAGAACAGCACTGGGATTATTTCTCTGAGTAATTCAATGTTGGGGGTTGGGGGGCAGGGAGATTTGCATCAAATTTGCAGTTCTTAACAACACAGAATAAAATGTCCTGAGCAAGCACACATGCCTCCCACTTAACAAATATTTGTTTTTGGAGTTCTGGATGATGTCTGTGGTAGGATTTGTATGCCGTGAGATAAAGATGGCGGCACACACACTCTGTCAGTATCCCCGGTTACCTTACACACCTGTCACCTCTCCGCAATGTATTTTGTGATTGGGCGTCAGTGTCACTGATCTCCGTATCAGCAGAATCCTAGTCCTGTAAAGAGCCTGACTGCGGTCCGCACGTTTCCATTAAAATGTCTTGTTTTCTTATAGTCTCACGCCCGCATATCTCACTGATCCTTGTTGGATGTTACCTTCTCTGTGATTAACTCCTTAGTAGCCAGAAGGACCTGCAATCAGTGGCGGATTTCCCATTAGGCGTGGGCTTAGGACGACAACATCTTGGGGTGGCAAATTTCCTCTCTCCCCCCCCCCCCCTCCATATACAGAGGTCCCGCTCTCTTTCCCACTGGTTTCTGGGGGAGAGCGTGGGGCCTCTGTAAAGGCCTCTTACCTTCTCCTTCGCGTCGCTCTCCTCCTTCTGCAGCATCGCGGTGTCGAATGACGCTGCGACATCACATGGCGTCGCTTTGCCAGGACAACAAGATGTCACATGACGTCACGTTGTCATGGAAACAGGTCGTCGCGCAACGTGGTGGGGATGCAGGAGGAGGCGCCTTGGGAGTGACAAAAAAGGTAAGTGCCTGTGGGCGGCAACACTTTAAATACGCCACTGGCTGCTATGCAATTGATTATAGGAATGTTCTCTCGGTTGCACGCTGGACAAATCAGATCAAAGTCAGGAAGCCATTATTTTTGTACTGCTTTATTGTGGAAAGACAAGTGCCCCGGCGTTCCGGGAGCAAAGGCCCCTTTATCACGGCACCTGATGAAGGGGCGATGGTTCTGCCACAATAAATCAACACAAAAATGTCTTCCTGACTTTAATATGGTTTTGTCCAGCGTGTGATTGGGATATCATTCCTGTAATTGTGTCGCTGCACAATACATCTGGTATCAGCGCCGGACACTACAAGACGGCGTCCAGGGAGAGCGTCTCTGCCCCCTACGTACATTGACCAGGTGAAATTTTCCCCTTTTGTGTCACGAAAAAAAGTGTCGGAGTTCGCAAGCGATTCGCCGAGCAATAAGTTCATGTGCATTGCAAGTTCGTTTAATACGCTACCTTGCAAAATGTTCTAAAGTTGCTGAATACTGAGATTATCAAAAGGGCGCAAACGCCATGTTTCTCTCTGGCGATATTGCGCTGCAAGTATTCTCATTCGGTGGCTTTATTAGCATTTTGGACAGTTTTGCACATCTATAGGCAGGATCCCTCTATGTACGAGAGAGAACGAGGCACTATGCGTAGGGCCAGTTACAGAATCAAAATAAATAGGCGAGCCTTAGGCCCGTAATATAGTGGGCGCGCTTGCTGCGCCGTGCGCACGCGAAGCAGTTATACTTGGCTGTGGTTAGCCAGCCATGGTATGCTAAGGCCGCGCGCGCGCACGGCAGTGAGCGTGGAGTCGGGCGATAGCGGGGAAGACTCCGAAAAGTAAGTATTCGTGCTGCTACCGCTATGTATGTATGTGTGTGTGTATATGTGTGTGTATATTTGTGTATGTGTGCACAATATTAATAAATAATTTATTCTCACAGGATGTCTTTTTTTTTAAATTTTAATTTACACACACACACACCCACTGACACACAAACACACAGTGACACACACACACACACACAGTGACATACACACACACACGCACAGTACCTTCCAAGCCTGTCGCTTACAGCAGCACGGACCGTACACACAAAACGTGTGCGTCACGTGCACGAGCGTTTGCACAGGCAGGCGCGCGCGCCCACTATATAACTGGCCTTAGGTGTCAGAGAGCACTGCCAAAATAGCCCATCTTGTAGACAAGGGGGTAATTAGACCTCCATGCACATTTAATACTCATACAAAAATCTCCCTGATCTCCCTGTTGGGATCTGTCACATGTTTGTCGGTATGATGTGTCTTCATGGGTGAGTGCGCATTTGTAGAGTGGAATGGCCAGACATGTTTACACAAGCTGATATCTCTGGCTGTTTTGCAGGCACAAGCCCCAGTGCCCCAGTACAGAGTGACACTCTTACTATTTATATTGCTGGGCACTGATTGCTGGTCCTTGTATTGCTTCATTTTATCAAAGGATGTCCGTCTTTTACATGTGGTATGTTGGAAATTAGGAAAATATTTTGACTTCGGAGTCTGTCACGGTTCCAGATGTCAGACATGTGCTCTGAGTCAGTGGCGGTGTTCTTGTAAGATAACATGCTAGAAATGCATTACTAATAATGCCACAGGCCTTATTCTATATACAGCCTAAGTACCTCCCTAGTAGGGTTGTCAGGTGGCGTCTCCAAAAATACTGGACACAATGGTGAAAGGTGTGACGTGCTCCACACCCACACACACACACCCCTCTCACCTCTCCCTGCTCCATGCTGTTTCCTCCTCTCCTTGGCCCCGCCCCCAGGCTCCTGACACCTCCTCACAATTGAGATGGAGGAAGCTGCCCAGCCCCAGAGCAACAGCCCTGCTCTGGGAAATCCCACGTCCCCCCAAGCCGGTCGAGGTCACTGTCCAGAGAGGCAACACTGGACACGTACATGTCCAGTATTATCGCTGATTTTTTACTGGACAGAGTGTCCAATAACAGGACAGTCTGGTTCAACACTGGACAACTGGCAACACTACTCCCTAGTATAGGAGTGAGAGCTCCCAAGTAGGGTTGCAAGGTGTCCAGTATTGAACCGGACTGTCCTCTATTTGGACACTAAAAAATTAGAGATAATACTGGACATGTATGTGTCTGGTATTACCCCTCTGAACATAGTGGCTCAGTCATTCTGACTGAGCCACTAATTGAGCCAGCTGTGCTGAAGTAGGGATATCCTGAAAACCTGTCTTGTTGGTGGCTCTTGAGGACTGGAGTTGTGCAGGCCTGGTCCATCTGATGTAAACTCCTTTACAGCCGGGTAAGGAGGGTCACATAGATTTACTATTTCTGCAAATACCTGCACATTTTCTGCATACACCGCTGCACCGATCAAGGAGATGTGTTGCTCACGGTTTTTAAAAAAGGGGAAGCAACGATAAACCTGCTCCAAGGTGTCTGCACTGCAGCGTAAGAACAATATGAGGAAGACCTTCACTAAATGGGTAGTGGATGCATGGAACTTAGTTCCAGCAGAAGCGCTAAAGGAGAATACCATGAAAAGTGGTTGGCAGAAACATACAAGAATTCTAAATATGGCCGCACAACATACAGATGTATCCGGTTTAATTTACCCATAACCCCGGCAGAGAAAGCGTTCTTCTGCGGGGCTGCGATTGATACTGCTGATACATTTACACTATGCGGTTGTTTAGGTTTCTCATGGAAAATACATGGTCGCCTGAATGCAGTTAGGCTGCGCTTACAGTGCCGCCGACGGCGACAGCAACACGACGTAATGGCAAAACAAATGCATTGCCGCTGTCGCGTGCGTTTATAGTAAGCGCGACGCGACGGAGCGACGGATTGGAACGATCACTGGAAGTCATCTCTATTTGATTTTCCAGCGACCGTCGCGGCGCCGGCGCTATAAGCGCAGCCTTACAGGGAAAAGTGAACCATGTTGTATCTGTAGATAACATATACAGACGGCGTCATTGTTCCCTCAGATAACATAACGTTGCGATATATTGCAGAATGCCACAGTGTGTCCAAGGATGGCACAGATCCCCAGCAAAAAGAACAATGCAAACCTGCCACATCTGCATGCAATATATGGGGGAAAGAGCAGAAAAGGGGTTCTGGGCCATTGTTATTATCTGCTGGAAATGCCTATAAAAAAGATTTATTTTTTAAAATTAAACTTTAATTTCTTAGCTATTTCTGATAGTTCCTTTGCATTTTATTCCCAAAACTAATTGCACAATACAGACTCATGGCAATATAGACAAAAGTGTCATGTAAAAGAGTAACCTTCCAAACAAGTAGTCAAGTGGTTAGCATTTATTCGGCCAACATTTAAGGTCCAACCTTGAGAAACGTCTGCCGTGTTGGACGGATCAATAAATGCTAGCGACTTGACTTCATCTTTGATTACACTTATGGAGTATCACAATTGAGTTTCAAGCACCCGCAAGTATTTTGATTGTTCCTGAGTGCACCTATATTCTCATTAATATATACAAATCTCAGTCATATGCCTGCACTCGGATATCCCATATTACACGACCAGATACAGTAATGTTATAAAGGAGATGATATGAATTTGCACAAGAAGAACGGTTACTAGAAAAGAGTATCAATTGCTATCAGCTTATAAAAGACGAAGCAAAGTCTAGTTGTGTTAGTTAAATATTTCTATGTGGACGTGATCAATCTTATCATTATTACTTACTGAAGGCATATGAGGTCTTATTTGTGGTTTGCACGGTACAACTGGAGCAAAGGTTTGTAACCTGGACAGATTACAGTATAACATAGGCATTTACAGGTTGGATTACTCAGGGAGTAATTATACAGCACTAATTATTCTACCACATTTCATCGTATAATGCTGCTTACTATGGCAAAGCTTTATTCACTACTTGAAACATAACCAAAGGGTTGTCATTCTATTTATCAAAGTCTCCCAGTTGCAAAATTGGTTAAAAAAAATTAAAAAAAACCACAATATTTATCAAAGAAAAACACATTCTCACTAAAAGCTTTTGGGGTTATGTCGTTCATTAAATTGACGATGTCGTATGCACCAATCTTACAATTTAAAACAACATGGTTAATTTAGCAATGTAGCAAAAAGCCACTTGAGATCTCCTCCATCTGCATACATGTTACAATGGATTCCAATGGGCAGACAATGAGGAGATAGATATTCAGGCAGCATTCACTGAGAAGAGATATCCAGGCAGGTCTTTGCAATGGCCCGTGGACTATATCCGGCTCCTGAAGTACTTTAGTGTGGCCCTCAGATTGTCTCATGATGGACCCCTCGGTGTAGCCCTTGCACTGTCTATCTTGTGATGGATCTCGGTGTGGCCCTCGCACTGTCTGTCTTGTGATGGATCTCAGTGTGGCCCTCAGATGGCCATCTCGTGATGGATCTCAGTGTGGCCCTCGCACTGTCTGTCTTGTGATGGACTCAGTGTGGCCCTCAGACTGTCTGTCTGTGATGATCTCTGTTGGCCCTCAGACTGTCTGTCTTGTGATGGATCTCGGTGTGGCCATCGTACGGTCTGTCTCGTGAAGAATCTTGGTGTGGCCCTCATACTGTCTGTCTTGTGATGGATCTCGGTGTGGCCCTCGCACTATCTGTCTTGTGATGGATCTCGTGTGGCCCGCTGTCTGCTTTGTGATGGATCTTGGTGTGGCCCTCGCACTGTCTGTCTTGTGATGGATCTCGTGTGCCCTCGCACTATCTGTCTTGTGATGATCTCGGGTGTGGCCCTCGCACTTTCTGTCTGTGATGGATCTTGGTGTGGCCCTCGCACTGTCTGTCTTTGTGATGATCTTGGTGTGGCCCTCGTACTGTCTGTCTTGTGATGGATCTCGTGTGGCCCTCAGACTGTCTGTCTCGTGATGGATCTCATTTGGTTTGCCCTCGCACTGTCTGTCTTGTGATGGATCTCAGTGGGCCCTCAATGGCCATCTCGTGATGGCTCAGTGCCTCGCACTGTCTGTCTTGTGATGGATCTCAGTGTGGCCCTCAGACTGTCTGTCTTGTGATGGATCTCAGTGTGGCCCTCAGACTGTCTGTCTTGTGATGGATCTCGGTGTGGCCATCGTACGGTCTGTCTCGTGAAGAATCTTGGTGTGGCCCTCATACTGTCTGTCTTGTGATGGATCTCGGTGTGGCCCTCGCACTATCTGTCTTGTGATGGATCTCGGTGTGGCCCTCGCACTGTCTGTCTTGTGATGGATCTTGGTGTGGCCCTCGTACTGTTCTGTCTTTGTGATGGTCTTGGTGTGGCCCTCAACTGTCTGTCTTGTGATGGATCTTGGTGTGCCCTCGCGTCTGCCTTGTGATGGATTTCATGTGTGGCCCTCGCACTGTCTGTCTTGTGATGGATCTCGGTGTGGCCCTCGCACTGTCTGTCTTGTGATGGATCTTGGTGTGGCCCTCGTACTGTCTGTCTTGTGATGGATCTTGGTGTGGCCCTCAGACTGTCTGTCTTGTGATGGATCTTGGTGTGGCCCTCGCACTGTCTGTCTTGTGATGGATTTCAGTGTGGCCCTTGCACTGTCTGTCTTGTGATGGATCTCGGTGTGGCCCTTGCACTGTCTGTCTTGTGATGGATCTCGGTGTGGCCCTCGCACTGTCTGTCTTGTGATGGATCTCAGTGTGGCCCTCAGACTGTCTGTCTTGTGATGGATCTCATTGTGGCCCTCGTACTGTCTGTCTTGTGATGGATCTTGGTGTGGCCCTCGGACTGTCTGTCTTGTGATGGATCTTGGTGTGGCCCTCGGACTGTCTGTCTCTGCTAATGTCACTGCAGATTCTCAGGCTGCTAAATTTACTTTTTTTCACACTAAAATAGTAAAATGCACTATAAAAGTTTGGTTGTATTTATGTATAAAATGTTTTACCCGGAAGTAATACATTGAGAGTTACTTCTCATTATCAAGTGTGTGCTGGGCACAGAGTTATAATGGCAATACATTGTTGCACGCTATATTTACAGACATTTCAGGGACAGTTAGAGATAATATATGATATGGGCGTATTTAACAGTTGCAGACAAGATTAAAATGTGAGACAGCTGAAGTCTTGAAAGAACTTAAACTGGAGGCGGCTTTGAGAGTCCCTGAAGTGATTACAATATATGGTACAAATGTTTTCAATGCTTACAAAATGTTGAAGTATTGTCTTTTATTGGATATGTATAATAGTTACAATATGTTACTGACCCTTTGATGTGTTTATAATCTGGCCCTTTGCAAAATCCCTTGAAGAGCAATATGCAATATGGGAAACTATCTGTTCAAAGCTGGCGACAGACTTACAGCTGAACCCCATTATAACACGGTCCACAGGGTCCACCCGATCCGACCGCGTTATAAACGCGATCGCGATAAAAAAAGGCTGCCACGATCAGTGATGCTTTATATTTTTATACCACCTGGCTCCATGGGCAGTGCGCTGCTTTCTCCCTTTTTGTTGCTCTTTGGATTTCTATCAGCGGCTGGACACGCCACTACATAATATATGAGGCACAAGGAGTGGGTAAGATCCATTGAAGAAATGAAGATATTATTATTCAGGATTTACTGCAAGATATTGTGAGGATACAGCAAGGTGAACACATCATTTTTGACAGTTTCCTTCAGGAGAATTGGGAATCACTATACATTGGTCACTCACTTAATAGTACACCCACTCCATTTAAGAGTTGTATTCATAGGATTCATTCATTGAGGATTTCTATTTTATTCTGGAACTATTAGAGCACCCACTATCTTCATATTTTGAAGTGGGTGTATATATAAATATATATATATTAGAAAAAAGAAACATACAGCACAATCACACAGGGATATCTAACCAATTATTACCACATATAGATATAGTAGGGGGTATTTAACCCTTACAATCTACCTGTCCCTGTCTCTGTCTGCTGCCAATTAGGTCTACAGCTCCACAAGCTTGTAAAGGAAAGATACCAGAAGAATGACCTAGGCACACAGGGAGACAAAAGAGAGAAAAAAACATAGGGTAGTATGTCTTAGAAGTTTAACCAATAAATGGTAAGATATGCACTCACAGCGTGTGGAATTAATTCAGGCGTTTTATCCACCCTGGGATCTGGAACTCTGTCAGTATATTAGGAACGTCTTTGAATCTGTGTCCTTGGATCCTACGACACTTCTTTTCAGCCAAGTCTCCTCCTCATGGGCGGTGATGTATATATAGGGAGAGGCAAAGGACACACAGGATAGTGTAACACAGTTTTAATCATAAAAAAATAAATGAATCACAATAAGTAAAAAAACTCACACTTTGTGAGCTCTTTAAAAACAATTGAGAGTTTCAGAGTCTTTCACACTCATATGAAATAGCGATTCCCAGCTGGGCTTATAAAGCAGTCACTGAAGACATATAGGTATTCCTATACACCTGAGTTGTTATCCTGGTGTATGGTATTGTGTAGAAATACTGTTCAATAGCTGTGATACTCTCAGTACTAATAAGATCTAGTGCAGTTCTCTTATGGTGAGTCCTATGCAGGCTTCTCCCCGCACTTTCAGTACTCCTAGTACTCACGGTACTTGCGAGACTTTAAAGTCCTAGTATTTTGTTTCCACACACGGCGTATGTCACTGCCACAGCTCTCCAGCTCTCCAGCATTCAGCAACCGGTTCCTCCGTCCTCTATGCTCCTCCGGTACCTCCGTCAGACGTGGTGACGTCACTGAGCTTTCGCGTGAGCACTGCACTCCCACGTGGGGCGTCACTGACGAAGCCGCAAGGAGAAACGTGTAGGGCGTGGACTATACAGTGTTTAGTGGCACATTAGTGGATGGTAGTGTTAAGAGCTACACGTTTTTTTAAACGTTTTTTAAACTATTTTTGGTATACTATTGAGTGCTCACGCGAAAGCTCAGTGACGTCACCACGTCTGACGGAGGTACCGAAAGACACAAAGAAGTGTCGTAGGATCCAAGGACACAGATTCAAAGACGTTCCTAATATACTGACAGAGTTCCAGATCCCAGGGTGGATAAAACGCCTGAATTAATTCAACACGCTGTGAGTGCATATCTTACCATTTATTGGTTAAACTTCTAAGACATATTACCCTATGTTTTTATCTCTCTTTTGTCTCCCCGTGCGCCTAGGTCATTCTTCTGATTATATATATATATATATATATATATAATCTTCAGCTCTTGTCTCCCCACTGCTGGTTGAAGCCTCTCCAATGATCTCTCAGGTACTGCGGTTGCAGCCTCTTTTCCACGTCGCTCCAACACATTTCCTGATTTCATCCTCCCATCTTACTTTGGGTTGTCGTTTTGGTCTTTTAATCTCTCTTGGAAACCAGTCAAGTACCATCTTTGTCCATTGATGGTCATTTGCGTCTTGTGATATGTCTGGCCCGCCAACATTTTAATTTTTTCACCCTTGTGATGATGTCACAGACTTTTGTTTTTGTTTCGAACCCATTCATTCTTTTCCTGGTCTCTTCGGGTAATACCCAGCATGCATCTCTCCATACTTCTTTGAATAGTCTGAAGCTTCTGAATTATCTTTGAATTTAGAGTCCATGGTTCACATCCATTACAGTACAATGAGATAACTCACATATGTTTCATTTTTTAAAGCTTTTCTAACGTTAGAAAATATATTTTGTGTAATGGTGTACAGTCTAACTCTGCACTGTTGTGTATTGCAGTATATTGGGGTATCAGTGTGACACCTCTAGCTGAGTGTCTAATGAGCCACTACTGGGAAGTGTTAAATTGTAGGCAACAGCTCAGAAACACAATATCTACCTATCTAAATACGTAGCAAGCCAACACATATCTTATCACACACTACCAATTAAGATCCCATCTAAATTGTACCAATTAGACATACAGTAAAAAAAAAATGTTGTAATAGCAAAAATGTTGAAAGTGATTATAAGAGATTACAATGCCATAAATGTTGAAATAACAGTAAAAGTTGTTGCTGATGCAATTACATTTCATTGTACAGAATCTCAATTTAATGGTTAACACCTTTGTCAATTTTCTCTCAGAATGAGAAAAGTGAACTGCTAGTTCTTGGGGATTTCAACTACAATTGGCTGGACCCGAAACACAACAAAATCCAGATACAACTTAAGTCACTTAACCTAACGCAACTAATTTCCTAACCCACACGGACAAACCTGAAATCTCACAACCATTCCTTGCTAGATTGGATTCTCTCCTCTAATCCCAGCAGAATCCAGTCCTCTGGCATCCATCGTGACATTTTCAGTGACCATGCAATAGTGTACTGTATAAGGACCACCCCAATCAAGCCCTAAAGTTCTCCTCACTAGAACATTTAGAAACCTTCTGTGGGTTACAACTGACCTTATAGCGCTCTACCATCTTAGGGATGCCTTGTGGAAAAGTTACAAAGTAACTGGCACTACCAAGGATCTTAATAAGTACAGATGACTGCGGAACATGTGCACAAGGCAAACAAGGCATGCAAAAGCACAATATTACTCTGACAGTCTTCGCTAGAATACACCAACCCCAGCTAACTTCTGGAAGGTTATCAACAATATATTCCAGCCTTCTAGCCATCAACAACTATGTAATATCATTAAGGAGGATATTACTCTGACAAATTCCACTGACATTGCAAATTTTTTCAATGAATACTTTGTGGGGTGTGCTACGAACTGATTAGCAAAGCGCAACTGAAAACACCAACATGAACCTCATTCTGGGATTACCCCTATAGTCCCACCCTCTCCCAACACTGCTCGCAATTTTCAATTTGTCCCAGTATCTGAAGAGGGGATTACAGAAGCGATCCTCAAAATAAAACTAAGCTGCCAATGTGGACCTGACACTGCAATCTAAGTTCCTAAGACTTGGTGCCCCAGCCATTGCCAAACCGATTTGCTTCCCTAGTCAACTCTTTCTGTCTGCAGGCCATATCCCTAAGACCTGGAAAACTGCTAGAGTTGTCCCAATCTTCAAAAGTGGGGACAAAAACACTGTCTCAAACTACAGGACAATCTCTCTTCTCCCAATACTATCCAAAGTCATGGAAACATGTGTTCACTCCCAAATAAGCGACTACTATACAAAGACAAATTTCCCTAGCCAATTCCAATCTGGCTTTCACCCCAAACACTCCACGGCAACTACCCTCCTAAAAGTTTACAATGAGATCCAGTGTGGAATGGAACTTGGACAATACTGATGCAATATTCCTAGATTTTGCAAAGGCTTTTGATTACTGTTGATCATGTTATCTTGCTAAACAAACTCCAGTGCTCTGGAATAGGGAAGCATGCTTTAAACTGGTATCATTCCTACCTATCAGGTAGATCCCAACTTGTGTCCATCTCAGGCTCTAATTCCAACCCCTTGGATATCACCTGTGGCGTCCCGCAAGGCAGTGTTCTGGGGCCCCTACTCTTCTCAGTGTTCATCAATGATCTTCCCACAACTTGTAAGGGGGCATCAGTACACATGCATGCAGATGACACAATCTTATATGCACACAGCCCTAACCCTCTCCGACCTTGAACACATACTTCAATCTGACTTTTTGAGACTTGAAAATTGGATTTCCCAAAACAAATTTTTTTTAAACACTGACAAGACGGTAACAATGGTATTTGGGACCAAGGCTACATTTTTAAAGCTTCCAATGACTGAGCTCCAGATCAGAACCAACGCTAATACCATCCTAGCCCCTGTTACTAGTTTCAAATACTTGGGCATATGGTTTGACGCCCATTTAACATTTGGGATGCAAATTGATACCCTGAAATCCAAATCCTATGCCAAACTAGGTGTACTTTATAGGAACAAATCCTCCCTATGTCTGCTGGTCAGAAAGCGTATCGCACAGCAGATGCTAATGCCAATTATAGACTATGGGGACATAGTATATGTACGACACCCCAAACCCACCTTGGCAAACTTGATACCCTCCACAATTCAATATGCCGCTTTTTCCTCCAATGCAACTTCAACACACATCACTGTGAAATGCTCAAAGAACTAGATTGGCCATCACTTGAGACTAGGCGCAAAGTTCATCTCTCCTGTCTTGCCTTCAAATACTTTCTGGACTAGCTACCTGTCTACCTGAACAAGCTCCTCACCCCTACCACACGCAGCACATATCTTCTGAGATCTGACTCCAAAAGACTGTTCATGGTCCCAAGGTTCAACAAAGTATCCGGTCACTCCTCCTTCTCTTACCATGCAGCTCACAACTCGGTGATTGCAGGATACAGGCGCTTACACGCACGCACGCACGCACCTACAATGATGTCACTGTAAAAAATACAAATATATATTACAGTATATACAAAGATCGTTCCAAGAATAAAAGACTTTGTATTTGTGGATTTATTTGTATATACTAATATTTACTTAAAGTAGAAGTAGTGATACATTTTCTATAGCAAGCTGATTATTTGCCAAATCAATCATTGAACAGCTGTGATTAGCTGAAGGCTCCGAGCTTCAACCAATGGCAGACAGGCGGTGAAGCGCTACTCGCCTCTTGCACAAGGGCAGAAATAAGTACAATAGATGCACTGGGTTTTAAAGCAGCAGTCCAAGCTGCCGTTTTTTATTTAATATTTTACCCCTTTTAACATCAATGCAATCCACACAATGATATGTAATTAGCTAAGTTGCCGATCGATCCGTTCTCCTGTGATCGATCAGCGAAGATTCGGCTCAGGGGGTTCACTAAATGGCTGTCAGTGCAGCAGAAGAGGACCAAAGATGCAAAGTTGTGTGGGCCAGGGAGGCACTAGATACAATTGGTGCACTGCTAAAGAGAGGGATGTGACAGAACCTGGTTCAGATGAGGAAGGGGATGTGACTTTGTAAATGGTTGCTATAGAAACAAAAATGCTTGTTAGATTATAATACATTAAATATGTTTTTCAGAGTGGTTTAAAAAAAATTGCTACAAGTATTTTCTCATAGTACAGAACTAATTTATTTAAAAAAAACACACACACGTAGGATATTACTAGTCTGCAGCTTGAATAGGTACAGGACACAAAACTCAGACACAGTACCTGCTAAGTAGGTACAGTTGGAGGGTATGTAATGATGTTGAGCATTTCTACATGCTTGTAGCGCCAACGACTCTGTTGCCTTACAAGAAATAAAAGGTACATCCGTTGCGGGCCCTACGGTTGCAAGGCCAGGCTACCGAAGGCGGAGGATCTGTTTCAATCTCGCAGGTACTGTTCTCAATAGCAAGAAGGTTTCATCCTTTTAAAGACAGGCTCAAACTCTTTGCGACCTTATTTTCCAAAGGTTTAGTCAAGATTTGTGCTATAAGACCATAATGAAGGAGGCGTTTCCCTAAATATTCTACTTTGTATGAAAGAATAGAAATGCAGATTTCTATATTAGAGTATCCTTAGTAATTATAATCTGTCCCCTAAATCACCATCTTTGCATTTGAGTTGCTGCGTCCAGCACCAGAGGCTAAGTTCTGTTTAATTACAATCCTGCCTCATTCTGCTAAATAAAGGTTATTTTGCTCCCATAGTCAGGAATCTGTTTGTTACGAAAGCAATACATCACCAATTCCCTGTTATTCCAAATTCACCAAACACATTATATGGCCAGGAAAACAAACAGGAGAAAAGTGAACTTTATCTCCTATTGCCAGCTGCAGAGGAAGAAGAATGAATCCTTATCTTCTCCCTCCTGCACGATGTTTTATGGTAATTATAGATGGGCAGGCCATCTGAACAATGGTTTCTTTCAACTCCAGTGGTCGTTCCTTCTTAGTGATGTCCAGTATTGTGTAACCTAAAGCATAATAACTCCAGTGATTTAGCATCCTCTACTTTCACATTTGTATGGTTTGGCCAGAACACAATGGGTGGAAGGATAGGTGATATATTGAGTGACATCACCCATCACTGCGATAGAGAGACGAGGGACACTGGTTGCAGGCGTCATTTGAGAGGGACATCTTGAACATACCACTTCTGGATGCCTTGATCAGAATGTGGCTCCGAATTATAGCCCTGTGTTCTCTTGCTTCTTTCGTTCAGGCGGATTCCACACCTTGCTCTGAGTATCAAGTATCCTTCAACCATTCGTGTTATGAGGTTGTCAAACTTGAGCGCTCCTTCCACAGTGCCCAGAGCTGGTGTGAGAGGGGAGGTGGACATCTGGTCTTCATTGATGATCAGGGAACTCAGGAGTTTTTAGGGAAACATTTATCTGAGGACAGAGATTGGTGGATTGGACTAACCCACAGCTTGCTGCCCACCAACGAGTCAAATGAAGGTAAATTATATATTTATACATCTTGTGTTTGTGGTGTAAAGATTATATATCTAATCAAACATGGAATGAAGCTGCCTAACCACTTACCAGCAGTGAGTGAGTGAATTTAATGAGGGTCTATAGCAGGGATTGCCAACTCCAGTCCTCAGGGCCACAATTAGGTCTGGTTTTCTGGATATCCCTGCTTCAGCACAGGCGATGCAGTCTTCGACTGAGCCACTGATTGAGCCACCTGTGCTGATGCAGGGATATCCCAAAAACCTTACCTGTTGGTGGCCCTTGAGGACTGGAGTTGCCCACCCCTGGGGGTTATCCATTACTGCAGATTTGGCACAATCGCATGGAAACTCCCATTGATTTGAACAGGTAATTATGTGCAGTATTACCCGATTGGCACTATCGGACTTTCATGAATAAATTCCTAAATAAAATGTGTTGCGGTTGCCCCTACGTGTAATGTAAGACACTTGTTAATATGGTGTCTTAGTTATATTCAATGCAGAGCGTTAATCAGAGGAGTTTACACTAATCTAGATTTGGTGAAGAATTTTGAAGGTGAGAAAAGGGGAAAATGTGTGAGGCGCAGAATTGAATACACCCAAAATATGTTACATGTGTATGATAATTTCTATTGATCTTTTCTATAACCAACACTCCAAAATAAAGCTTATTGAGCTCTCTCACTTCCAGTAGTACTTACAAATCTGTGTGTTTACAAGGATTACTAAGGGCTCGTCGAGTTTAGTGTGCTGGATAAGGCGTCTCTTGTTTTCTTCTTAAGTGACTTACATTTTGAAGCATTCTTAAGTGACTTACATTTTGAAGCATAAGCAGTACTAATTATTTATGTAACCTCTCTCCATGTCACACACTACTACGGTGTAAACTAAAGCGGTACAAAAAAAATGGCTTGATATATTGATGACATTCAAGATAAAAATGCCTCTCAATGTGTGAATTTTGTATGAATCAGGAAAGGAATGTGCTACTCCGGATGTGCAGCTAGACCGATCACTAGCTACACTCAACTAGAAACCAAAAACATCAGAATTGGAATCAATTCTTCTTACTCACACAACGCAAATTTGGTAAATTAAGTTTTTTTTATATGGGAAATGACAAAATAGCGTCTTCTTAACCCTCTTTATCCCAGAAGGTTGAGCAACGCATTGCAAAACAATGGCAGCTAAGGGGTTAAAACATTATTGTGTCCTTTTCCATATAAAATATTGTTTTGTTTTCTGGGGTTTAACAATCTTTTTTTAATCTGTTAAAATGTTGTCAGTATTAATGACGTAGAAATTACCAAACTGAAGCAGATGTAAAAACCAAACATTGTATCGACCAGGATCTCTGACTTGGCTGGATAACTCCAATGTAAGCTACACAAACTGGCTGACTGATGGCCCCGCTGCTATTCGTGGGAAGTGTGGCTACCTAGTGAGAGAGTCTGGCTACCACTGGGGCACAAGTGAAAACTGCAGCCAGGAATTCTACTTCGTTTGTCAATTTGGTGAGTTAAACAATTTAAAAAATCCATTATAAATGTGAGGTGTGTGTTAATAATAATAATAATAGCATGTTCTTGTATAGCGCTGCTAGTTTTACGTAGCGCTTTACAGAGACATTATGCAGGCACCGTCCCTGCCCCGTGGAGCTTACAATCTATGTTTTTGGTGCCTGAGGCACAGGGAGATAAAGTGACTTGCCCAAGGTCACAAGGAGCCGACACTGGGAATTGAACCAGGCTCCCCTGAGCTGCTCCTTCTCCCGTGTTAACACTTTGTTGCTCAGAGTGATTTCTATTTATTAGAACTTCAGTTTAACACAAGGTATGCTTCCTTATTATGGTATCAGTATATAATACAGAGTGTTGTATCTTTCCTTATTTATATGGCTTTTAACTAACGGAGGAATTAATTATTCAGCGAGTTACTAAGCAAACTCTTCATGGCATTTTTGTTTAACGTACCTGAGAAAATATTATATGGCGTCAATATTCCTTAAAAATAGAAAAATGCTGGAGCATTCCACCATGAAGCATGTGATAAAAATGTATAAATGAATGGTATTTCTAATAAATAAATAAAAAGATAAATAAATAAAAAGAGAGAGATATATATATATGCTGCGAGCATTAGCTTAAGGGTTCCATGTAGAAATGGATTTCAGGCAAAAGGTGACACATTGTGTGCTCCTTTGCATGTCATTTCCCAGAATCCCTTGCTGCAGTGGAAGCACTGTATGCTAGGTGAAAATGGCGACAAGCAGGGTTGCAGACCTGTCTTAGACATGTGAATGTGTTCACAATCGATATTTTTATTTGCTATATATATCAAGAAAAGAAAGCGCACGCTCCTTGTATAAAATCAATGTGACAATTTAATTAACTGGACAAATCTAAAATCATCTATCTCACAAACGCTAGATGATTTTGCGCATGTATGAGTAAAACTCAAATTCCGTCACCGCAACAATGATATTGATAATCGCCGTGCTCCAGGGCGCCGACCGTGTTTCCGGAAACCGGAACTGGTAGTTGCACCTTTGAGTCTTGTCCTCAGGCAACTGGAGACACATGGAATATGGTACCCTTTCTATTTGTGCTTTTCTCGCACTTCCGGCGTGAAGACGCAGTGACGTCTCTTGGCGTGTGTGACGACTTCATTATTTAATTAGTATATGGTTAACAGCAATTGATTCATTGTATACACCTCACACTTTGCATTACTGGTTTACTCCACTATTAATAAAGTTTTTGATGTTTATAGGTCATTTGACATACATCTAACATATATTTCCACATTGCATATTGGGTGCTGTCCATCTAATATATATATATATATATATATATATATATATATATATATATATATATGTATAAATGTATATATGTATATATACACACACACACACACACACACGTACTATATATTAAGCACACTGGACAATATACACGGTAGAAAATAAATATATATACAGAAATATACTTTTTTTTTTTAAGCAGGTAACTGAGACTGAAGCATTAGAACAAGTTTGTTTCTACATTGTAGAGTCCGGTCATACTATAGCCTGTGATAACTACAATGCCACAGTGCAGTGTGGGTCAGGGGAAGTGGTCCAGATCAGCGACAGCTTCTACGGCCGTAAGAACCGCCACTACTGCACCCAGGAGACCCCACCGCAGTCCCCACCGCAGACCCCACCGCAGACCCCGAGCAGCTGCAGCGAGATTAATGTGAAGGACCAAGTAGCAGGTAAAATAGTGACTATTATCTCCAATGGTAGGTGCATGGTGTTATCTATAAAGAGATGGGCAAATAAAACATGACCAAGCTCTTAGTGATTAACTTCTTCTTGTGCGTGTTTAATAAAGACCACTACTCATTTATTTAAACCCTACGTATTCAGTCATTTCTATTTGAACGGAAAAATAAAGTATCTTAAAATGGGCCTTTGGTCTTTTTTTTAGAACTGAAATATAACATAAATGTGGTCAAAAGATGTGTCCGTTGTTTCACAGATTTAGGATCTCTTAAAATCAGCCACAACAATGGCTCTGTGTCCGCTGATCCCTAATAATCAAAACGCCCTTGAAAATAGGATGTGCTGTTCATAGAGACACATTTACTAAGTAATAGCTATCTGGGCTACCTGTAACACTAAGTGATAGAGGTGGCACAGGTAGCTATTACTAAGTGATAGAGGTGGCACAGGTAGCTATTACTAATGATGACAGAGGTGCATCAGGGTAGCTATTATGAAAAGTGATAAGGTTGCACAGGTAGCTGATTACAATTGATAAGGTTCCAGGCACAGGTAGCTATTACTAAGTGATGAGGTGGCCATGTTAGCTATTCCCATACTAATGATCGAGGTAGCAAGGTAGCGCTTTATTACCAAGTGATAGAGTGCGGAGGTGTATTACTAGTTACAGGAGGTAGCCGAGATAGCTATTCTAAGTGAGTGATGCGTGGCCACAGGTAAGCTATTACTAAGTTGGTAGAGGGTAGCATAAATGATAAGGTCAGTATCTTACAAAGTGATAAGAGTTGGGCACAGTGCTATTACAGAGTGTACTGTAGCAGGGGCGCCAGTTAGCTATTATAAGTGTACGGTAGCCAGCAGTAGCTCTATTACTAAGTGATAGAGGTGGACACAGTAATTTACTAACGGATAGAGGTTGGCCGATAGTCTATTACTAGTGATGAGGTGGCCATCGCTATTACCTAGTGATAGAGGGGTTTATGCACAGGTATGACTCTATACTAATGAATAGAGGTAGCAAAGAGTGCTAGTTACTAGTGCTAGAGGTAGCACAGGTAGTCTATTACTAGTTAGTGCAAGGTAGCATCTAGTAGCTTACAGTACCGAGTATATAGTATGAGGTGGCACACGGTAGCTATGACTAAGTGATGCAGTAGCACAGGGTAGCTATTACTAAAGTGATAGAGGTAGCACAGGTAGCTATTACGTGAGATAGATGGTTGAGCCAGTAGCTATTACTATTGATAGAGGTGGCAACAGGTAGCTATTACTAAGTGATAGAGGTCACAGGTAGCTATTTACTAGAGTGATAGTCGTGGCCCAGGTAGCTATTACTAATGATACAGGTACCCGAAGCTATTACCAAGTGATAGAGGTGGCCAGGTAGCTATTCTAAGTGATACAGTAGCCCAGATAGCTATTACTAGTGATAGAGGTGGCACAGGAATGTAGCATTACTAGTGAAAAGGTGGCACAGAGTAGCTATTACTAAGGATAGAGGTTAGCACCAGGTAGCTATTATAATGTAGAGGTGCACAGGTACAGCTATTACTAGTTGTAGAGGTGGCCCAGTAGGCTAATACTAAGTGATAGAGTGTCACAGGTACAGGCTATTACTAAGTGATAGAGGTAGACCAGATAGCTATTACTAAGTGATAGAGTGTGCACAGGTACTATTTAATAGTGATAGGTGGCACAGAGCTATTACTAAGTGATAGAGGTGGCACAGTAAGCTATTACTAAGTGATAGAGGTTGGCACATAGCTATTACTAAGTGATAGAGGTGGCACAGGTAGCTATTAACTGATTGTATAGAGGTGGCACAGGTAGCTATTACTAAGTGACTAGAGGTGGCACAGATAGCTATTACTAAGTGATAGAGGTGGCACAGGTAGCTATTACTAAGTGATAGAGGTGGCACAGGTAGCTATTACTAAGTGATAGAGTGGAACAGGTAGCTATTACTAAGTGATAGAGGTGGCCAGATGCTTTACGAGAGTGATAGAGGTGGCACAGATAGCTATTACTAAGTGATAGAGGTGGCACAGGTAGCTATTACTAAGTGATAGAGGTGGCACAGGTAGCTATTACTAAGTGTTACAGGTAGCACAGGTACAGCTATTACTAAGTGATAGAGGTGCACAGGTAGCTATTACTAAGTGATAGAGGTGGCACATATGCAATTACTAAGTGATAGAGGGCACAGATAGCTATTACTAAGTGTTACAGGTAGCACAGGTACAGCTATTACTAAGTGAATAGCTGGGGCACAGGGTAGCTATTACTAGTATAGCGGTGGCACAGGTAGCTATTACTAAGTGATAGAGGTGGCACAGATAGCTATTACTATGATAGAGGTGCACAGTAGCTATTACTAAGTGATAGAACCCACAGAGTAGCTATTACTAAGTTACAGAGTTAGCACAGATGCTATTACTAAGTGACAGAGGTACAACAGATAGCTATTACTAGTGATAGAGGTGGACAGATATATTACTAAGGATAGAGGTGGCACAGGTATCTATTACAAGTGTTTACAAGTAGCCCAGATACTATTACTAATTATAGAGGTAGCACAGATAGCTTTACTAATTGACAAGAGGTACGAGCCAGATAGCTATACAAGTGACAGTAGGTAGCACAGATAGCTATACTAAGGTGACAGAGGTAGCACAGATAGCGATTACTAAGTTACAGAGGTAGCAGCTCTGTATAGGAGATCCCATACAATGACACCCTGATTCCCCAAGTGTCAATGTCACGCTCCAGGCTTGTCAGGTTGCAACAGATGCTGCTTTATTGGAGATCCGTGTCCAGTTTCTGGCATTACCGGTCTATTACTTATACCTGCATGGAAGGTAAGTGGCATCTTCTCCCAAACTGCCTGTGGGTTACACAGGATAAGTACGTACAAAACCAAAAAGAAAACCTTTGTCTACTAAGTAGTGCTTTTCCCTGGTGCGAAGACACCTTACTGTTCATATCAAGGTGTCTTTGCCAAGTGTTCATGGATTAGCACAGCTTAGTAAATATGCCCCACTTCCCTATTACCAGCATTCCTATTGTTTTCATTAGTGTCAAAGAATAATACTATTTTACAAAATCTCATTTTTATACTCATGGAAATGTACTATCTCATATTCCTCAGGCATCACATCCCTGCCCAGTGAAAGAGGGTCTCACTTTGGTTAGTCTTGTAGGGCTTCCCTTTCAAATAAAAGCCTTTTAGAAAACTGCAAGTCCCCTACGGTACCTCTGTGTCCGACATTGGGCTAATGTTCCTTTCTTGTGTGATGCTGTCAGGTTTACACAATTGATTTGGTGAAAGTGTCTGGTGTTTGAAAATGTAACGCTCACGTTTGAATGCTCCTATCCCTTACAACTGGGATCTTCCTGTATATAAGACCCTGGAGATGGGACATACTATCGACCCCTATCAGCCTCCAAAGATAAGTTACAACTACAGTGTAAAGGTTAAAGTGCAGGACAAAAACGTCATGGAAATCAGTGCGAATGAAAGACATTTTATTCCCTCTCACATTCATGCTACAGCTCAACCCCGTTATAGGCGATCCGTACAACGCAAATCCGCTTAAGACCGATGCAAGCGTGGCTCCCAATTTCATATTTATGAATACTTTACAACACGATTATTGGTACTTAAATACTTTATGTACATCATACAATTGTACAATATTTGTAACGCGATCCGCTTAACGCGATGTATTCTTTGGAAACCAAGCACACGATATAGGGGGTTCAGCTGTATCACTAAAACCTGTCGATTTATTCTCAATAACGTTGAAAGATAAGCCTTTCCTCTGTCACTCCGCTGCTCAAATAGTAACGCAGCCCTCATTCTCTCCCCATTGATTACTGCAAGCTCCTGCTGTCCGGCCTTCCTAACACTCGCCTGTCCTCCCCAATAATCTATCCTAACGCTGCTGCCAGAATCACCTTACTCTCCCCTAAATCTGTCTCCAACATCTTCCTGCTGAAATCCCTCTCCTGGCTTCGATCAAATCCCGTATTAATTCTCCTTCTCTTTTCAAGGCTATTACTCCCCTGCCCCTCCTTACATTCAGCCTTTTATACCCCCACTTGCTTCTTACGTTTTGCTCAAGGATGTTTTCTTCTCTCCCTCTTTGGTATCTAAAGCCCTCTTTACTTTCTCACTTACTCCCCACCTCTGTAATGCCCCAACCCTCAGTACCGCCAGCACTTCTCTCTCCACCTTCACAGGCGCTAACCTCATAATTCACCTATGTAACGTAGCATTTCGTAGTCCAAAATATAACCCATCCTTCCATACGCACTACCCAAAAACCTTGCTACTGTCTCTGTAATTTCTCCCTACATACCACCAATCACCAACTGAATTGTAAGCTCTTCCGGCAGGGACTCTATTTCCTAATCTTTCATTTTGTTTGAAGTGTTTTATTTCCATTATATATTGCATCTCCAGTTATTTTGTTACGACTATTACTGCTGGAAAGCTATTTATTTACACAGCGCTAAACTGCAACACATGCTCATGGATCGTTGCTTATTTGCACCCAGTAGTTAACCACAATGTCTTCAAATGCCATGTCTCCAACTATCAATCGGAAATTTTAGACTCTGTGTGATGGTTAAAACCCTGCTTTGGGTTTAAGAGATTGGGTAAACAAACCTTCATGTGACATGACTATGAGTGTTTACTTTCATTACAATACCAAACCACAAATCCATGTAATATTAGCCCGGATCTCCGCAATTATACATTGGCTGTTTTACAGTTTGTCCAGCAGTACAACGCACAGCTTCACATCGTCTGGGGAATTTGCTGTCTTTGTGGAATGTTCAACCAGTGAAGGGCACGTTAGCTCAGAAAGCTATCACTGTGGAAGAACTGTGGGGTAACGTCAGTGTTACCGGGTGTTACAGCAGTATGAATCCAGGGATGGACCTTGTAACTTTGTATGGAGAACCTTGTGGATTCAGGTAGAATTAAGTGAAGGTGAGAACAGCTGCATGTGAGCAAAACTCATGTAAATACAGCTCAACCCCCTTATAACACTGTGCTTGGGGGTCCGAATCCCATCCCTTTATAGCGGATCGTCTTTAAAATAATGTAACATTGTATGCATTGTACAATAAAGTTTTAAAATACCAATAATCGTGTTGTAAAGTATTCATAAATACAAAAATTGGGAGCCACGCTTACATCGCGTTATAGCGGATCGCGTTGTAACGAGGCGCTATAACGGGGTGGAGCTGATGCATCATTATAATTGCAATGACAGCAAAATTAACTAGATCCAGTATTCCTATTCTTTAGCTTTTTTTTTTTTTTTTTTTAACATTCGGTGACCTGTTTTGGAATAGGAGAAACCAGAATATCAATGCCGTCATTTATCTAATACTTATTTTGTAGGTCAGAAGTTATTTTCAACTCAGCTATTAGAATTTTGCAGGAAGTGTGAGTCCATGTTTAGTAAGGCTGCATAAACCCCTGAGATGGCTTATCGACTGAATTGGGGCTTCTTCCCAATTTAATAGCTCTAGTCCAAACTATCACCTGTGAGTGGAGATGCGCAATGTGTCAATTCCATTTGTGCAAATTTTCAATGTTCTTTTGCAAATATTCAATATTCTCCTATTTTCAATATTTGAACTTTCTCGACAAGACTGGTGGAAAAAAATGCAATTTTTTTGTGGCAAATGGAATTTGGAAAAAACCCTTCCCATCTCCCCCTGTGAGATATTTTGTTGACCAAAGAATACTACATATGAAATCAAACCGTGAATGGCTTTCCACCATTATACCTCTTAACTATTTAACAAATTTCTTCAGGGCTACTTATACCTTGAACCAGTGTCTGTTTTATAACGTTTATAATGTGTCCTTCTGTTTCTTCTGTTGCAGGCACAGACCGCGACTTCTCCTATTATTATTAGCAACCATAACTTGACGTGGATCCCAGGCACAAAGCACAATTTGACCCTGAATACCACATCACAACACTTAATCGGCCAGGAGTTCACCAGCTGCAGATAATGGCATCCAACACAGACAACATCCAAGTCACCGCGCCATCCACTATTCATTTAGTGGAGCCACGTTTTCTGGTTTACGGGCGGTGCTCTCCCCCCACCACATTGGAGGCTGGCAAAGAGCTACAGATATGTGACTGTCCTTCACGGGACCCCGGTTGAGCTGAATTTTGAAATCAGAGGTTCCAGTGAAACCTTCAATCACACGAGGGAGAAACCCTCAGGACACCACGCTTATATAACTCCCCGTTGACCGGAAAGGTATATTAACACATGCTGTAGCTCTCTGTAATCTTATCCGCTTTTGATATTAAAATTATCGTTAATCAGAGAGAATAAGGGAATTTGTTTATTGGTTGAGGATGTAACAACACTAAATGAATTACACTCAAAAACTGAAAAAATATAATGAATTATAATTTTAAAACGTTACCCTTTTGGGGTAGTCTGCTGTAAGTCGTCGCCATTAACGGTGCATACATGTGGTTGGAGATGGTTTGATACAAATCCAATATGTGACATACTGTTTTTTGTTGTCATCTTGCCAGGTTTCAGGAACTTTTTGGTCACAGTTGTTGCTGGAAATGTTTTCTCGACATGAGCCTGGATATTGGAAACATCACAGTACTGAGCAGCGTCTCTCAACGTACAGGTATGATATGATATTTATAAAGCATCGGCTCCACTGTGCTACGTAACATACAACCATAGAAATGAATATACATTGCAGAAACCCTAAAACTAAAAGATTACCAAGATTACAGGGACTTTTTTGACTTTTCTAAGTTATCTATACTTGTTGTTTTCAGCATGATCCATTTTTTCTTACACATATTCTCTTATTACATAGTAACCAAGACAGTATGGAATAAATGATGAAGACTCCAAGGTGAGTGTTGTACCTGGGTTGGAGTTTGTTTTTTTCTTGCTTCTGATCTGTTGGCCAATAAATTTCACTGACAGGTTAAATTGAATAGCTTTTCCATAATAACACAAAATCATTCAGTCCAGTTCATATTCCTTGGCCCAGTAAGGTGATGGTGTTTTGCGACTAATCACGTCACAAAAATGACATAAAGAAAATACTGCTATTTGGGAATATGAACATTGTTTAAATATTGCAATGTAACAAATTATATCTCTGCTTGTAGACATTCTTGCTCTGTATACAAGGGGGGTGCCCACATGTAGAATGGACGAACCAGTCCAAATCCATCTCAAGTTTTCCATTCAAAATCCGTTCCGTGGTAAAAATCCGCAGATGGATTGTTCCAATTTCAATCTGTGCGATTAATCCGAAACGCCATCGAACAATCCGCCTGTGATTTTAAGGATCCAATCTGCGAATTCACAACCCGCGGACGTTTGCGTGCTCCGCTCATTGGTTATTCTTAATATCCGTCGATGGATTTCGATGGATTGCCTATTAAAAATAAAATCCCAAAAGCGAATCGCCATTTTGAGACTGAGCCGCAGAAATCCACGGACTAACGAACCAGACATCCGGGGCGGATCAATACTCAAAACAAAAAAACAATCGCCCGTCTCTACTCATGTCGTTTGGTCATAGTTTCCTAGCGGCAACCAACCATAAAATTAAATCCACAGTAAAGTCAGAACCTATCTCTCACAGAAGTGTTTAAATTGGGCTGCACCTGTAGGTAATCTATATACATGCCGCTTTACATTAGGCCGGCTCGGCACAGTGCCTTAGGCCTACAAACCTTTTTAGGGCCTAAAATTTCACTTGAAAAAATACCTAAACAAACATCACAAAAGAGAATACACAGCGCAATTTTAATTTAAATGCCTGTCGATGATCGATACCTTTAATATCGAAACAAAAGTATCGATGTCAATATCGCTAGTATCGAAAGAAACAGCAAACGAATGAAATTAGTATAAAAATGAGTAAAAATATCGACACACAGGCCTCTAGAATAAAAGTGCCTCGGCCTACGAAGTCTTAAAACGGCCCTGGTGTATATACATATGTATAGTATCTGTGATGCTACTGTTCTCTACCTAATAGTACAGTATATGTCTGCAGGGTGTTAAGGGAAAACAGAAATACAATTTGAGCCCCGGAGACAACGTGCCGCTTTCCACCAACTTACCGCTGGCTGTTGGCCTGGCTACCCCGAACCCTAAATTACCGGTCATGTGGAGTAAAAGATTTCCCCTGTTGGCAGTGTGAAGGCCGGAGGCTTTCTGTACAATCTCGATATTTAAAAAAAAATTTCAACCAATATTACTGTAGCTTGCAAAGAAGAGTGCGGAAAGGAGACGCCAAAGAGGCTTTTCTATACAGCGCGAGGAAATCGGTTTTAAATCCGCTGAAAACGGCAGAACATTGATTCAATATGTATCAACCGCACCTTACATAAGTTATGAGGGTAAAAAAGTGACAGCACACGTGGTCCAATCAGTGGCTCAACAACAGTATTTTTTTCATTTGCTGTATGCAATAGTCACAATACAACTAATTTATATGGAAGTATAATTTTCTTTCACAATACTTCTCTCCAGCATTTGAATAGTAAAACTGCTGTTAGTAGTACTAAGGAGAGCGGGGGACTGTGATGATGTCTCTTGTAAGTTTCTATCTGGCATCTTATTAAATAGACTGTGAATGCTTCGTTGGGTGAGATTTCCTCACTTGCCGCACCATTTGCGGACATCAAGCGCCAGACATATCGGACATAAATGACACTTCGCATGTTTGAACATGCAAAGCTTTTAATAAAATCAGCGAGATGTTTTCCTGTGCGATAGTGCCCGCGGCAGATTTCCTATAGGCCCGGACCTACGGCGGCAAAATGTGGGGGGCAGCAAAATGTCAGCCCCCCATTATACATCTAGAAGGAGGAGGCGGCAGGAAGAAGCGGCCGCCACGTGTACTGTAAGTGCCATGGGGCGGCGTGCTTTAAATCCGCCGCGGATATTTCCATGTTTTCCGTGGAAACCGATCGTGACGTGCTCTCCGGCTGTTCCTATCCAAGGAACAGGTCCTCTGGCAGAGCTTTTATTTCAATTATTGTTTATATATTCACCTCTGTTTGGCAGCTTTTTCGTTCCTTTTTATTGGGACATTTAAAAAAATATTATTGAGATTGTTACTTTGCTTTACTATCACTCGCCCATAATTAAACCGCGTGCACAGGTATTCTGCGCTGTTATTTGAGAATCAGTACTTACAGGGGGTGGGGGGAGGGGGAGCAGGGAGGAATTCTGACTGCACGTTTATACTTTGCAGCTACAGTATTGTCCTTTAAAACTTACTTGCTGTTTAACATCTTGGCAAACCGTAATTGTGACGTCACAGTCAGAATCTCTGAGTCTCAATCAGAAGGCTTCAAGTGAATATGGGTCATTAACGAGGTGCTATGTGGAACTGACTCGTTGGCCCAGATCCATAAAAGTGCTAAGTCAGGGGTCTCAAATCCTCAAGGCCACCAACTGGCCAGGTTTTATGGATATTACTGCAGCAGTCGCACAGGTGGTTCAATCTGTGGCTCAGTGTTTGCTCATCACCTGTCTGAAGCAGGGATATACATAAAAGCTGGGTTTGAGACCCCGTTGCAAGCTTTAGCACGCCTCTGCTCTATTGTCAGTGGAATAACCATTACGGTATCCTGCTGCTCTAAATTAGGCTGCGTCCACTGTGCCTCTTACGCACAGGCTTGAGCGCTCTGCGTGGTCACACAATGAATTTGCATGTTGTCCGGCCCAACGGTCAACGCGTCACGCCCATGACCGTACGCTCCGGGGCGCCAGGCACTGCCGAGACGGCTAAAATTGTGGTTTCAGGTGCGCTGAAGGGTCGCATGACCTCCTCAACCATCCATCCCAGTCACTGTCTCGGGCCAACGCCTCCGCAACGGCCCCCCGCCCGCGTTAAAAAAAATATGCCGGACACCGAGCCTCATGCTTGGAGAGTGGTGACGCGCCGTTCCAAGCGTGAGCGCGGTCAGCGGCACAGAGGAACACGCTCAGGTGTATTCATTATAAACCTGTGAGGATTTGCTTGCTATTTTGCACAGTGTCTTGCTGGCACAGATGGTTTCAATGTTGTGATGAGCAATCTAATTAACACCACCTCGGATAGGTCGTAATCCCGCAGCAACCTGTCTGCCTCCTCCAAATTCGCCTTCACTGTCCAACTGCGTCAAGCTCAGCGAGCAGGAAAACACGCAGGATGAACATGTTTTCTATGTGACTGCAAAACCCCAATACACCCCCAAAATCAGGTTGACCATCACGCTACTTTTAAATAAAGAAATGTGTAACTGCAGGTGGTAAATATTTTCCTACAGTTTGTGAAAAGGAAATATCTACGCCCATTTTTAATATGCAGTGAATGTATCTGTCCTGCTGGAAAAAGGTTAGCCTTCATTCAAATGAAGATTTTCTTCACAGCTCAACCTAATCAGCTCTTGGCTGCAAAATGGACATTTTGTATCCCATTTTGTAGCAAGAAACAGCTCAGCTTTGTGATTATGTCAAGATCTTTTTGTATGGACATGTAATTTCCCAGCAGCCTTTCTGTTAATGGACATGTAATTCCCAGCAGCCTTTCTGTTAGTATGGACATGATTCCCAGCGCCTTCTGTTTAGTGTATGGACATGTTTCCCCAGCCTTCTGTTAGTGACATTAACCCAGCAGCCTTTCTGTTAGTAGTGGACATGTAATCCCAGCAGCCTTTCTGTTAGTATGGACTGTAATTCCAGCACTTTTCGTGTTAGTTGTGACATGTATTCCCCAGCCTTTCTGTTAGTATGGACGGTAATTCCCAGCAGCCTTTCTGTTAGTATTGACATGTAATTGTCCAGCAGCTTCTGGTTAGTTGGACATGTATTCCCAGCAGCCTTTCTGTTAGTATGGAACATGTTAATTCCCAGCAGCCTTTCTTAGTATAGACATGTAATTCCCAGCAGCCTTATTCTGTTGGAGACTGTAATTCCCAGCAGCCTTTCTGTAGTAATGACATTATATTCCCAGCAGCCTTTCTGTTAGTATGGACATGTATTCCCAGCACCTTTCTGTTAGTATGGACATGTAATTCCCACAGCCTTTCTGTTAGTATGGACATGATATTCCCAGCGCAGCCTTCTGTATTATGGACATGTAATCCACAGCCTTTCCTGTTAGTACTACGTTAATGCCCAGCAGCCTTTCTGTTAGTATGGCAATGTATTCCCAGCAGCCTTTCTGTTAGTATGGACATGTATTCCCAGCAGCCTTTTCTGTTATTGATGGAATGTAATTCCCAGCAGCCTTTCTGTTATTATGGATGACTGTAATTCCCAGCAGCCTTTCTGTTAGTACTGGACGTGTATGCCCAGCAGCCTTTCTTTAGTGTGGACATGTAATTCCTCAGCAGCCTTTCTGTAGTATGGCCATATGGTTGTATTCAAGTTGTCTTAGTACAATAACACTGTGCACTGCATGATTCACAAAGCGCCTCCTTGCTTGCAGTTGTAAGAAAACTGTAGAATAAACCTGGATGAGGACATGGTTTTTAGCGCTAGTTGTACAACTGTGAGGAGCCAAATACAATTGGTATCTTGATACCAACTTCCCATAAAGGTGAGTTATATGTTGATGGGTTAATACTCACCTCTGTGTCAATTTGGCATATGTATGGTTAATATGAATGGTGTGTGACCTCTATACACTACAATTTAAATCTTTAAAGAATGTTGAACCGCTAAAAGGTGCCACAACCCTGCAGTGAATCTGCTTTCTCCAGGACAATTATGGCTATTACTAACAACTTGGAATACATAGGCTTAGATCCACAGAACTTGGTAAAGTGAGTTAATAGTTTTGCCTTATAATTTTTCAAAGGCCAATAACGTAAAATCAACATCAAGTTTCACCCCCTCGAAACAAGCATTGCTTAACTATACTATAACATAATATATAATGCAAAAGAGGCATTCCTCCAAACAGCACATATGGACCAGCGTGCTAAGGGTTAACATTTGCTTGTACTTTGTGGAACGTCATCCCACCCATGGAATGTTAATGAGGCCAAAAGGACACAAAGAACTTTGAATACACATACTGCATTCAGCCTAGACCCTTCATAGTGTCATCTGCGTCACTCCAAGGTGGACAACCTTTTGGCGCACTAAACGGTTGAGCCGTTTCCTGATGTTTGGTGATGTTAAAGCTCTCTATTTCAATCTGAAACTCACGCACCCTTTATCCCCTGTACCCTTTTCACTCTATCTGTCCATGAAATGTCTGTGAATTGACTATATACCCCTGTTCATTGATGTAACCAGGTTTGTTATACCTCTGTGCCCGGACATACTTGAAACGAGAGGAATAACTCTCAATGTATCACTTCCGGGTAAACATTTTATAAAAATAAAAAATAAACATTCACAAAGGTCCTTCAAGGTTCCACAGGGACTAATAACGTTACACCGTCTGTTGTATCCTAGGTCCGTTGTCGACCCATCCGGACCCTGCAAAGGAGAAGAATTAGGTACCTGTGCCCACACCTGAATACCTGCAAAAGAGCCCATTTAAATCATTTGAATATATTTACATATTCAAATTAGGTTATTCTCAGGGTGTTTCACCGTATCTCTCCACTGTTGGTATGAGGTTTTGGGAGGTATTTACGTCAATGATAACACTACCTCTACTTTTGGTAGTTTTTGTCGTTTCATTTGCCTTTCCAATTCAAGAGTTTTCACACATCCCACGCACTGCGCCTACACATGTCACTCTCACTGATTTTCTACACTTCTCACATTGGTGTCATCTCACGATTTTAGCATCAGTGGAGTTTCACTAATCAAAAAAATGCACTTTCCAATTAAAAACAATATTTTTTTGATCCAAAACCCAACATGCCTGATTTTGGGTCCTTGGCGTGCATCTGTGTGCTGCAATTATGTTCAGGTCGTTTGCACACGTTTATAAAGACAAGCTCGTTCTTCTTATTCTCCTCCCGTGCCCTTCCAGCCAGCCTGTCAACCTTCATGCATTCAGCCAGAGCTCGCTGGCTTGTTCCAAAGTGACACCTCCATCCTGGTACTGAACATACGTCATAAAGAGCCAATCAGAAGAGCCGCTTCAGAATAAAGGTTGACAGTTGTTGTTCTCAGCTGTATATTATTTTCGGTGAACCCCTTCAACGTTGCTAGATGGGTGGTTTAAGGCCATGACAAATCCCTCTGCTAAAAGTTATTTTTTGGGATTTCCCAGTGAAATATGAGTAATTGTTTTTGTATAAATTTGGTTCTTTCTGGCTAGTTTGTTTGAAATATAATCTCCACCTAAGGCTTAGAACCTAATTTCATTTTCAAGTATATCTGTTTGGGGGTTTTTGTAACTTTTTAAAGGTTCAACGTAATTCCATATAACATGATGAAACACCCATAAAAGAATTTAGGGCTATACAACGTACCTAGACGCGGGTACCAGGTTATTCTCAAAGGACTCGCTATTGTATTTTTACTCGGCTAATCTGAAATATTAAAAATTTACTACTTAAAAGTAAGGGTATTTTCAAAGTTGTGTGCGTTGTCTCCTTTTTTCGAAATAGACGGGATTTTACTTTTAAAGAGCTCTAGGCCAGCAATATCCTACGAGTTGTGTGTAAAATAATTAGTTCTGTACTATAAAAAATACTTGTAGCATTGTGTTATTTTTTAAACAAATCTGATTGCCATGTTAATGTATTAGTTGTGCAAGCATTTTTTGTTTCTATTAGCAACCTATTACAAAGTCCCATTCCCCTTCCGCTCTGAAACAGGCTCTGGCACACCCCTTTTGAGCCCTGCCCTCTCTCAGAGCAGTGCACCAATTGTATCTAGTGACTGCCTGTGTCACATGATCTTCCCACAGAACTTTGTCATATTAATTATGCAGATGCAATCACTGGCTGCAGAATTCCCTCTGCAGCCATTTAGTGACCCTCAAGCCAATCTTTGCCGATCATCACAGGAACGAATCGATCGCAACTTAGCTAATTATTATCATTGTCTGGTTTGTATGGATGCACAAATTAAAAGGAAAAAATAAATAAATAAAACCGTAGCTTGACTTCTTGGCTTTAATGACTTTATTCATGGTGCTGATCCAGTATATAGTTGCAAATTGTCATCAGGAAACATTATCAGGTCTCTCTTTGGCCATGTAAGTATGTGCAGCGAAAGAAAGATGCAAGAAACATGATTTCGGCTAACTTACTTACACAACTTGTTTTTTTTTTTCACTTACAAAGTATTCAACAGATGGGTTTAAAAAAATATACAAACACATTATAGCTTTCCCGTGTGCGTGGGTAGTTTTATCCTCTAACATATGAAATGTTAATAAACTACAAACAAAATTGTATAAACTGCTTTGAAATAAACGTGATTTTCTCATTTTGCTCTTAAAACTCCAGGAGCTTAGTGGGCCAGGAACTCACAAAAAACCCAAATAACTTAATGTTTAAATCAAAAAAACGGACATACTTTCCGGTCCCTCGGCTGGTCCTGACACTTGTAGTTTATTGAACGTGACAACCTCTTGCGATCTTTTACCCATTCTAGCTATGAATTCCGTGAGTATGGAGAGAGACGTTACCTCGTGAGCACCGTTTCCCCTCCAGAAATACCCACCTGTGTACTATTACCGCAGACGAGGGCTCGGTACTGGACCCGCTTCCGAATCTCCTGCTCTCCTCCTTCTCGTACGCGCTCTTGTACCGAGGACGAGCACGTCTCCAACCACTTACTGCGTCTACCCCAAGCCAAGTAAAGCATCATTGGTTTAACCCCATTCGTTGGCCAGATGGGGCTAATTACACGTTGCAAGTAATCAAAATACACACAAAGTACTGCAAGTGTAATTAAATAATGCATAGCTGGTTTATAAAGAACACCCCTCACCCCCAACCAAACCCAGAGATCATAACTTTGTGGTGTCATGTCTATTCTGTCACCCAAGCAAATAAAGGGTTAAACACAGGTGGTTTTAACTGCATTGTGCATATCAATATGGGCTATTATATAATGATACCGTTAATCTCTACATTTTTGTGTGGAGCACTGTTTCCCCCCCCCCCCCCCCCCCCCCCGCCCCAGTGGGAGATACACAGCTTCTGCTACCTAGGGTGTGTGCGAGTAACCTGTTAGGGTCAGAGAGCGGAGTTTGATCTGCGATGGTGGGAGATAGGGCAGGCTTAGGGTTCTTCTCTTAGCTTCTTCTCATGTGCTTGGCCTCCAGCCGTAGTGGGCTCCAGGGTGGTTCTGGAGATCATCCCCACTATTGCATACTTCTTTTTCCCCTGCCAGGGAGGAGCACTTAGACAGGGTATGACTGAACAAAAGGATATCTCTTGCAGTCACTGGATTAGATGTTCCATAGCCAGCGGTGCAGAGTCTTAGAGGCCTCCAGGCCTATAGATGGTGCTGACCCCAGGTATTACAGCTCTGTTGGTTTATTCGATGTTCCCCCAGTCCCGAATGACGGGGGTGGGCACGCTTATCCCCGTTGGATAGACTCACACCCTACTTGTCCCTTCCTCCTCCAGACCAGGGACTACCTAATAGTGTGGCCTCCTCCCATCAGACAAGATGGGCGGCTCATGGTCTATACCTATCCCTAATAGCTTACCAGGCCATGAGTCCACCACCACATACTTCCATCAGAGAGCGGAGCATGTAGGGGGGTGTGTCAATTCTACGGATTAGCCTGTCACTGCCCAAACTGCTTAGTGACTACTTACGAAGAGACAGGTAAATTGGCTTACCATGTTAATTTGTATCCTAAAAGCTCCTAAGAGGAAGTATGAAGTAACTCCTTCGTTACCAGATCGTGCAACATATTGCAAGGGCTGTGTACTGCTGCGGCCGAGTTGTATTTCGAGCATTGCCCGTTCTCGCCGCAGCAGTAGCCTGGCGCGCGCCGGAGGGTGACGGCGCAGCGCCGAAGCAGCGGAAGAGTCGCCCTCCGATCGGGGTCGCTCTCCTCCGCTGCCGGGTCCGGCCGTGTCCCCCGGAACCCCTGCCGCCGTCCCCCACATCGCGGGACACCAGGGCTCCCTCGGGAGCCCTGGACGCGCTGCAGGGGGCACACGCTCCTACTGCTTACCACTCGGCCAGGGGCGCCACTAGCAAGCCGGGAATCTCCCTGCTTGCAGATCTCCACAGTGCAATTTACTGTTGTCGCCAGTTGTATATCCTCCTGCAGGTAACATGCTGTCATTTTTGATTGTTTGTTTTTTGTGTATGTTTGTTTTAGACTCTCAGCTCTATTGTGGGATCCAATCTAGACTTTCCTCGATCTACCTGCCAGTGGAGAAGAGGAAAAACAACTTTATTTAAACGTTACAGTTACTGCTAGTAACAACTTTGGGGCTTAGTCCACACGGCAGTGACAGTCAGGTAAGGATAGGTGTTGTTTATTACCTATTAGTCCATCATGCTCTTAACCCTGGTCACCAGAGAGTCAGCAACGCCCTCTGGCGTCCAAGAGTTTAACTTCAGAAACCATGGCGCCGAAAATATCATCCGATACAAGTACTGAGTAAGATCCACTGAAAACCACGCCTTTCCCCCGCTCCTTGCAAGACATGCAGTACAGTTCTCCTAACGCGTACACCACGACATCAGCTGATGTGCTCTGTGCTTCTTGCAGGTGACATATGACGGGCACAGTATCAGCCAAACCCACGTCTTCGTGTCCGAGAAATCAACGACTTCTTAAAGGAGAACAGCAGCGGCTTCTAACTCCAGCTGTATAAATCGGTATCTTCTCTCTTAAATCAGGAGCTTCTTGGGGACAGTCCCAGACCGCCACTGCAAAGACACCAAGGAAAGAGGTTAGGTTGCTTTTCAGGGAACGTTAATATATATTTTGCATTGAAGTGGCCAGCAAAAAAAGATGATAAAGATTCGGCTCACAATGGGAGCTGTAAATTAATTCTAATTTGTATTTCTGGTATGTACGGAAACAGCATCCGCTTTAGAAGACGCTAGAAATCCCGGGATGTGCAAGCTGATATCCTGTACAAGCCTGATAAGAACTGTATAAAACTCCTGGTACTAATGTGTATTTCCAAATCACTCATAACAAAGAGCATTAATGAGAAAGTGCAGAGACATCCACCAAATTAATAAAGGTGGATGGATCATCTGCTTTGATGAAGACAACAAGCTAATTATATTTGTTTTACAATTATAAAAGCGTGTCTTAATGGGATCATGATAACCATAATAAATTATTCCGGCGGACAAGATCAGAGAGCTTCAAAGAACTATTCATCCCACGGGCAGTACAAAGGACATTGGGTCACCCTTTAGGTTGAGAAAGGAGATTTTCACCAGCACCAAAAGGAAAGGGATTCTTCAGTAAGGAGGCAGTTACAATGTTGGAATTCACTGACTCATGGAGACTGGCATGGCAGATACATATAATTTTGTTCAAAAAATGGTTGACTCTTTTTAGAAAGGAAGGTTTACAGGAGATATACCAGATAAATGTAACATGGGAAGGATGTTGAGTCCAGGAGTAATCAGATTGCCAATGTCTTGGGAGTCAGCGAGGAATTTTTTTTCCCCTTATAGAGATAATTGGAATGAATTTCACTGAGGTTTTTGTTTTGCTTTCCTCTAAAGCAATATAAATAAATATTGGATAAGTCTCATCTCACCTAATTGAACACAGTTGTCTTTTTTCCACCTTCAACTCCTAACTACTGAATGTACGAGATCACACCTGTGCAAGTTAGTGGCAGAAAGATTTAGAGGCAATGTCATGTAGTAGATCAGGGTGCACAACTTGGGTGGTGTTTCGCCCCCCTAACCTGCCATCCCCCGCCCCCCACCCCCAACCTAAAATCCTGCGTCAAATTGAAGCGCGGGGTCACATGATATCACTTGACCCTACGCCGAATATAAGAGTATAACACTGCAGGGCCTCACCGACCCCTCCGGCATTTAATCTTTAAATGCCCTGGGGGAGAGCGTGGGCCTCTGCAAACTTGCCAGCACCCACCTTGAAAAATCTTGCGAGCCCCCACTTTGCGCACCCCTGGTAAAGGTAGCTTCCAGTACCACTCACTGAAACTCCCTTCTTTTCCGTTCGAAGCTACGTAGAGTGTGCTGCAGCGCTCTCGCTGTTAATGTCCGTCCATTGCACCATTCGCTTGATAGTGTCCGAGGCGGTGCTAAAGATATCATCACCTTCCAGAAGCGAGAGCTTTTTCTTCTTCAGCCCAGGTGGCAGCAACACAACGAGCCTTCTAATAACCCACCCGCACGGCTTTAGTATGCTCGTGTGCAATGATTGGCTTTCTTTACTTTTCAGTGGGTTCCCAGCCTTATTACAATCCGGACTTGCCACAACCCTTGTTTTTGTCGTTGACCCCAAACCTCAATTAACAGCAATACGCCATTTTTTCCCTGGGATTTTTGCATTTGGCCTTGAAAAAATGACATTTGAAAGACTAAGAGCCTATTCACCAACTTCGATAAGTCCATTAATCTGGTTAAATGCCCTTTAGAGCGATAGTGGCATGCTTAGCTATTCATCAAAGCTTCGATAACTGTAATAGCCTAAAACACGGCTTTTATAACAAGCGTTAAACACTGGCTATACAAGTAGTTGCGTAGCTGAAAAAACCAAACGTGCATTTTGTGTCAGAACTGTCTTGTTCACATCGTACATAAAAACTTGCATTCTTTTGTCATCAAGCTGGTGAGATCGGAACAGCTGTTTGCATACCACAAGCTTTTTTACTGCTAGGATTGAATCCGGGGCCCTCTGGGGTTCTCTGCGCTTGACCCGCATTCATTTCAGCTACGGAGACCCCCGGATTCAACCGTCGTAATAAAATATAACAGCCAGTTTCATTACGTTAGTGGCTAAGGTAGAGGGGGCGGAGTGGCCTCAGCCTGGCGTCAATGCCCCTTCCTCCTATGTGGTTGAGATCCTTTTTTCCCCGAGCCCGTTTTTCTGTTCTCCCGTAGCGTGTCCCTTCTTCAGTTCTGACTCCCATTTGGTGCCTTGGGCCGTCCATATTAGATTAAACCTGTGATACCTTCAATGAACCTCATAGATCTGCTACATTACCAGTGATTGTTGTCACTTTCTCTCAATTCATCTCTATGACCTAAATTATATTATTACCAATTCAAGCGCCATTGAATTTGGGATCTTACATGCTGTAATTTAAGTAGTACTCGATTAAACAAAATGTACAAACTTTCACGTTTCCCGCGTTTCGAAAAATGCATCGCCAAATTTTGGGGCCTCAATGTCCTTTTAACCTGTTGTACACAGGTTTACAATGAAAATGTCACAGCACCACCACACATAAGATCTGGTCTTTTAAATGACATTTTCTAAAATTGTAGGGACTTTGGAGATGAAAAAGTATCCGTCGTTAGTGCTGCGGTTTGGGTTTGCAATCTTGGATTCCCACGTGTTTTAAAAATCATAAAGACCATTTTAGCTCTTCTCAACTGTCCGGGCCTTAGGTTGAAAGCCAGCGTGCCCTGAACGATGTCAGCAAGTCCTATACTAACTGTGAGGCACGAGCAGCGCCAACAAGGAAAGATGCAGCAGAACTAATCTCTTTATGCTGTGAGCAATGTGTAGATGCCACTGTGAGTGTGAGAGCACCGGGCAGACTCCGTGCAGGTATGAATGTTAACTTCTTACCCCTGTGTCAGTTCAAGAGGCCTGCAAGCATTGTGGGATACGACCCTCGATATAAGCGGCTTCTGCTTCCTTGGAAGACAGCACAAAACATCTCTCAGCCGCGCTGGCCATTGTAAACAGTGCTGAAAAAAAACGAGAAGTGCAGGATTGTGCTTGTGCAGGAAGCCGAATTCTTGGGCTTATCAATCGTACTTGCACCTTCACAGCGTCCAAATAAATCACAAATCTAAGAGGACTTTATTCTGTGTGGACATGAGAACCGCTACCGCCCATGCACACATTAGTAGTGAAATAGGATTATTAGTTTACCCATTAACCCTACATACCAGTTTACAGTAGTGTCGGCCATTTTGGGCCGTTTACACTTACACCCTGTCATCATGCTGACAAAAACAGTGCAAGAAGAATTGCAGCAGGTGTTGATTGATTTGCACGGTTTTGTATTGTGACTTTGTAAACAGGCCCAATATGTGTGGGTGTGTTGTTAGTGTGTGTAGTGTGTGTGTGTGTGTGGTGTGTGTGTGTGTAGTTGTGTTGTAGTGTGTGATGTGTTGTGTTGGTATGTGTTGGTGTGTGTGTGGTGTGTGTGTGTGTCGGTTTATCTCCATCATAAAATCATAGCCATTCTGTCCCCTTTAAAAAATAGGTTGAGCTGTAGCGCGACTGTAACCAGTTGATCTCTCTCTCATTAGAGTGCAGCTGTCGTTCTCCAATTACAAAAGCACGTGTGGAACTTGCAGAGGCGCTCTACTGATTGGGAAGCTACCAATAGTTTGAGCCCAGCCATAACTGGTCTGCCCCTCTGCTACCTGTATATAAACAGGTCGTAATAACATGCCAACCCCATCCATTACGGGCATGGACTGGTGTCACTGGAGAAGGCTCAGAGAGATCGCAGCCACATCCTAGCCTAGCCAAGTCGGAGATCTGCACGGGCCATTGGGGAAAATGTTCTATCACAGTTTGAAAAACTGGTACCGGGGAAAAGACACACCCCATAACAGTGCTCACGTCCCGCTCTCCGTCACTGCCTAATTTGCCTCTGGGAGACCTAGCCTCGCTCATACAGGATGCTACGCCAGCTTGCTAGCGGTCGCAGGACTCCTTGCAGCCAGCATGATCTGTGCTCAAACAAACCGTGCAAGGAGGCAGATTGCTGGCGTTTGGTGGCGTGCGGGGCGTGTTAACGAACGCGTCACGGTGCTGTTTTCGCCTTTTTGTGGCTGTACATCTCGTTCACGCACTTAGCCCCAATTTTCATTTGGGTTGTGCTGCAAAATTGTCGCAGCGACTAACGCTGCCTTTGCCGCCGGTAGTTATCTTTTAAAACTCCCCCGCACAACCCAATTTGCGCGGTGCGCGTCTCAACCGTTGCGCGCGCACGCCGCAATCGTTCTGTCTGAGCTCAGCTAGTTTAGCGGGTTGCTACACCCAGTAGCCTCATGCTTCTCCACACCGATTGGGGTTTAAAACACAAGTCGAATCGCATAATTTGTGACTCCAGCCTGGCCACTATACTGGCCCTCCGCAGAGATTACCTCCAGCCTTGCCACTGATGACTCCCCGGCAAGAGTACCGTCGCAGCCTATGCCACTTAGTACTACCCCACAGATACCTCCACCTTTGGCCCTGATCTCCCCACAGAGAGTACCTCCATTCGCCTGGGTGCACTGATACTCCCCACAGAGATACCCCCATCCTGAGCAGCTGATACTCCCTACTACCACCCCAATAGAGTACCCTCCCAGCCTGAGCCCTGATCTACTCCCCACTGAGATTACCTCCAGCCTGGGCCAGTGATACTCCTCTCCACGAGAGTACTCGCCTAGTCCTCCGAGAGACCCAGCCTGGATGAAGCTCCCCACAGGTAACCTTCCAGTCCACTGAGCCACTGATACTCCCCACAGAGTTACTCTCCATCCCATGCCTGAGCCACTGATACTTCCCCAGCAGAGAGGAACCTCCAGCCCTGAGCCTAACTTCCGAGGTATCAAGCTCCCGATCAAGAAGATACCTCCAGCCTGAGCCACTGAATCCTCCCGCAGAGAGTTACGTCCAGCCTGCCACTGGATACTCCCCCACAGAGATATAACGCTCCATCCGAGCCCTGATACCGGGCAATACCTCAAGCCTTGCATACTCCCCTAGAGCGTCGGCGGATTCACTGGCGCCAAGTAACCTCCAGCCTGAGCCCTAGAACTCCCAACGAGAGTGTATACAGCCTGACCACGATACCCCACGCAGAGAGTAACCTCCAGCCTGAGCCACTGATACTCCCCAAAGAGTAACCGTGGCTCCGCCTGGCCACGATACTCCCCAAGAGTTTTCTCCACCTGGCCACTGCATACTCCCCGCAGAGAGTACCTCCACCTGAGCCACTATACATCCCACCCAGAGTAACGCTCCCAGCCTGAGCCACTGATACTCCCGTCAGAGAGTAACCTCCACCTGTAGCCACTGATACTCCCCACAGATGAGTGTACTTCCAGTCTGAGCCCCTGATACTCCCCCCCGCAGAGAGTACCTCCAGCCTGAGCCCTGATACTGCCCGCCAGAGAGTAATCCAGCCTGGTCCACTGATACTCTCCCCGCAGAGAGTACCGCTACCAGCCTGAGCCACTTGATCTCCCCGCAGAGAGTACCTCTATGCCTGAGATGTACTTCCCCAAATACTGGCCAATATCCTATACTCCCGCATATACCTCCATCCTGAAGCACTGATACTCCCTCCGCACCTCAGGTAACTCAACTGCCTAGCCCTGATACCCACAAATATCAGCTAAGGACTATCTCTCCTGTGTCCAATCAAGAGCCATAGTTATTTTTGGTACAATACATGTTTTAAGAGATGGAAACTGACCTCCTGATGTTGGCTACGTTCACATTTAGGGCGCTACAGATAGAATTAAATGTAATGTTGAACCCCAGGAGATGCCTGCACCGTACTGTGAGCAAAGTGATGCAGACTCCCCCCTTAGACATCCAAAAGGATAATGTTTCCCTGTGGCGCTTTCGCTTCCGAGTTGTAATATAGTTGAGATACGGAGTAATTCATCACTTAACTAATGCAGTTACTTCTGTTACCTTTGGGTTATAAACTTCTGTTATCGCTGTTTACCGCTGTTATCATCTGTTACCGGTCTGTTACTTTTCTCACTATGTTGAACAAGGCAGGACTGGTTTTTCTCCTCTCCTCCGCTTTGCTCGCAGGCTCCCTTCTGACCACTTGGAGGGGACCGTTTGTAATGTTGGGGACTCCTCATTGCCAACATTTACTCTCGCGTCCCTCTCACCCGCACTCTCCTGCCCCTCAAGCGTTCCCATAGAAAGCCAAGACGCTGTAGAGCTGCGGTAAGTGTCACATTGTGTCACCGGGGGCAGAATACGTACGCGGCATTCTGGGTCCTCGCCTGGGGAACAGACCATCAGGACACACTGAGCATTCTCACTGTTTTAATATGACAGGATTCCCTCTTCTAACCCGTCTGACATTATACACAGCTCTGTACGGCCCCACATACAACCGATCTCTCCATTAGGAAATGGCCAATGCATATTTAAACCAAGAATTCCTGCAAATGTCACTTCTGGGTTACAATAGTTCAGGCACGGCAGAAAGACAAAAAGAACGATGATCCTTTTGGTTTTCTATATGTAGCCTATCTTCTTTTTATTCCTGCAGCAAACTTCCAATAGGGATAGCGCGCAGTAAATATGTAGCAGTTCTCACTGCATAGAATGGCATGTTAAACACAGTAGATAAGAACTTGGAACCGAACCCACTGACACGGGAATCCCCTAGGACACGGGAACCCCTGGACCGGAACCCACTGGACACGGTAATGAGGGACCACTGGTACATCGAGACCAACACTGGACACGAGAACACACTGGACATAGCCTCTATTTATCGATCCCCTAGAAGTAAATTTGAGAATTTGTCCTTGAGGGATCATGTATCCAATTACTTTCCATACGTTTCACTGTCTGTATCCTCCGCTTCTCTAGTGTCATAAGATGGTGTTTACTGACTCGCAGGAATGAAGCAGGTTAGGCGTGTTAAAGCCGCAGTCCTCTTTTGTCCACCCCTTTTTTTTGTCAAGGTCCCACCTCCCCCCTCCCCCCTGCACGATCCGTGTCAACGGGACCTGGTTAATCACCATGTGATACAGCAAAGAAGTGTTTATTTCTCCTTATTTTTCGTGCCGTCGTGACGGCGCTTATCTCAGCCAGCGCATGAAATCCCCTTTTATTTACGGTAGATAATAATCTATCGCCATCTAGTGGCAGTTTTGAAATAATCTTTGAATAAGCATGGATAGTAGGGAATCAGTGTTGTGTTATCTTTATTATATTGCGCCAATTATGTACCAGCGCATCACATCCGTAATACAAACACGTGACATACAATATAATAATCACATTGTGGGAAATAAGCGCTTTCACACTGACAGTGGGAATAAAAGGAAGAGGGGCCCCTGGCACCTTTGCTTCCAGGAACGGCTGCACAATCCTACAATTCATTCAACTATTTTTACATTATCTCCCAGCTCTTTGAGATGGTACTCCAATTGAGATGAATGTATAATTCATCTGGTTTATCAGAGATTGTCTACCTTACAGGTGTGTTTTTTATAATACTTCGATTTAATATTTAATTTTTGTTTATTCCTTAAAGCGCTCTCGTTTTACATAGCTCTTTACAGAGACATTTGTCAGACCAGTCCCTGCCCCTGGAGCTTACTTGTTTTTTTGTGCCTGGAGGCACAGGGAGTAAATGACCAAGGTCAAGGTCACAATGAGGCCCAGACATACCGTGAATTGAACCAGGGTCCCTTGTCTTGTAAACTCAGTGCCAGTCATTGTCTTTCCTTCACTGAAAATGCCTTTCCTTCTCCCTAATAGTGAGTCCCCGGTCTTTCTATCAGCCCGTATAATTGTAGTGGATTCCGTTGGCCTCTAAAATGTTTACTCCCTAAATATTGGGTATGTGTCACTGACCTTCCTCATGTAATAAGAGGTGGTAGCCTATGGAAGGAGTTACTTTTGGACCTGGGAAATCCTAACATCCTTCTATACGTGGTATAGTCGGGATGATGGGAATTCGTGGTATCAAGTCCTTTTAACTGTTAGATTAGTTTTGCCAATTGTTTAAGTGTGTACCAAAGAAGGTTTCCTGCAAGCCATAAGGCGAAACGTAGAGCACATGAGGCACAATCTCCTACACATGCCCCTATATTCCGAATATCCTCTAACTTCCCCCTAGTCCTAATATTCTTCTCTTATAAATTCTCCCCAATTACGGGCTGGACAGGGAGGTGCCAACCTCGATACATGACAGTAGTTAATTTATTCTTGGTCTGTACATCCTGAGCGTGATCAGGCATATCATTGTACACTATGCACGTAGAGAAGAGAAGTGTTATCATGCCAGTGAGCTGATGTTCCCTCTTTTCGAGATGGTGAGTTTTTGCAGTGAATCCCTTCTCCTCCAGTGACACTTTGATATCAGTGATCTGTAGTCCGGGCTTACCTCACCAGCACTAATGGATCAGTCATACCTGGGAATGACCTCGTTAATACATAAGGTCATACAATGGTCTGTTTCATGTGGGGCACATCCATTGTTGTAGAATACTCATGTAAATATGGGTGCACAAACTGGGGGGCTGCCAAAATGTTGGGAGGGGCACGGCGCTTACAGAGGCCCGCGCTTTTTAGACCCCACAACATTGAAACTGGGGGAGCACAGTCCTCTGTTAAGCGGCCTTACACTCTTCGCCATAGCAAAGCACGTCAAATGAAACAGGAACAGCGCAGATGGGGCCTAGGCACTGTCCCCCTATTATTGTTGACAATAAATTGGGTATCAACACAGTCTGATGAAATGCGTGGGGGAGCACACAGTTAATATCCTAGATGGGTAGCACACAGTTAATAATGACAATAGGGTGTAGCGACACATTTATAAGACCAATAGATGGGTAGCCCCACAAAAACACAGTTAAGGATGACAATAGATTGTATTGTATGTCTTTATTTATATAGCGCCATTATGTACATAGGCTTCACAGTGGTAACATATAGGTGCGCAACAAGTTAATGAGAAATAGATGGGGTACCACAGTTAGTATGACTCAATCGATGGGTAGCACACAATTATGAGACAATATATGGGGTAGCAAAAAAAAAAACAAAACACGGTTAGATATGACATAGACAGGGTAGCACATAGTTTAATTATGACAGAAAAGGGTGCACCAGTTAAATGATGACAATAAGAGGGGTAGCAACACAGTATATGACACATAGACAGTAGCACACAGTTAATTCATGACATAGACGGGTCTCGACACAGTTAATGAGAAAATAGGTGGGGTATCCCACCCGTTAATGAGACACTAGACGGGAGTAGCGACACAGTTAATGATCCTTATTTAAATGAATGGAAGTGTGTGAATTTGGTGTCTTGTGCATTACCCCTACTCTCACCATCTTAATTGGGGGGGTGGTGGTCTGAGGGGAACTAGGAAGGGTCAAAGAATAACGTAACTAATAAGGACTTGCCCCTGTTATAAAAATGAGTGCAGCAGCAGATAGCCGGCTTTATTAACGACACATGCCATTGCCTTCAGCCCCCTCCCAAAAATGGCCCGGAGTAACTCTGTAAACTCAGCTCTTGGGAATCTCATCTTTCAGAGCTACACACCGGTCCCCCTACGCTCGTAATGATGACACGGAGGTCTGTGGTTAATCATGTCGGTGTACTGATTCATTTCATTCTTAAGAGGGGTTGAATCCCACTTGGAGGATGTGTATTCGCACAAAGCTGTTTATTGGCTGTGCTTATGACAACCCTGCAAACTCTGTGTTCTTCCTTTATGAGCATTTAACACCATTTTGCTGCTAGAGAGGTTTTGCACTATGTTTTTGTGTGAGTGCATTGCAGGCCCTTCTTGCTGCGAAAAAAGGTTCATTTGGCTTGGGGGAATGTGCCTAAAACCGACTTCTGAATCGTTTAAATGTCGCAGCTATGGAGATTCCTGCTCTGTCAGAGCCACCCGTCATGTATTTTATTACGCCTGTCCTGCTGTGATATGCAGATCCCTGCTTTGAAAGGATTATTTGTCCGTTTTTTCGGCACACTGGCGTCATTACATGTGCGCCTTCTTTTGCAAGAAGAAGCGTGTGATGCAAGATCCCGCCGCTTACTGTAGCTGAGTATTTTTCCTTTCTACCACGCAGATTATACTGCCCAGGTTTTCCGCCCTGGCGAAGATCGTAGCATTCTGAGTCTGGGGATTTTCCAGCTCTCCTACTACACTGTGACGTCCTGACATACTTCTCTGGTGATGATCATCTGAGAACCCAGCGGGACGACCCCTGGTGCTGTACTGGGAAATGGGGGGTATCACCCAATGAAACAAATTATGTACATTACGACTACTCATCTGCCCTAACGGGCAGTATTCTGGATGGTGATATATAATCCTCGAACTAAACCTGCAATAGTCTTTCAGCTACAACATTAACTCGCAGATTGGGTAGTTCTGTCAAGCCCTCTAAAAGTGTCTCCTCACTAGAACATTTAGAAACTTCTGTGGGTCTTTACAACTGACCCCTTATAGGCTCTACCATCTTAGGATGCCTTGTGGAAAAGTTACAAGTAACTGGCACTACCAAGGATCTTAATAAGTACAGATGACTGCGGAACATGTGCACAAGGCAAAAAAGGGCATGCAAAAGCACAATATTATCTGACAGTCTTCGCTAGATACACCAAACCCCAGCTAAACTTCTGGAAGGTTATCAACAATATATTCCAGCCTTCTAGCCATCAACAACTATGTAATATCATTAAGGAGGATATTTACTCTGACAAATTCCACTGACATTGCAAATTTTTTCAATGAATACTGTTGGGGTGTGCTACGAACTGATTAGCAAGCGCAACTGAAAACACCAACATGAACCATCATTCTGGGATACCCTATAGTCCCACCCTCCTCTCCCAACACTGCTCGCAATTTTCAATTGTCCCAGTATCTGAAGAGGGGATTCAGAAGCGATCCCAAAAAAACTAACGCCAATGTGGACCTGACACTGCAATCTAAGTTCCTAAGACTTGGTGCCCCAGCCATTGCCAAACCGTTGTTCCCTAGTCAACTCTTTCTGTCTGCAGGCCTATCCCTAAGACCTGGGAAAACTGCTAGAGGGCCCAATCTTAAAAGTGGGGACAAAAACACTGTCTCAAACTACAGGACAAGCTCTCTCTCCCCATACTATCCAAAGTCATGGAAAAATGTGTTCACTCCCAAGATAAGCGACTACTATACAAAGACAAATTTCCCTAGCCATTCCAATCTGGCTATTACACCCCAACACTCCACGGCAACTACCCTCCTAAAAGTTTACAATGGATCCAGTGTGGAATGGAACTTGGACATACTGAGGCAATATTCCTAATTTTGAAAGGCTTTTGATTACTGTTGATCATGTTATCTTGCTAACAAAAATCCAGTGCTCTGGAAAGGGAAGCATGCTTGTTAAACTGGTATCATACCTACCTATCAGGTAGATCCCAACTTGTGGTCCATCTCAGGCTCTATTCCAACCCCTTGGATATCACCTGTGGCGTCCCGCAAGGCAGTGTTCGGGGCCTACTCTTCTCAGTTCATCAATGATTTCCCACAACTTGTAAGGGGGCATCAGTACACATGCATGCAGATGACACAATCTTATATGCACACAGCCCTAACCCTCTCCGACCTTGACACATACTTCAATCTGACTTTTGAGAATTGAAAATTGGATTTCCCAAAACAAATTTTTTTAAACACTGACAAGACGGTACAATGGTATTTGGGACCAAAGGCTACATTTTTAAAGCTTCCAATGACTGAGCTCCAGATCAGAACCAACGTAATACCATCCTAGCCCTCTGTTACTAGTTTCAAATACTTGGGCATATGGTTTGACGCCCATTTAACATTTGGGATGCAAATTGATACCCTGAAATCCAAATCCTATGCCAAACTAGGTGTACTTTATAGGAACAAATCCTCCCTATGTCTGCTGGTCAGAAAAGCGTATCGCACAGAGATGCTAATGCCAATTATAGACTATGGGGACATAGTATATGTACGACAACCCCAACCCACCTTGGCAAACTTGATACCCTCCCATTCAATATGCCGCTTTTTCCTCCAATGCAACTTCAACACACATCACTGTGAAATGCTCAAAGAACTAGATTGGCCATCACTTGAGACTAGGCGCAAAGTTCATCTCTCCTGTCTTGCCTTCAAATACTTTCTGGACTAGCTACCTGGTACCTGACCAAGCTCCTCACCCCTACCCACACGCCAGCACATATCTTCTGAGACTGACTCCAAAAGACTGTTCATGGTCCCAAGGTCAACAAAGTATCCGGTCACTCCTCCTTCTCTTACCATGCAGCTCACAACTCGGTGATTGCAGGATACAGGCGCTTACACGCACGCAGCACGCACCTACATGATGTCACTGAAAAAATACAAATATATATTAACAGTATATACAAAGATCGTTCCAAGAATAAAAGACTTGTATTTTGTGGATTTATTTGTATATACTAATATTTACTTAAAGTAGAAGTGTAGTGATACATTTTATAGTAAAGCTGATTATTTGCCAAATCAATCATTGAACAGCTTTGATTAGCTGAAGGCTCCGAGCTTCAACCATGGCAGACAGGGTGAAGCGCTACTCGCCTCTGCCAAGGGCAGAAAGAATAAGGACAATAGATGCACTGGTTTTAAAGCAGCAGTCAAGTGCCGTTTTTTATTTAATATTTTACCCCTTTAACATCAATGCAATCCACACAATGATAGTAATTAGCTAAGTTGCCGATCGATCCGTTTCCTGTGATCGATCAGCGAAGATTCGGCTCAGTGGGTTCACTAAATGGCTGTCAGGTGCAGCAGAAGAGGACCAAGATGCAAAGTTGTGTGGGCAGGGAGGCACTAGATACAATTGGTGCACTGTAAGAGAGGGATGTGACAGAACTGGTTCAGATGAGGAAGGGGATGGGACTTTGTAAATGGTTGCTATAGAAACAAAATGCTTGTTAGATTATAATACATTAAATATGTTTTTCAGATGGTTTAAAAAAATTGCTACAAGTATTTTCTCATAGTACAGAACTAATTTATTTAAAAAAAACACACACACGTAGGATATTACTAGTCTGCAGCTCTGAATAGGTACAGACACAAACTCAGACACGTACCTGCAGTAGGTACAGTTGGAGGGTATGTAATGATGTTGAGTCATTTCTCATGCTTGTAGCGCCAACGACTCTGTTGCCGTACAAGAAATAAAAGGTACATCCGTTGCGGGCCCTACGTTGCAAGGCCAGGCTACCGAAGGGCGAGGATCTGTTTCAATCTCGCAGGTACTGTTCTCAATGCAAGAAGGTTATCCTTTTAAAGACAGGCTCAAACTCTTGCGACCTTATTTTCCAAAGGTTTAGTCAAGATTTGTCTATAAGACCATAATGAAGGAGGCGTTTCCCTAAATATTCTACTTGTATGAAGAAAAAGAAATGCAGATTTCTATATTAGAGTATCCTTAGTAATTATAATCTGTCCCCCAAATCACCATCTTTGCATTGAGTTGCTGCGTTCCAGCACCAGAGGCTAAGTCTTCGTTTAATTACAATCCTGCCTCATTCTGCTAAATAAAGGTTATTTTGCTCCATAGTCAGGAATCGTTTGTTACGAAGCAATACATCACCATTCCCTGTTATTCCAAATCACCAACACATTATAGGCCAGGAAAAACAAACAGGAGAAAAGTGAACTTTATCTCCTATTGCCGCTGCAGAGGAAGAAGAATGAATCCTTATCTTCTCCCTCCGCACGATGTTTTTGGTATTATAGATGGGCAGGCCATCTGACAATGGTTTCTTCAACTCCAGGGTCGTTTCCTTCTTAGTGATGGTCCAGTATTGTGTAACCTAAAGCATAATAACTCCAGTGATTTAGCATCCTCTTACTTTCACATTTGTATGGTTTTGGCCGAAACACAATGGGTGGAAGGAAGGATAGGTGATATATTGAGTGTGACATCACCCATCACTGCGATAGAGAGACGAGGGACACTGGTTGCAGGCGTCATTTGAGAGGGACATCTTGAACATACCACTTCTGATGCCTTGATCAGAATGTGGCTCGAATTTAGCCCTGTGTTCTCTTGCTTCTTTCGTTCAGGCGGACTTCCACCTTGCTCTGAGTATCAAGTATCCTTCAACCATTCGTGTTATGAGGTTGTCAAACTTGAGCGCTCCTTCACAGTGCCAGAGCTGGTGTGAGAGGGAGTGGACATCTGGTCTTCATTGATGATCAGGGAAATCAGGAGTTTTAGGGAAACATTTATCTGAGGACAGAGATTGGGATTGGACTAACCCACAGCTTGCTGCCCACCAACGAGTCATGAAGGTAATATATATTTATACATCTTGTGTTTGTGGTGTAAAGATTATATAATCTAATCAAACATGGAATGAAGCGTGCCTAACACTTACCAGCAGTGAGTGAGTGAATTTAATGAGGGTCTATAGCAGGATTGCCAACTCCAGTTCCTCAGGGCCACAATTAGGTCTGGTTTTCTGGATATCCCTGCTCAGCACAGGCGATGCAGTCTTCGACTGAGGCCACTGATTGAGCCACTGTGCTGATGCAGGGATATCCAAAACCTTACCTGTTGGTGGCCCTTGAGGACTGGAGTTGCCCACCCTGGGGGTATCCATTACTGCAGATTTGGCACAATCGCATGGAAACTCCCATTGATTTGAACAGGTAATTATGTGCAGTATTACCCGATTGGCACTATGGACTTCATGAATAAATTCCTAAATAAAATGTGTTGCGGTTTGCCCTACGTGTAATGTAAGACACTTGTTAATATGGTGTCCTAGTTATATTTCAATGCAGAGCGTTATCAGAGGAGTTTACACTAATCTAGATTTGGTGAAGAATTTTGAAGGTGAGAAAAGGGGAAAATGTGTGAGGCGCAGAATTGAATACACCCAAATATGTTACATGTGTATGATAATTTCTATTGATCTTATATAACCAACACTCCAAAATAAGCTTATTGAGCTCTCTCACTTCCAGTAGTACTTACAAATCTGTGTGTTTACAAGGATTACTAAGGGCTCGTCGAGTTTAGTGTGCGGATAGGCGTCTCTTGTTTTCTCTTAAGTGACTTTACATTTGAAGCTTCTTAAGTGACTTACATTTGAAGCATAAGCAGTACTATTATTTATGTAACCTCTCTCCATGTCACACACTACTACGGTGTAACTAAAGCGGTACGGTACAAAAAAAAGGCTTGATATTGATGACATTCAAGATAAAAAATGCCTCTCAATGTGTGAATTTTGTATGAATCAGGAAAGGAATGTGATACTCAGGATGTGCAGCTAGAACGATCACTAGCTACACTCAACTAGAAACCAAACAAAACATCAGAATTGGAATACATTCTTCTACTCACACAACGCACAAATTTGGTAAATTAAGTTTTTTTTATATGGGAAATGACAAAATAGCGTCTTCTAACCCTCTTTATCCCACAAGGTTGAGCAACGCATTGCAAAACAATGGCAGCTAAGGGGTTAAACATTATTGTGTCCTTTCCATATAAAATATGTTTTTGTTTCTGGGTTTACAATCTTTTTTTAAACTGTTTAAAATGTTGTCAGTATTAATGACGTAAAGAAATTACCAACTGAGAAGATGTAAAAACCAAACATTGTATCACATCGCACCAGGATCTCTGACTTGGCTGGATAACTCAATGTAAGCTACACAAACTGGCTGACTGATGGCCCCGCTGCTATTCGTGGGAAGTTGGGCTACCTAGTGAGAGAGTCTGGCTACCACTGGGGCACAGTGAAAACTGCAGCCAGGGATTCTACTTCGTTTGTCAATTTGGTGAGTTAAACAATTTAAAAAATCCATTATAAATGTGAGGTTGTGTTAATAATAATAATAATAGCATGTTCTTGTATAGCGCTGCTAGTTTTACGTAGCGCTTTACAGAGACATTATGCAGGCACCGTCCCTGCCCCCCGTGGGCAATCTATGTTTTGGTGCCTGAGGCACAGGGAGATAAAGTGACTTGCCCAAGGTCACAAGGAGCCGACACTGGGAATTGAACCAGGTCCCCTGAGCTGCTCCTTCTCCCGTGTTAACACTTGTTGCTAGAGGTGATTTCTATTTATTAGAACTTCGTTAACACAAGGTATGCTTCCTTATTATGGTATCAGTATATATACAGAGTGTTGTATCTTTCCTTATTTATATGGCTTTTAACATAACGAGGAATTAATTATTCAGCGAGTTACTAAGCAAACTCTTCATGGCATTTTGTTTAACGTACCTGAGAAAATATTATATGGCGTCAATATTCCTTAAAAATAGAAAAATGCTGGAGCATTCCACCATGAAGCATGTGATAAAAATGTATAAATGAATGGTATTTCTAATAAATAAATAAAAAGATATAAATAAATAAAAGAGGAGAGGATATATTAGATATGCTGCGAGCATTAGCTTAAGGGTTCCATGTAGAAATGGATTTCAGGCAAAAGGTGACACATTGTGTGCTCCTTTGCATGTCATTTCCAGAATCCCTTGCTGCAGTGGAAGCACTGTATGCAGGTGAAAATGGCGACAAGCGGGTTGCAGACCTTCTTAGACATGTGAATGTGTTCACAATCGATATTTTTATTTGCTATATATATCAAGAAAGAAAGCGCACGCTCCTTGTATAAAATCAATGTGCAATTTAATAACTGGACAAATCTAAAATCATCTATCTCACAAACGCTAGATGATTTTGCGCATGTATGAGTAAAACTCAAATTCCGTCACCGCAACAATGATATTGATAAGCGCGTGCTCCAGGGCGCCGACGTGTTTCCGGAAACCGGAACTGGTAGTTGCACCTTTGAGTCTTGTCCTCAGGCAACTGGAGACACATGGAATATGGTACCCTTTCTATTTGTGCTTTCTCGCACTTCCGGCGTGACAGACGCAGAGTGACGTCTCTTGGCGTGTGTGACGACTTATATTTAATGTGTATATGGTTAACAGCAATTGATTCATTGTATACACCTCACACTTTGCATTACTGGTTTACTCCACTATTAATAAGTTTTTTGATTTTATAGGTCATTTGACATACATCTAACATATATTTCCACATTGCATATTGGGTGCTGTCCTCTAATATATATATATATAATATATAATAATAATATATATATATATAAGTATAAATGTATATATGTATTATACACACACACACACAACACACGTACTTATATTAAGCACACTGACAAATACACGGTAGAAAAATAAATTATATACAGAAATCTACTTTTTTTTTTAAGCAGGTAACTGAGACTGAAGCATTAGAACAAGTTTGTTTCTACATTGTAGAGTCCGTCATACTATAGCCGTGGAAACTACAATGCCACAGTGCAGTGTGGGGTCAGGGGAAGTGGTCCAGATCAGCGACAGCTTCTACGGCCGGAAGAACGCCACTACTGCACCCCAGGAGACCCCACCGCAGTCCCCACCGCAGACCCCCACCGCAGACCCGAGCCAGCTGCAGCGAGATAATGTGAAGGACCAAGTAGCAGGTAAAATAGTGACTATTATCTCAATGGTGGTGCATGGTGTTATCTATAAAGAGATGGCAAATAAAACATGACCAAGCTCTTAGTGATTAACTTCTTTGTGGTCTGTTTAATAAAACGACACTACTCATTTATTTAAACCCTACGTATTCAGTCATTTCTATTTGAACGGAAAATAAATATCTTTAAATGGGCCTTTGGTCTTTTTTTTAGAACTGAAATATAACAAAATGTGGTCAAAAGAGTGTGTCCGTTTTTCACAGATTAGGATCTCTTAAAATCAGCCACAACAATGGCTCTGTGTCCGCTGATCCCTAATAATCAAAACGCCTTGAAAATAGGATGTGCTGTTTATAGAGACACATTTACTAAGTAATAGCTATCTGGGTACTGACAAACAGTGATAGATGTGGCACAGTAGCATACTAAGTGATAGAGGTGGCACAGGTAGCTATTACTAAGTGATAGAGGTGGCACAGGTAGCTATTACTAAGTGATAGAGGTGGCACAGGTAGCTATTACTAAGTGATAGAGGTAGCACAGGTAGCTATTACTAAGTGATAGAGGTGGCACAGGTAGCTATTCCAATAGTGAGAGGTAGCAAAGGTAGCTTATTACCAAGTGATAGAGGTGGCGGCAGGTAGTATTACTAAGTGATTACAGGTAGCCCAGATAGCTATTACTAAGTGAGTGATAGCGGTTGGCACAGGTAGCTATTACTAATGTAGGATAGCATAGGTAGCTATTACCAAGTGATAGAGGTGGCACAGGTAGCTATTACCAAGTGATAGAGGTGGCGCAGGTAGCTATTACTAAGTGATACAGGTAGCCCAGATAGCTATTACTAAGTGATAGAGGTGGCACAGGTAGCTATTACTAAGTGATAGAGGTGGCACAGGTAGCTATTACTAAGTGATAGAGGTGGCACAGATAGCTATTACTAAGTGATAGAGGTAGCACAGGTAGCTATTACTAAGTGATAACGGTAGCACAGATAGCTATTACTAAGTGATAGAGGTAGCACAGGTAGCTATTACTAAGTGATAGAGGTGGCACAGGTAGCTATTACTAAGTGTTACAGGTAGCACAGGTAGCTATTACTAAGTGATAGAGGTGGCACAGGTAGCTATTACTAAGTGATAGCAGTAGCACAGGTAGCTATTACTAAGTGATAGAGGTAGCACAGGTAGCTATTACTAAGTGATAGAGTTGGCACAGGTAGCTATTACTAAGTGATAGAGGTGGCACAGGTAGCTATTACTAAGTGATAGAGGTGGCACAGGTAGCTATTACTAAGTGATAGCGGTGGCACAGGTAGCTATTACTAAGTGATACAGGTAGCCCAGATAGCTATTACCAAGTGATAGAGGTGGCGCAGGTAGCTATTACTAAGTGATACAGGTAGCCCAGATAGCTATTACTAAGTGATAGAGGTGGCACAGGGAGCTATTACTAAGTGAAAGAGGTGGCACAGATAGCTATTACTAAGTGATAGAGGTAGCACAGGTAGCTATATATAAGTGATAGAGGTGGCACGGTACAGCTATACTAAGTGATAGAGGTGGCACAGAGCTATACTAAGTGATAGAGGTGGCCCAAGTAGGTAGGACTATTACAGTGAAGAGGTAGCCAGATAGCTATTACAAGTGATAGAGGTGCACAGGTACAGCTATACTAAGTGAATAGAGGTGGCACAGGTAGCTATACTAAGTGATAGAGGTGGCACAGTCAGCTATTACTAAGTGATAGAGGGTGGCACAGGTAGCTAGTACTACGTGATAGGGTGGCACAGGTAGCTATTACTAAGTGATAGAGGTGGCACACAGGTAGCTATTACTAAGTGATAGAGGTGGCACAGATAGCTATTACTAAGTGATAGAGGTGGCACAGGAGCATATTAAAGTGATAGAGGTGGCACAGGTAGCTATTATAAAGTGATAGAGTGGCACAGGTAGCTATACTAAGTGATAGAGGTGGCACAGATAGCTATTACCAGTGATAGAGGTGCACAGATAGCTATACTAAGTGATAGAGGTGGCACAGGTAGCTATTACTAAGTGATAGAGGTGGCACAGGTAGCTATTACTAAGTGTTACAGGTAGCACAGGTACAGCTATTACTAAGTGATAGAGGTGGCACAGGTAGCTATTACTAAGTGATAGAGGTGGCACAGATAGCTATTACTAAGTGATAGAGGTGGCACAGATAGCTATTACTAAGTGTTACAGGTAGCACAGGTACAGCTATTACTAAGTGATAGCGGTGGCACAGGTAGCTATTACTAAGTGATAGCGGTGGCACAGGTAGCTATTACTAAGTGATAGAGGTGGCACAGATAGATATTACTAAGTGATAGAGGTGGCACAGGTAGCTATTACTAAGTGATAGAGGTACCACAGGTAGCTATTACTAAGTGACAGAGGTAGCACAGATAGCTATTACTAAGTGATAGAGGTGGCACAGATAGATATTACTAAGTGATAGAGGTGGCACAGGTAGCTATTACTAAGTGTTACAAGTAGCCCAGATAGCTATTACTAAGTGATAGAGGTAGCACAGATAGCTATTACTAAGTGACAGAGGTACCACAGATAGCTATTACTAAGTGACAGAGGTAGCACAGATAGCTATTACTAAGTGACAGAGGTAGCACAGATAGCTATTACTAAGTGACAGAGGTAGCAGCTCTGTAATGAGGATCCCCATAACAATGACACCCTGATTGTCCCCAAGGTCAATGTCACGGGCTCCAGGCTTGTCAGGTTGCAACAGATGCTGCGTTATTTGGAGATCCGTGTCCAGTTTCTGGCAGTTACCTGTCTATTACTTATACCTGCATGGAAGGTAAGTGGCATCTTACTCCCAAACTGCCCTGGGGTTCACAAGGGGATAAGTACGTACAAAACCAAAAAGCCTGTGTCTACTAAGTAGTGCTTTTCCATGGTAGCGGAAGACACCTTACTGTTCATTCAAGGTGTCTTTTGCCAGAGGTGTCTCATGGATTAGCACAGCTTAGTAAATATGCCCCACTTCCCTATTACCAGCATTCCTATTGTTTTCATTAGTGGTCAAAGATAAATGACTATTTTACAAAATCTTCATTTTTATACTCATGGAAAAGGTACTTATCTCATATTCCTCAGGCATCACATCCCTGCCCAGTGAAAGAGGGTCTCACGTTTGTTAGTCTTGGTAGGGGGCTTCCCTTTCAAATAAAAGCCTTTTAGAAAACTCAAGTCCCCGTACGGTACCTCTGTGTCCTGACATTGGGCTAATGTTCCTTTCTTGTGTGATGCTGTCCAGGTTTACAGCTTGATTTGGTGGAGAAGTGTCTGGTGTTTGAAAATGTAACGCTCACTTTGAAATGGCTCCTATCGCCTTACACTGGGAATCTGTCCTGTATAATAAGCACTGGAGATGGACATACTATCGACCCCTATCAGCCTCAAAAGTAAGTTACAACTACAGTGTAAAGGTTAAAGTGCAGGACAAAAACGTCATGGAAATCAGTGCGAATGAAAGACATTTTATTCTCCTCTCACATTCATGCTACAGCTCAACCCCGTTATAGCGCGATCCGTTACAACGCAAATCCGCTTATAACGCGATGCAAGCGTGGCTCCCAATTTTCATATTTATGAATACTTTACAACACGATTATTGGTATCTTAAATACTTTATTGTACAATGCATACAATTGTACATTATTTGTAACGCGATCCGCTTATAACGCGATGTGATTCTTTGGAAACCAAGCACAGCGATATAAGGGGGTTCAGCTGTATCACTAAAACCTGTCGATTTATTCTCAATAACGTTGCAAAGATAAGCCCTTTCCTCTGTCACTCAGCTGCTCAAATAGTAACGCAGGCCCTCATTCTCTCCCGCATTGATTACTGCAAGCTCCTGCTGTCCGGCCTTCCTAACACTCGCCTGTCTCCCCAATAATCTATCCTAAACGCTGCTGCCAGAATCACCTTACTCTCCCCTAAATCTGTCTCAACATCTTTCCTGCTGAAATCCCTCTCCTGGCTTCCGATCAAATCCCGTATTAATTCTCCTTCTCTTTTTCAAGGCTATATACTCCCCTGCCCCTCCTTACATTTCAGCCTTTTATACCCCAACTTGCTTCTTACGTTTTGCTCAAGGATGTTTTCTGTCTCCCTCTTTGGTATCTAAAGCCCTCTTTACTTTCTCACTTACTGCCCGCACCTCTGTAATGCCCCAACCCTCAGTATCCGCCAAGCACCTTCTCTCTCCACCTTCACAGGCGCTAACTCATAATTCACCTATGTAACGTAGCATTTCAGTAGGTCCAAAATACTAACCCTAATCCTTCCATACGCACTTACCAAAACACCTTGCTACTGTCTCTGTAAGTTCTCCCTACATACCACCTCACCAACTTGAATTGTAAGCTCTTCCGGGCAGGGACTCTATTTCCTAATCTTTCATTTTGTTTGAAGTGTTTATTTCCATTATATATTGCATCTCCAGTTATTTTGTTACGACTATTACTGCTGGAAAGCGTTATTTACACAGCGCTAAACTGCAACATACATGCAACTCAATGGATCTGCTTATTTGCACCCTAGTGTAACCACAATGTCTTCAATGCCATGTCTCCAACTATCAAATGCGGAAATTTTAGACTCTGTGATGATGTTAAAACTCCTGCTTTGGGTTTAAGAGATTGGGATAAACAAACCTTCATGTGACATGCTAATGAGTGTTTACTTTCATTACAATACCAAACCACAAATCCATGTAATATTAGCCCTGATCTCCGCTAATTATACATTGGCTGTTTTACAGTTTGTCCAGCAGTATCACGCACAGCTTCACATCGTCTGGGGAATTTGCTGTCTTTGTGGAATGTTCAACCAGTGAATGGCACGTTACAGCTCAGAAAGCTATCACTGTGGAAGAACTTGGGGGTAACGTCAGTGTTACCGGGTGTTACAGCAAGTATGAATCCAAGGATGGGACCTGTAGAACTTTGTATGGAGAGACCTTGTGGATTCAGGTAGAATTAAGTGAAGGTGAGAGACAAGCTGCATGTGAGCAAAACTCATGTAAATACAGCTCAACCCCCTTATAACACTGTGCTTGGGGTCCAAAGAATCCCATCCCGTTATAAGCGGATCGCGTTAGAAATAATGTACAATTGTATGCATTGTACAATAAAGTATTTAAAATACCAATAATCGTGTTGTAAAGTATTCATAAATACAAAAATTGGGAGCCACGCTTACATCGCGTTATAAGCGGATTCGCGTTGTAACGGATCGCGCTATAACGGGGTGGAGCTGTAGCATCATTATAATGTGCAATGACAGCAAAATTAACTAGATCCAGTATTCCTATTCTTTTAGCTTTTTTTTTTTTTTTTTTTTAACATTCGGTGACCTTGTTTTGAATAGGAGAAACCAGAATATCAATGCCAGTCATTTATCTAATACTTATTTTGTAGTCAGAAGGTTATTTTCAACTCAGCTATTAGAATTTTGCAGGAAGGTGGAGTCCATGTTTAAGTAAGGCTGCATAAACCCCTGAGATGGCTTATCGACTGAATTTGGGGCTTCTTCCCAATTTAATAGCTCTAGTCCAAACTATCACCTGTGAGTGGAGATGCGCAAATGTGTCAAAATTCCATTTGTGCAAATTTTCAATGTTCTTTGCAAATATTCAGATATTCTCCTATTTTCAAATATTTGAACTTTATCGACGAAGACTGGTGGAAAAAAATGCAATTTTTTGTGGCAAATTGGAATTTTGGAAAAACCCTTTCCCATCTCCCCCTGTGAGATATTTGTTGACCAAAGAATACTACATATGAAATCAAACCGTGAATGGCTTTCCACCATTATAACCTATTAACTAGATTTTAACGAAATTTCTAGGGCTACTTTACCTTGAACCAGGTGTCTGTTTATAACGTTTATAATGTGTCCTTCTGTTTCTGTTGCAGGCACAGACCGCGACTTCTCCTATTATTTATTAGCAGATAACATAACTTTGACTGGATCCCAGGCAAAGCACAATTTGACCCTGAATACCACATCACAACACTTAATCGGTCCAGGAGTTCACCAGCTGCAGATAATGGCATCCAACAACAGAACAACATCCAAAGTCACCGGCGCCATCACTATTCATTTAGTGGAGCCAGTTTCTGGTTTACGGGCGGTGCTCTCCCCCACCACATTGGAGGCTGGCAAAGAGCTACAGATAAATGTGACTGTCGCTCACGGGACACCGGTTGAGCTGAATTTTGAAATCAGAGGTTCCAGTGAAACCTTCAATCACACGAGGGAGAACCCATCAGGACAGCCAGCCGTATATAACATCCCCGTTGACCGGAAAGGTATATTATACACATGCTGTAGCTCTCTGTAATCTTATCCGCTTTTGATATTAAATTATCGTTAATCAGAGATGAATAAGGGAATTTGTTATTGGTTGAGGATGTAAAACACTAAATGAATTACACTCAAAAACTGAAAAAATATATAATGAATATATAATTTTAAACGTTACCCTTTTGGGGTAGTCTGCTGTAAGTCGTCGCCATTAACGGTGCATACATGTGGTTGGAGATGGTTTGATACAAATACAATATGTGACATACTGTATTTTTGTGTCATCTTGCCAGTTTCAGGGAACTTTTTGGTCACAGTTGTTGCTGGAAATGTTTTCTCGAACATGAGCCTGGATATTGGAAACATCACAGTACTGAGCAGCGTCTCTCAACGTACAGGTAATGAGTATGATATTTATTAAAGCATCGGCTCCACTGTGCTACGTAACATACAGAGCCATAGAAATGATATAAATTGCAGAAACTCTAAGAACTAAAAGATTACCAAGATTACAGGGACTTGTTTGGACTTTTCTAAGTTATCTATACGTTTGTTTTCAGCATGATCCATTTTTTCTTACACATATTCTCTTATTACATAGTGAACCAAGACAGGTATGGAATAAATGATGAAGACTCCAAGGTGAGTGTTGTACCTGGGGGTTGGAGTTTGTTTTTCTGCTTCTGATCTGTTGGCCAATAAATTTCACTGACAGGTTAAATATGAAATAGCTTTTCCATAATAACACAAAATGCAATTCAGTCCAGTTCATATTCCTTGGCCAAGTAAGGTGATGTGTTTTGCGACTAATCACGTCACAAAAATGACAATAAAGAAAATACTGCTATTTGGGAATATGGAAACATTGTTGAATATTGCAAATGTAACAAATTATAGCTCTGCGTGTAGACATTGCTTGCTCTGTATACAAGGGGGTGCCCACATGTAGAGATGGACGAACCAGTCCAAATCCATCTCAAGTTTTCCATTCAAAATCCGTTCCGTGGTGTAAAATCCGCAGATGGATTGTTCCAATTTCAATCTGTGCGGATTAATCCGAAACCGCCATCGGATACAATCCGCCTGTGATTTTAAGGATCCAATCTGCGAATTCAGCAACCCGCGGACGGTTTGCTGACTCCGCGAATTGGATTCTTAATATCCGTCGATGGATTGCGGATGGATTGCCTATGTAAAAATAAAAAATCCACAAAAGGCGAATCGCCATTTTTGAGACTGAGCCGCAGAAATCCACGGACTAACGGAACCAGACGATCCGTGGCGGATCCAAATACGCAAAAAAAAAACAAATCGCCCGTCTCTACTCATGTCTATTTGTCATAGTTTCTAGCGACAACCAACCATAAAATTAAATCCACAGTAAAGTCAGAACCATGATCTCTACACAGAAGTGTTTAAATTGAGGCTGCCCTGTTAGGTAATCTATATACAGGGCCGCTTTATACATTAGGCCGGCTCGGCACAGTGCCTTAGGCCTACAAACCTTTTAGGGCCTACAATATTTCACTTGAAAAAATACCTAAACAAAATCACAAAATAAGAGATAACAGCCAATTTTAATTTAAAATGCCTTCGAAGTATCGATACCTTTAAATATCGAAACAAAAAGTATCGATGTCAAATATCGCTAGTATCGAAAGAAACAAGCAAACGATGAAATTAGTATAAAAATGAGTAAAAATATCGGACACACAGGCCTCTAGAAATAAAAGTGCCTCGGGCCTACGAAGGTCTTAAAACGGCCCTGTGTATATACATATGTATAATGTATATCTGTGATGCTACTGTTCTCTATCTAATAGTACAGTATTATGTCTGCAGGGTGTTAAGGGAAAACAGAAAATACAAATTGAGCCCCGGAGACACGTGACGCCTTTCACCAACATTACCCTGCGTTGGCCTGGCACCCCGAACCCTAATATTACCTGGTCATGTGGTAAGAATTTCCCCTGTTGGCAGTGTGAAGGGCCGGAGGCTTTCTGTACAATCTCGATATTTAAAAAAAGATTTCAACATCAATAAATTACTGTAGCTGCAAAGAGAGTGCGGAAAGGGAGACGCCAAAGAGGCTTTTCTATACAGCGCGAGGAAATCTGTTTAAAATCCGCTGAAAACGGCAGAACATTTGATGCAATATGTATCAACCGCACCTTACATAAGTTATGGAGGGTAAAAAAGTGACAGCACACGTGGTCCAATCAGTGGCTCAACAACAGATATTTTTTCATTTGCTGTATGCAATATGTCACAATATACAACTAATTTTATATGGAAGTATAATTCTTCTTTCAATACTTCTCTCCAGCAGTTGAATAGTAAAACTGCTGTTAGTAGTAACTAAGGAGAGCGGGGGACTGTGAGATTGTCTCTGTAAGTTTCTATCTGGCATCTTATTAAATAGACTGTGAATGCTTCGTTGGGTGAGATTTCCTCACTTGCACGCACCATTTGCAGGGACAGTCAAGCGCCAGACAATATCGCGACATAAATGACACTTTTCGCATGGTTTGAACATGCGAGAACTGTTTAATAAATGCAGCGAGATGTTTTCCTGTGCGATAGTGCCCGCGGCAGATTTCCTATAGGCCCGGACCTACGGCGGCAAAATGTGGGGGCAGCAAAAATGTCAGCCCCCCCATTATACATCTAGAAGGAGGAGGGCGGCAGGAAGAAGGCGGCCGCCACGTGTACTGTAAGTGCCATGGGGCGGCGGATCTTGAAATCCGCCGCTGGATATTGCGCATGTTTACGTGGAAACGCTATTCGTGCGCTCCGGCTGTTCCTATTCCAAGGAACAGGTCTCTGGCAGAGCTTTTATTTCAGATTATTGTTTATTTATTCACCTCTGTTTGGCAGCTTTTTCTGTCCCTTTTTATTGGGACATTTAAAAAAAAATATTATTGAAGATTGTTACTTTGCTTTACTATCACTCAGCCCATAATTAAACCGCGTGCACAGGTATTCTGCGCGTTATTTGAGAATCAGTACTTACAGGGGGTGGGGGAGGGGGGAGCAGGGAGGAATTCTGACTGCAAGGTTTATACTTTGCAGCTACAGTATTGTCACTTTAAAACTTACTTGCTGTTTAACATCTTGGCAAACCGTAATTGTGACGGCCACAGTCAGAATCTCTGAGTCTCAATCAGAAGGCTTCAAGTGAATATGGGTCATTAACGAGTTGCTAGTGGAACTGACTTCGGTGGCCCAGATCCAGAGAAAGGTGCTAAGTCAGGGGTCTCAACAGTCCTCAAGGGCCACCAACTGGCCAGGTTTTATGGATATTACTGCGTCAGCACAGGTGGTTCAATCTGTGGCTCAGTGTTTGACTGCATCACCTGTGCTGAAGCAGGGATATACATAAAAGCTGGGTTTGAGACCCCTGTGCTAAGCTTTAGCACGCCTCTGCTCCTATTGTCAGTGGAATAACCATTACTGCCTGCATGCTCTAAATTAGGCTGCGTCCACTGTGCCGCTGACCACGCTTGGCGCTTAGCGTGGTCAGCACAATGAATGTGCATGTGTCCGGCCACACTCACGCGTCACGCCCATGCCCGTACGCTCACGGGCGCCAGGCACTTGCCGAGACGGCTAAAATTGTGTTTCAGGTGCGCTGAAGGGTCGCATGACCTCCTCAACCAATCCAGCGCCAGTCACTGCTCGGCCACGCCTCCGGCAACGGCCCCCCGCCCGCGCTTAAAAAAAAATATGCCGGACAGCCGAGCGCTCATGCTTGGAGAGTTGGTGACGTCGCCGGTCTCAAGCGTGAGCGCGGTCAGCGGCACAGAGGAACAGCCTCAGGGATATTCATTATAAACCTGTGAGGATATTGCTTGCTATCTTTGCACAGGGTCTTGCTGGCACAGATGGTTTCAATGTGTGGAGCAGAATCTAATTAACACCACCTCGGATAAGGTCGTAATCCCCGCAGCCTGTCTGCCTCCTCCAAATTCGGCCTTCACTGTCCAAGCTGCGGTCAAGCTCAGCGAGCAGGAAAACACGCAGGATGAACAGTGTTTCTATGTGACTGCAAAACCCCAAATACACCCCAAAATCAGGTTTGACCATCACTGCTACTTTTAAATAAATGAAATGTGTAACTTGCAGTGGTAAATATTTTCCTACAGTTTGTGAAAAGGAAATATCTACGGCCCATTTTTAATATGCAGTGAATGTATCTGTCCATGCTGGAAAAGAGGTTAGCTTCATTCAAATGAAGATTTCTTCACAGCTGCAACACTAAGCAGCTCTTGGCTGCAAAATGGGACATTTTGTATCCCATTTTGTAGCAAAGAAACAGCTCAGCTTTGTGATTATGTCAAGATCTGTTTGTATGGACATGTAATTCCCAGCAGCCTTTCTGTTAGTATGGACATGTAATTCCCAGCAGCCTTTCTGTTAGTATGGACATGTAATTCCCAGCAGCCTTTCTGTTAGTATGGACATGTAATTCCCCGCAGCCTTTCTGTTAGTACGGACATGTAATTCCCAGCAGCCTTTCTGTTAGTGTGGACATGTAAGTCCCAGCAGCCTTTCTGTTAGTATGGACGTGTAATTCCCAGCAGCTTTTCTGTTAGTGTGGACATGTAATTCCCAGCAGCCTTTCTGTTAGTATGGACATGTAATTCCCAGCAGCCTTTCTGTTAGTATGGACATGTAATTCCCAGCAGCCTTTCTGTTAGTAAATGGCGTGTATTCCCACACCTTTCTGTTAGAATGGACAGTAATTCCCAGCAGCCTTTCTGTTAGTATGGACATGTAATTCCCAGCAGCCTTTCTGTTAGTATGGACATGTAATTCCCAGCAGCCTTTCTGTTAGTATGGACATGTAATTCCCAGCAGCCTTTCTGTTAGTATGGACATGTAATTCCCAGCAGCCTTTCTGTTAGTATGGACATGTAATTCCCAGAGACTTTTGTAGTAGGCATGTAATTCCACGAGCCTTTCTGTTAGGGACATGTAATTCCCAGCACGCCTTTCTGTTAGTACTGCACGTGTACTTCCCAGCAGCCTTTCTGTTGTATGGAATGTAATTCCGCAGCCTTTGTTAGTTGACATGTAATTCCCAGAAGCCTTTTGTTAGTATGGAATGTAATTCCCAGAGCTTTCGTTTATATGGACATGTAATTCCCAGCAGCCTTTCTGTTAGTACTGACGTGTAATTCCCAGCAGCCTTTCTGTTAGTGTGGACATGTAATTCCCAGCAGCCTTTCTGTTAGTATGGCCCATATGGTTGTATTCAAGTTGTCTTAGTACAATAACACTGTGCACTGCATGATTCACAAAGCGCCTCCCTTGCTTTGCAGTTGTAAGAAAAACTGTAAGGAAATAAACCTGGATGAGGACATGGTTTTTAGCGCTAGTTGTGACAACTGTGAAGGAGCCAAATACAATTGGTATCTTGATACCAACTTCCCCATAAAGGTGAGTTATATGTTGATGGGTTAATTACTCACCTCTGTGTGCAATTTGATGCATATGTATTGGTTAAATAATGATGGTGTGTGACCTCTATACACTACAATTTAATCTTTAAAGAACTGTTGAACCGCTAAAAGGTGCCACAACCTGCAGTGAATCTGCATTTCTCCAGGACAATTATGGCTACTACAACTTGGAATACATAGGCTTAGATCCACAGAACTTGGTAAAGTGAGTTAATGTTTTGCCTTAATTTTCAAAGGCCAATAACGTAACATCAAATCAAGTTTTCACCTCGAAACAGCATTGCATTAACTATACTATAAACATAATATTATATGCAAAAGAGGCATTCCTCCAAACAGCACATATGGACCAGCGTGCTAAGGGTTAACATTTGCTTGTACTTTGTGGAACGTCAATCCCACCCACTGGAATGTTAATGAGCCAAAAGGACACAAAGAACTTTGAATACACAGCTGCATTCAGCCTGAACGCCTTCAGTGTACATCTGCGTCACTCCAAAGGTGGACAACCTTTGGCGCAGCTAAACGGTGTGAGCCGTTTCCTGATGTTTGGTGATGTTAAAGCTTCTCTATTTCAATCTGAAACTCACGAGCCCTTTATCCCCTGTACCCAATTTTTCAACTCTATCTGTCCATGAAATGTCTGTGAATTGACTATATAACCCTGTTCATTGAATGTAACCATGTATTGTTATAACTCTGTGCCCAGGACATACTTGAAAACGAGAGGTAACTCTCAATGTATCACTTCCGGGTAAAACATTTTATAAATAAAAAAAATAAACATTCACAAAGGTCCGTCAAGGTTCACACAGGGACTTAACGTTACACTCGTTGTGTTACCTAAAGGTGTCGTTATTCCCATCCGGACCCTGCAAAGGGGAGGAGAGAGATTAGGTACCTGTGCACACACCTGAGATACCTGCAAAAGAGCCCAGTTTAAATCATTTGAATATAATTTACATATTCAAATTAGGTGATTTCTCAGGTGTGTTCACCGTATCTCTCCACGTGTTGTATAGAGGGTTTTGGGAGGTATTTACGTCAATGATAACACTACCTCTACTTTTGCAGTTTTTCGATTTCTATTAGGCCTTTCCAATTCAAGTTATTCACACATCCCACGCACTGCGCCTACACATGTCACTCTCACTGATTTTCTACACGTCTCACATTTGGTGTCAGTCTCACAGATTTTAGCATCAGTGGAGTTTCACTAATAAAAAAAAATGCACTTTTCCAATTAAAAAACAAATATTTTTTGATCCAAAACCCCAAACATGCCTGATTTTGGTCCTTGCGTGCATCTGTGTGCTGCTAATTAGTGTTCATGGTCGTTTTGCACACGTTTATAAAGACAAGCTCTGTTCTTCTTATTCTTCAGCCCGTGCCGCTTCCAGCAGCCTGTCACCTTCATGACTTCAGACAGAGCTCGCTGGCTTTGTTACAAAGTGACACATCCATCCTGGTACTGAACAGTACGGTCATAAAGAGCCAATCAGAAGCCGCCTTCAGAATAAAGTTGACAGGTGGGTGTTCTCAGCTGTATATTAGTTCGGTGTAACCCTTCAACCGTTGCTAGATGGGGGTTAAGGCCATGACCAATCCCTCTTGCTAAAAGTTATTTTTTGGGATTTCCCAGTGAAATATGAGTAATTGTTTTGTTATAATTTGGTTCTTTCTAATTTAGTTGTTTGAAATATAATCTCCACCTAAGGCTTAGAACCTTAATTTCATGTATTCAAGTATATCTGTTTGGGGGGGTTTGTAACTTTTTAAAGGTTCAAACGTAATTCCATATAAACAAGGTGAAACACCCATAAAAGAATTTAGGGCTATACAACGTACCTAACGCGGGTACACAGGTTATTCTCAAAGGACTCGCTATGTGTATTTTTACTCGGCTAATCTGAAATATTAAAAAATGTAATAACTTAAAAGTAAGGGTATTTTTACAAAGAATTTGTGCGTTGTCTCCTTTATATTCTGAATAGACGGGATTTTACTTTTAAAGCTCTAGTGCCAGCAATATCCTACATGTGTGTAAAATAAATTAGTTCTGTACTATAAGAAAATACTTGTAGCATTGTGTTAATTTTTTAAACAAATCTGATTGACATGTTAATGTATTAGTGTGCAAGCATTTTTTGTTTCTATAGCAACCATTTACAAAGTCACATCCCCTTCCGCTTCTGAAACAGGCTCTGGCACACCCCTTTTTGAGCCCTGCCCTCTCTCTAGCAGTGCACCAATTGTATCTAGTGACTGCCTGGTCACATGATCTTCCCCACAGAACTTTGTCATATTAATATATGCAGATGCATATCACTGGCTGCAGAATACTCCTCTGCAGCCATTTAGTGAACCCTCAAGCCGAATCTTTGCCGATCAATCACAGGAGAACGAATCGATCGGCAACTTAGCTAATTACTTATCATTGTCTGGTTTGTATTGATGCACAAATTAAAGGGAAAAAATAAATAAATAAAAACCGTAGCTTGGACTTCTGCGTTTAATGACTTTATTCAATGGTGCTATGCCAGTATATAGTTGCAAATTGTAATCAGGAAACATTATCAGGTCTCTCTTTGGCCATGTAAAGGTGCAGCGAAAGAAAGATGCAAGAAAACGATGATTTCGGCTAACTTACTTACACAACTTGTTTTTCCACTTACAAAAATGTCAACATTGGGATTTAAAAAAATACAAACACATTATAGCTTTCCCGGTGTGCGGTGGGTAGTTTTATCCTCATACATATGAAATGTTAATAAAACATACAAACAAAATTGTATAAACTGCTTTGGAAATAAACTGATTTTCTCATTTTGATCTTTAAAACTCCAGGAGCTTAGTGGTCCAGGAACTCACAAAAAAACCCAAATAACATTAATGTTTAAATCAAAAAAACGGACATACTTTCCGGTTCCCTCGTGCTGGTCCTGACACTTGTAGTTTATGAACGTGACAACCTCTTGCGATCTATTTACCCATTCTAGCTATGAATTCCCGTGAGTATGGAGAGGAGACGTTACTCGTGAGCACCGTGTCCCCTCCAGAAATACCCACCTGTACTATTACTCCAGAAGAGGGCTCGGTACTGACCCGCTTCCGAATCTCCTGCCTCACTCCCTGTTCTCGTACGCGCTCTTGTACCGAAGACGAGCACGTCTCCACCACTTACTGCGTCTACCCCAAGCCAAGTAAGCATCATTGGTTTAACCCCATTCGTTGCCAGATGGGGCTAATTACACGTTGCAAGTAATCAAAATACACACAGAGTACTGCAAGTGTAATTAAATAATGCATAGCTGGTGTATAAAGAACAACCCCTCACCCCCATAACCAAAACCCAGAGATCATAACTTTGTGGTGTCATGGCTATCTGTCACGCCAAGCAAATAAAGGGTTAAACACAGGTGGTTTTAACTGCATTGTGCATATCAATATGGGCTATTATATAATGATACCGTTAATCTCTACATTTTTGTGTAGCACTGTTTCCCCCCCCCCCCCCCCCCCCAGTGGGAGATACACAGCTTCTGCTACCTAGGGTGTGTGCGAGTACCTGTTAGGGTCAGGAGAGCTGAGTTTGATCTGCGATGGTGGGAGATCAGGGCAGGCTTAGGTTCTTTCTCTGAGCTTCTTCTCAGGGTGCTTAGCGCCTCCAGCCGTAGTGGGCTCCAGGGTGTCTGGAGATCAGTCCCCACTATTGCATACTTCTTTCCCCCTGCCAGGGACTGACACTTAGACAGGGGTATGATGAACAAAGGATCTCTATTGCAGTCACTGGATTAGATGTTCCATAGCCAGCGGTGCAGAGTCTTAGAGGCTCCAGGCCTATAGATGGTGCTGACCCCAGGTATTACAGGGCCTCTGTTGGTTTATTCAGATGTTCCCCCAGTCCCGAAGGACTGGGGGTGGGCACGCTTATCCCCGTTGGGATAGACTCACAGCCCTACTTGTCCCTTCCTCCTCCAGACCAGGACTGACTAAATGTGGCACTCCCTCCCATCAGGAACCAGATGGGGCGGGCTCATGGTCTATACCTATCCCTAATAGGCTTACACAGGCCATGAGTCACCACCACACTACTTTCCATCAGAGAGGAGCATGTAGGGGGGGTGTCAAAAGTCTACGGATTAGCCTGTCACTGCCCAGACTGCTTAGGACTGACGTGACAGGGAGGAGAGACAGGTAGAATTGGCTTACCATGTTACATTTGTATCATCTAAAGCTCCTAAGAGGAAGTATGAAGTAACGCCTTCGTTACCAGATCGTGCAACATATTGCAAGGGCTGTGTACTGCTGCGGCCGAGTTTATTCGAGCATTTGCCCGTTCTCGGCCGCAGCAGTAGCCTGGCGCGCGCCGGAGGGTGACGGGCGCGCGCCGAAGCAGCGGAAGAGCGCCCTCCGATCGGGGCGCTCTCCCTCCCGCTGCCGGGTCCGCCGGGTCCCCCGGAACCCCCTGCCGCCGTCCCCCACATCGCGGGACACCAGGGCTCCCTCGGGGAGCCCTGGACGCGCGTGCAGGGGGCACACGCTCCCGATGACGCATGACCGCGCCAGGGGCGGCCACTAGCAAGCCGGGAAATCTCCCGGCTTGCGGATCTGGCCGCAGTGCAATTTACTGTGTCGCCAGTGTATATCCTCCTGCAGGTAACATGCATGTCATTATTGTTGTTTTGTGTGTATGTTTGTTTTAGACTCTCAGCTCTATTGTGGATCCAATCTAGAGCTTTCCTCGATCTACCTGCCAGTGGGAGAAGAGGAAAACAACTTTATTTTAAACGTTACAGTTACTGCTAGTAACAACTTTGGGGCTTCAGTCCACACGGCAGTGACAGTCAAGGTAAGGATAGGTGAATTTGTTTATTACCTAGTAGTCCATCATGCTCTTAACCCCTGGGTCACCAGAGAGGTCAGCAACGCCCTCTGGCGTCCAAGAGGTTAAACTTCAGAAACCCATGGCGCCGAAAATATCATCCGATACAAGTACTGAGTAAGATCCACGTGAAAACCACGCCTTTCCCCCGCTCCTTGCAAGACATGCGAGTCAGTTCTCCTAACGCGTGACACCACGACATCAGCTGATGTGCTCCCTGTGCTTCTTGCAGGTGACATATGACGAGGCCGACAGTATCAGCCAAACCCTGACGTCTTTCGTGTCCGAGAAATCAACGGACATCTTAAAGGGAGAGAACAGCAGCGGCTTACTAATCCAGCTGTATAAATCGGTATCTTCTCTCTTAAATCAGGAGCTTCTTGGGGACAGTCCCAGACCGTCACTGCAAAGAGACACCAAGAAAGAGGTTAGGTTGCTTTTCAGGGAACGTTAATATATATTTGCATTGAAGTGGCCAGCAAAAAAAAGATGATAAAGATTTCGGCTCACAATGGGAGCTGTAATTATTCTAATTTGTATTTCTGGTATGTACGGAAACAGCATCCGCTTTAGAAGACGCTAGAATCCCGGGGATGTGCAAGCGGATATCCTGTACGAAGCCTGATAAGAACTGTTATAAAGCTCCTGTACTAATGTGTATTTCCAAATCACTCCATAAAAAAGACATTATGGAAAAAGTGCAGAGAAGTACCACCAAATTAATAAAGGGGATGGATAATCTGATTTATGAAGACAGACTAGCTAAATTAGATTTGTTTACATTAGAAAAGCGGTGTCTAAGAGGGGATATGATAACCATATATAAATATATTCGGGGACAATACAAGGAGCTTTCAAAAGAACTATTCATCCCACGGGCAGTACAAAGGACATGGGGTCATCCCTTTAGGTTGGAGGAAAGGAGATTTCACCAGCAACAAAAGGAAAGGGATCTTTACAGTAAGGGCAGTTACAATGTGGAATTCATTACTCATGGAGACTGGGATGGCAGATACAATAGATTTGTTCAAAAAAAGGTTGGACATCTTTTTAGAAAGGAAAGGTTTACAGGGATATACCAAATAAGTAAACATGGGAAGGATGTTGATCCAGGGAGTAATCAGATTGCCAATTCTTGGAGTCAGGAAGGAATTTTTTTTCCCCTTATGAGAGATAATTGGATAAAGTTTCACTGAGGTTTTTTGTTTGCCTTCCTCTAAATCAATATAAATACAAATATTGGATAAGTATCTCTTCACCTAAATTGAACACAGGTTGTCTTTTTTCAACCTGTCAATCTCCTAACTACTGAATGTAAGAGGATCACACTGTGAAAGTTAGTTGGCAGACAAGATTAGGAGGCACTGCATGGTGTAGATCAGGGGTGCACAAACTTGGTGTGTTGCGCCCCCCTACCTGCCAGTCCCCCCCCCCCCCCCAACCTAAAATCCTGCGTCAAATGAAGCGCGGGGTCACATGATATCACTTGACCCTACGCCGAATATAAGGTAGGAGACACTGCAGAGGCCTCACGCGACCCTCCGGCATTTAATTTAAATGCCTTGGGGAAGAGCGCGGGGCCTCTGCAACTGCCACACCCACCTTGAAAAATCTTGCGAGCCCCCCACTTTGCGCACCCCTGGTAAAGGTGACTTCCAGTACCACTCACTGAAACTCCCTTCTTTTCGTGCAAGTTACGAGAGGTGATGCTGACAGCGCTCTCGGCTGTGAATGTCACGTCCATGCACACAGCTCTTGAGATGTCCGAGGTGCTGAAAGATATCACATTCAGGAGCGAGGAGCTTTCTTCTTCAGCCCAGGTGAGCAGCAACACAAGACGAGCCTTCTAATACCCAGCTCCTGCACGGCTTTAGTATGCTCGTGTGCAATGATTGGCTTTCTTTATCAGTGGTTCCCAGCCTTATTACACGGGACTTGCCCAAAAGCCCTTGTTTTGTCGTTGACGCCAAACCTCAATTGAACAGCAGATACACATTTTTTCCCTGGGATTTGCAGTTTGGCCCTGAAAAAAATGACATTTGAAAGACTAAGGAGCCTATTCACCAAACTTCGATAAGTGCATTAATGCTGGTTAAATGCCCTTTTAGAGCGATATTGCAGGCTTAGCTATTCACAAAGCTTCGATAACATGGTAATACCGCGCTAAAACGGCTTTTTAACAAGCGTTAACACTGGCTATAACAAGTAGTGCGGTAGCTGAAAAATAACCAAACTTGCATTTTGTCAGTAACTGCTATTCACATCGTACTATAAAAACTTGCATTCTTTTGTCACAAGCTGGTGAGATCGGAATCGCGGTTTGCATACCACAGAGCTTATTTTTACTGCATAGGATTGAATCCGGGGGCCTCTGGGGGTCTCTGGAGCTGACCCGCATTCATTTCAGCTACGGAGACCCCCGGATTCAACCCTACGTAATAAAAATAAAACAGCCAGTTTCATTACCTTAGTGGCTAAGGAGAGGGGGCGGGAGTTGGCCTCAGCCTGGCGGTCAAACTGCCCCTTTCCTCCTATGTGTTGAGATTCCTTTTTTCCCGGAGCCGTTTTCTGTTTCTCCCGGTATGCGTGTCCCTTCTGTCAGTCTGATCTCCCATTTGAGGTGCCTTGGGCCCTCCAGATTAGGATGTAAACCTGTGATACCTTCAATGAACCTACATAGATGTTCTACATACCAGTGATTTGTGTCAGCTTTCTCTCAATTCTCTCTTATGACCTAAAATTATATGTATTGACACAATTCAAGCGGCCATTGATGTTGGGATCTTACATGCTGTAATGTAAAGTAGTACTCGGTATAATTACAAACTTGCACGTTTCCCGTTTCGAAAATGGCGCTCCTAAATGTCATTCTTTACCTGTTGTACACAGGTTTACAATGAAAAATGTCACACACACACACACATAAGATCTGGTCTTTAAATGACATTTTCTATAAATTGTAGGGACTTTGGAGATGTAAAATATTCCGCGTTAGGCTGCGGTTTGGGATTTGCAATCTGGGATTCCAACGTGTTTAATCATAAGGACCATTTTCTTCTCAACTGTCCTCCTTAGGTGGAAGCCAGCAGTGCCCTGAACGATGTCAGCAAGTCCTTACTAACTGTGAGCAGCGAAGCAGACCAGACAAGGAAAGAGGCAGCAAACTATCTCTTTATTGCTGTGAGCAATGTGCTAGATGCCACTGTGAGTGGTGAGAGCACCGGGGCAGACTCAGTGCAGGTAATGAGTTAACTTCTGTTACCCCTGGTCAGTTCAAGAGGGGCCTGCAAAGCATTGTGGGATACGACCCTCATATAAAGCGGCTTCTGCTTCCTCTGGAACAGCACAAACATCTCTTCAGCCGCGCTGCCTTGTAAAACAGGCGAAAAAAAACGAGAAGGCAGGATTGTGCTGTGCCAGGAGAAGCCGAATTCTGTGGCGTATATCAGTACTTGCAACCTTCAAGCGTCACAAATAACATCACAAATCTAAGAGCGACATTTATCTGTGTGTACATGGAAAGTACCGCCCATAGCACACATTAGTAGTGAAAATAGGATTATTAGTTAACCCTAAACCCTACATACAGTTACAGAGTGTCGGCATTTGGGGCCGTTACACTTACACCCTTCATCAGGCTGAAAAAAACAGTGCAAAAGAATTGCAGCAGGTGTTGATGATTTGCACTGGTTTTGTATTTGTGACTTTAGTAAACAGGCCCATATGTGTGTGTGTGTGTGTGTGTGTGTGTGTGTGTGTGTGCCCTGTGGGTGTGGTGTGTGTGTGTGTGTGTGTGTATTATATAATAAATACATAAAAGCATTCTGTCACATTTTAAGGTTAGCTGTAGCTCGACTGTAACAGTTATCTCTCCATTAGAGTGCAGTGTCGCTCCAATTACTAAGCACTGTGGGAAATCTGCAGAGCGCTCTACTGATGGGGAAGCTACCAGATAGTGAGCCCACCATACTGTCTGCACCCTCTGCTACCATGTATATAAACAGGTGCGTAATAACATGCCAACCCCTCCTTACACGGGACAGGACTGGTTTCACTGGAAAGGCTCAGAGAGACACCACAATCCTAGCGACCAAGCGGAGATCTGCAGGGCCATTGGGGAAATGTCTATCACAGGTTGAAAAACTGGTACAAAAAACAGCACCCCCATAAAAGTGCATCACGTCCCCGCTCCCGGTCACTGCCCTAGATTTGCCTCTGGGAGACCTAGGCCTCGCTCAGACAGGATGCTACGGCAGCTTGCTAGCGTTCGCGCTCCTGCAGCACAGCGATCTGTGCTCAAACCGCAGGAGGCAGATTGCGGCGTGTGGGGGGCGTGACGGGGGGCGTGTAACGAACGCGTCACGGTGCTGGTTCGCCTTTTTTGGCTGTACCATCTCGTGTCACGCGACTGTAGCCCCAAATTTCAATTTGGGTTGTGCCGGCAAAATGTCGCAGCGACAACGCTGCGCTTTGCCGCCGGTGGAGTTATCATTTTGAAAACTCCCACCGCACAACCCAAATTTGCGACGGCGTGCGCGCACACGTTGGCGCGCGCACGCCGCATCGCCTTCTGTCTGAGCTCAGCCTTAGTTATGCGGGTGCTGATCACCTTCATCTCAGCTTCTCCAGCACCGAGTGGGTTAACACATCGGAATCGCATAATGTGACTCCAGCCTGAGCCACTGATACTCCCCGCAGAGAGTACCTCCAGCCTGAGCCACTGATACTCCCCGCAGAGAGTACCTCCAGCCTGAGCCACTGATACTCCCCACAGAGTACCTCCAGCCTGGGCCACTGATACTCCCCACAGAGAGTACCTCCAGCCTGGGCCACTGATACTCCCCACAGAGAGTACCTCCAAGCTGAGCACCCAGTGATACTCCCCGCAGAGAGTACCTCCAGCTGGCCACTGATAATCCCCACAGAGTACCTCCAGCCTGAGCACTGATACTCCCCACGAGGTACCTCAGCCTGAGCCACTGATACTCCCCGCAAGAGAACTCCAGCCTGAGCCCACTGATACTCCCGCAGAGAGTACCTCAAGCCTGAGCCACTGATACTCCCACAGAGATACCTCCAGCCTGAGCCACTGATACTCCCCGCAGAGGTACCTCCAGCTGAGCCACTGATACTATACCACAGAGATTACCTCCAGCCTGGGCCACTGATACTCCAGCCAGCAGAGAGTACCCTCCGCCTGAGCCACTGATACCCCACAGAGAGTACTACAGCCTTGAGCCACTGATACTCCCGTCCGAGGAGTACCTCCAGGCCGAGACACTATACATCACCAGAGAGTACCTCCAGCCTGAGCCACTGATACTCCCCACAGAGAGTACATACAGCCTGAGCCACTGATACTCCCCGCAGAGAGTACCTCCAGCCTGAGCCACTGATACTCCCCAGAGAGTACCTCCAGCCTGAGCCACTGATACTCCCCACAGAGTGTACCTCCAGCCTGAGCCACTGATACTCCCCGCAGAGAGTACCTCCAGCCTGAGCCACTGATACTCCCCACAGAGTACCTCCAGCCTGAGCCACTGATACTCCCCGCAGAGAGTACCTCCAGCCTGAGCCACTGATACTTACCACAGAGATTACCTCCAGCTGGGCCACTGATACTCCGCAGAGAGTACCTGCCCGAGCCACTGATACCCCACAGAGAGTACTACAGCCTGAGCCACTGATACTCCCCACGAGAGTACCTCCAGCCTGAGCACTGATACTCCGCAGAGAGTACCTCCCAAGCCTGAGCCACTGATTACTCCCCACAGAGTGTACCTCCAGCCTGAGCCACTGATACTCCCCGCAGAGAGTACCTCCAGCCTGAGCCACTGATACTCCCCACAGAGTACCCAGCCTGAGCCACTGATACTCCCCGCCGAGAGTACCTCCAGCCTGAGCCACTGATACTCCCACAGAGATTTCCAGTCTGAGCCATGATACTCCCCGCAGAGAGTACCTCCAGCCGGAGACAACTAGCTCCCCGCAGAGGAGTACCTCCAGCCTGAGCCACTGATACTCCCCGAAGAGAGTACCTCCAGCCCTGAGCCACTGATACTCCCCCAAGAGAGTAGTACCTCTAGCCTGAGCCACGTATACTCCCCGCAGAGAGTCCTCCAGCCTAGCCATGATACTCCCCGCAGAGAGTACCTCCAGCCTGAGCCACTGATACTCCACGCAGAGAGTAACTCCAGCCTAAGCCACTGATACTCCCTGGGGTCCAATCAAGAGCCATAGTTATTTTTGGTAACAAATACATGTTTAAAGATGGAAACTGACCTCCTGATGTTGCTACGTGTCACATTTAGGGCGGCCTACAGATAGAATTAAATGTATGTTTAACCCCAGAGAAGCCTGCACCGTACTGGGAGCAAAGTGATGCAGACTCCCCCTTATACATCAAACGGATAATGTTTCCCCTGTGTGGCCTTTCCTTCCGAGTTTAATATAGTGAGATACGGAGTAATTCACACTTACTAATGCAGTTACTTCTGTTACCTTTGTTACTTCTGTTATCTCTGTTACCGCTGTTATCTCTGTTACCTCTGTTACTTTTCTCACTATGTTGAACAAGCAGGACTGGTTTTCTCCCTTCCTCCGCTTGCTCGCAGGCTCCCGTCTGACCACTTGGAGGGGACCTTTGTGAATGTTGGGGACTCCAGCATGGCCACATTTACTCTCCCCGCACTCTCCTCCCTCAGCGTTCCCATAGAAAGCCAAGACGCTGTAGATCTGCGGGTAAGTGTCACATTGTCACCGCAAATACGTGACGCGGCATTCGGTCCTCGCCTGGGAACAGACGCAGCAGGACACACCTAGAGCATCCACTGTTATTAATATGACAGGAGTCTCTTCTACCCGTCTGACATTATACACAGCTCTGTACGGCCCTCACATACACCGATCTCTCCATTAGGAAATGCAAGTCATATTTAACCAAGATTCCTGCAAATGTCACGTCTGGGTTACAATAGTGCAGGCACTGCATAGAAGGACAAAAAGAACGATTCCTTTTGTTTTTCTATATGTAAGGCCTATCTTTTTACCTGCAGCAAACTTCCATAGGGAGGAGCGCAGTAATATGTACAGTTTCTCACTGCATAGAAGGGCATGTAACACAGAGATAAGAACATTGGACACGGGAACCCACTGGACACGGGAACCCACTGGACACGGGAACCCACTGGACACGGGAACCCACTGGACACGGGAACACACTGGACACGAGAACACACTGGACACGAGAACACACTGGACATAAGCTATTATTATTCGATGCCAATAGAAGAATTTGGAGAATGTGTCTCTGAGGATCATTGTATCCAATTACTTTCCATACGTTTCAGCTGCTGGATCCGCTTCTCTAGTGTCATAAGGAGGGGTTACTGACCCAGGAATGAAGCAGTGAGCGTGTTAAAGCCGCAGTTCCCGTCTGCAATCCCCCTCCCCCCTCCCCCCCTGCACGATCCGTGTCAGACGGGACCTGGGATTAATCACATGTGATACAAGCAAAGAAGTGTTTATTCTCCTTATTTCGTGCCGCGTGACGGCGCTTATCTCACCAGCGCATTGAATCCCCTTTTATTTACGGTAGATAATAATCTATCGCCATCTAGTGGCAGTTTGAAATAATCTTTGAATAACATGAGAGTAGGGGAATCAGTTTGTGTGTATCTTTATTTATATAGCGCCATTTATGTACACAGCGCATCACAGCAGTAATACACGTGACATAATAATATAACACATTGTGGGAATAAGCGCTTCACACATGACAGTAATAAAAGGAAGAGGGGCCCCTGCTCCAAACGGCTCACAATCTACAATTCTTTCAATTTTTTAACATTATCTCCCAGGTCTTGAGATTGTAATCCACATTGAGATGTAACTGTATAATGTCATCTGGTTTAGCAGAGATGTCTACACCTTACAGGTGTTTGTTATAATACGTTCTATTAATATTTAATTTTTGTTTATTCCTGTAAAGCGCTACTAGTTTTACATAGCTCTTTACAGAGACATTTGGCAGACACAGGTCCCTGCCCCGTGGAGCTTACTATGTTTTTGGTGCCTGAGGCACAGGGAGATAAAGTGACCAAGGTCAAGGTCACAAGGAGCCGACACCGGGAATTGAACCAGGTTCCCTTGCTTTAAACTCAGTGCCAGTCAGTGTCTTTACTCACTGAGCCGTTCCTTCTCCCTAATATTGATGTCCCGGTCTTTCCTATCCCGTTATAATGTGTAGTGGATTCAGTTGGCCCTCTAAATGTTTAATCCTAAAATATTGGGGATGGTGTCACATGACCTTCCTCATGTAATAAGAGGTGTAGCATATGGGAGAGAGTTACATTATTGGACCTGGGAAATGCTAGACATCCTCTATACGTGTATATCGATGATGAGGATTCTAGGTATCAAAGTCTTTTAACTTTAAGATTAGTTTTTGCCCATTTTAGTGTGTACCAAAGATGTTTCACTGCAAGCCATAAGGCGAAACGGAGAGCCACAGGAGGCAACAATTCACACATCCAACTATATTCCGAATATCCTCTAACTTCCCCCTAGTCCTAATATTCTTCTCTATAAATTCTCCCCAAATTACGAGCTGGTACAAGGCAAAACAGCTCGATACAGTGACAGGGTGAATTGTATTCTGGTCCTGTACACCTGAGCGTGATACATTCATATCATTGTACACTATGCACGTAGAGAGAAGAATTGTTATCATGCCAGTGAGCTGAGTTCCCTCTGTTTCAGATGGTGAGTTTTGCAGTGAATCCCTTCTCCTCCAGTGACACTTTTGATATCAGTGGATCTGTAGCCGGGCTGAGCCTCACCAGCACTAATGGATCAGTCATACCTGTGAAGGACCTCAGTGAATACATAGAGGTGCATACAAGGGTCTGTTTTACATGTGCATCATCCATGGGTGTAAAATACATCATGTAAAGCAGGGGTGCACAAACTGGGGGGCATGCAAAAATGTTTGGGAGGGGGGCACGGCGCTTACAGAGGCCCCGCGCTTTTACCCACAACATTGAAATGGGGGAGCATGCAAGGCCTCTGTAAGTCCCTTACTCGTCGCCATAGCAAAGCAACGTCAAATGAGAATAAGGAACAGCGGCAGAGGGGCATAGGCACTGTCCCCTATTATTGTTGACAATAAATGGGGTAGCACACAGTTAATGATGAAAATAGATGGGGTAGCACACAGTTAATGATGACAATAGATGGGGTAGCACACAGTTAATAATGACAATAGATGGGGTAGCACACAGTTAATAATGACAATAGATGGGGTAGCACACAGTTAATGATGACAATAGATTGTATTGTATGTCTTTATTTATATAGCGCCATTAATGTACATAGCGCTTCACAGTGGTAAAATATAGGGGTAGCACACAGTTAATGATGAAAATAGATGGGGTACCACACAGTTAATGATGACAATAGATGGGGTAGCACACAATTAATGATGACAATAGATGGGGTAGCACACAGTTAATGATGACAATAGACAGGGTAGCACATAGTTAATGATGACAATAAAAGGGGTAGCACACAGTTAATGATGACAATAGACGGGGTAGCACACAGTTAATGATGACAATAGACAGGGTAGCACACAGTTAATGATGACAATAGACGGGGTAGCACACAGTTAATGATGAAAATAGGTGGGGTACCACACCGTTAATGATGACAATAGACGGAGTAGCACACAGTTAATGATGCATTATTTAAATGAATGGAAGTTTGTGAATTGTTAGCTGTGCATTACCCCTACTCTCACCATCTTAAATTGGGGGGGTGGGTGGGTCTGAGGGGAACTAAAGGGCAAAGAGATAACAGTAACTAATAAGGACTTGCCCCTGTTATAAAATGAGTGCAGCAGCAGATAGCCGGCTTATTAAAGAAAACATTGCCATTGCATTCAGCTCCCTCCCGATAACTCTGTCACTGCTTTGGGAATCTCATCTTTCAGATCTACACACCGGTCCCCGCTGCGTAATGATGACACGGGAGGTCTGTGTTAATCATGTCAGTGTACGGATTCATTTCATTCTTAAGCGGGTTGAATCCACTTTGGAGGATTGTGTGATGTCGCACAAAGCTGTTATTGGCTGTGCTTATACACCCTGCAAACGCTTGTTCTTTCTTTATAGCATTTAACCCATTTGCTGCTAGAGAGGTTTGCACTATGTTTTTTGAAGTGCATTGCAGGCCCTTCTTGCTGCAAAAAAGGTTCATTTGCATTTTGGGGGGAATGTGCCTAAAACCACTTCTGAACGTTTAAATGTCCGCAGCTATGAGATTCCTGCTCTGCAGAGCCAACAAGTCAATGTATTTATTTACCCCTTCCCTGCTGGGAGAGGCCAGATCCCTGCGGTGAAAGGATTATTTGTCCTGTTTTCGGCACACTGGCGTTCATTACATGTGCGCCTCTTTTGCAAGAAGAAGCGTGTGATGCAGAAAGATCCCGCAGCTGACTGTACGGAGTATTTTCTTTCTAACACGCAGATTATACTGCCCAGGTTTTCCGCACCTGGCGAAGATCGGAGCATTCTGAGTCTGGGGAATTTCACAGCTCTCCTAATAAACGTGACGTCTGACAATACTTCTCTGGTGATTCATCTAGAACCCAGCGAGGACGGACCCCTGGTGCTGTACTTGGGAAATGGGTATCACCCAAATGAAACAAATTATGACATTACTACTCATCTGCCTAACGGGCAGTATGCTGGAGGTGAGATATAATGCATCGAACTAAACCGCAATAGTTTCTTCAGCTACACCATTAACTCGCAGATTGGGGCAGTTCTGAGGTATTGAAATCTGAGCTTTACGTCTCTCTCCAACTATTGTGTTTACCGAGCCCATCAATATAAGTATACCCGTTAGCACTTAACGCTGCGTTATTACGCATTGAAGATACCGTTAGCACTTAACGATATGTTAACTTAGCGCATTGTTAAGTCGATAATGGAGCTGTGTGGATCTGGGCCTGTAGGACATAACCAGAGTCTAGCAACATATTGAACAGAAATACATCCCTGGCCCCTCTGGCTGCAAATGGGGGTTAACCTTTATAGTACCCTACTTATGTACCTGGCATGCCAGAGGCCCAACTGATGTACCTGGCATGCCAGAGGCCCTACTGATGGACCTGGCACGCCAGAGGCCCTACTGATGGACCTGGCATGCCAGAGGCCCTACTGATGGACCTGGCATGCCAGAGGCCCTACTGATGGACCTGGCACGCCAGAGGCCCTACTGAGGGACCTGGCACGCCAGAGGCCCTACTGATGGACCTGGCATGCCGTGGCACAAACGCACCTTTCAATGGAGGGGCAGACCCAATCAAAACACAAGCGGAGAATCCTCCAATTAGGTTTCCGTCTGCCAGGGGGGTGATGGTAGTCTTGTGATCCCTGCTAAGTGATCACATGACCAGGAATGATCTGTTGGCACCCTGGGGCAGTCAGACCTCCAGCACTGTACGACAGTGCAGTTCATATTCAAGTAAACCCACCTAGAAAATAGACATGATGCACCATAAAGCAGTAATGATCATGGCCCCTCACCCAAGTGGCCTATAGCATCATCTTATATTCATTTCTAACCTCTTATCTTTTTACCCATTCACTACTGCTGATTTTAATATCTCTAAATTTCCTCTTATACCTCAATGTTTCTCTCCAAGATAATATTTATTCCTGGATTATAAAACCAGAGGAGCTGTTTGGAGAGGGAACCTATTTTTTGATAGTGAAACCGGAAGAAGATGTTGGCAGTAGGTGCAATATGACGCTAGCTGTCACCTGCTTTACGTCCCAGTGTGTGTACTGGGATGAAGTTACTCACAGCTGGAATAACACAGGATGCCACGTTAGTATTATCATAATTAAAGTGTTTTTAAGGCTCCCATGTATTCAGAAGAACAGTAAATTCCATGAGACACCATGGACACGTGTATATTAATACATATATATGTAAACACATAGTATATTGTACATACAGGCACAGCTTCACTGAACATAGGAGGTCAGTAGATTATAACTTTTGCAAGTCGGAAACGTAGATTTATTGCATTAAAATAGAATGGTTATTATACTTTAATAGGCTCTCACCCTTTGAATAGTGCAACTCCAAAACTGTGAATGCGCACTGATTGGGTGACTGTGCCATGATAATTATTCTGCCGCGCGTATTTTTTGGAACAGAAAGCATGGAAGAAATGCTGTCTTGTTGGCACTAAACTTTAAAGTAGAAGAACTAAGTTTGAGATTTAGTGGCATCTGTCTGTGACACAAAGACAAGCCACATTAACTCATGCACCAATAAAATTAGATAATTTAGTCTCCAGGACACTTTTCTATTCCATGCATTATAGGCAATACATTAATATTTTATGTCTTGGGGGGTATTTGAGTACTTGACGGCTTTAATAAGTCATTGGAATTAGTCCCTAGAAAACAAAGAAATTCCTAATTGTATCTATGGGTATGTGTTTATAAGTTTGCTCACATACAATCTGTGACTGTCTCTTCTTCAGGTGGGTCCCAACACCACTCCGAGCAGCACCCAGTGCCTCTGCACCCACCTCACCTTCTTCGGAAGCTCTTTCATTGTCATGCCCAATGTTATTGACGTCAGCAGAACAGCTGAACTCTTTGCTACTTTTGTAGACAATCCTGTTGTGGTGACCACAGTTGGCTGCATCGCTGTCCTCTATGTACTGGTGCTGATTTGGGCCAGAAGAAAAGACATTCAAGATAATGCCAAAGTAAGTTAAATTAGCAACTAGTGATTAGAGATCTATTGGTGTTCGCTTTTACCCAATTCCCTGCCAGAGGGACATACATCACGTTGCTTTGCTATCCATTGCGGGCCTCACTGGCAACAAAGGAGTTAACGTGGGCCTTTAAAAATACTTTACTCTGTAACTCTCCAATTATAGCAACTGTGGGTTATTTTCGTTCATTATACAGTATGTATGATTTGTTAATGGGGCAATGTACATTTGATGTTGTACTTCGCGGTGGATGGACATAAAGTCTCCCAGTGATACACTGAGACTTCTTTACCTTTTCTTGACCCAGGTGAAGATAATCGCTTTGGAGGACAATGACCCATTTGCTCAGTATCGTTACCTCATCACGGTTTTCACTGGTCACCGCAGAGGGGCTGCGACCACGTCTAAGGTTTGCCGTGAGGGGCTCTAGCAATATCCATTGGTTTCTTATTGACAAACTGGAGCTATACATGGTTATACAGACACACAATGAGAAATAACATAGTGTGAACTAATAATATTGTATCCTTATGATGTGTGCATTATATATATATATATATATATATATATATATATATATATATATATATATATATATATATATATATATATACACACTCGTAAGAGTGTAAATGGAGACAAAAGGAAAGTTTATCAGAAAGAAGTAACATCCTAAGCTACCTGCTAACATCTACAGGTACATTAAAATACAGTGACATTGTTTCCAAACCAACGCTAAGGCTTCTGGGACTTTACCCTGATGAAGACCGATTGAACCCTTCAAACTTCCATTCGGATGAGATTGAAACATTGGTTTGGAATACATATGTCCAAACATACATACATTTTGTATTTAAATGGCTGGAAGACGGGAATCCTTAAACCCCTTTAGATGGGCCATGTTAAAATGGAAATGCCTTCTTGCAGGTGACAGTCACCCTGTATGGTTCAGAAGGAGAGAGTGAGCCTCACCATCTCTGTGACCCAGATGGACCCGGGTTTGAACGCGGAGGGGCCAATGTTTTCTTGATCACAACTCTCTTCCCACTTGGGGACATGCAGAGCGTCCGACTCTGGCACGATAACTCCGGTGTCAAGCCGTCTTGGTAAGCGCCGAACAACATCTCGGCAACAGGGAAATAACTTTAGCTGTGCACAGGTAGTTTATAAGTTAATGAGGATTCCTGGAATCTCAGCCTTTGTTCTTTGTCAGAATCCTGACACCTTGTTAGCAGGCCGTTCCTCTAACCCAGGATCTTTATTATGAGAGAAGGAGTGGCTCAGTGAGTAAAGACACTGACTGGCACTGAGTGTGAAGCAGGGGAGCCTGGTTCAATTCCTGGTGTCGGCTCCTTGTGACCTTGGGCAGGTCACTTTATCCCCCTGTGTCTCATGCACCAAAAACTGTAGATTGTAAGCTCCACGGGGCAGGGCCCTGTGCCTACAAAATGTCTCTGAAAAGCGCTACGTAAAACTAGCAGCGCTATACAAGAACTTATTATTATTATTATTATTTTTATTATTAAACCAGTATTTGAAATGCCAATTTAAACTGCCAATGTAAATAAAAATGGAAGCAGCATATTCGCAAACACAACTAGAGGGTCTCCACCACTGTGTGATTTATGGTTATTTCCTGGTGTATGGGCCTTTTTCTGGTGATATTTTGAGTAACAGGAGCTACACTTGTTTTGTGATTTGATGACAACATTCTCAGAATGACCTAAATGCATTTTTTCAGGAATTCACAAGGTCATAAAAACGCCAGTTTTCTTTTGCACACTACGCCCCTTATTTAATATGCAGTGAAATCTCTGAGCAAAAATTGGGTTCAGAGTCTTCCCTGACATGGAAAAGCAGCTTTGGGACATGTTGAACATGTGTCTGTATGTCCTGTACAGCCATTTTTTGTGTCCCGACATATTCTTTCCTCACAGGTATGTGAACAGAGTGTTGGCCCATGATTTGGAACTGGATCAGAAATGGTATTTCCTATGTAACTCGTGGCTGTCCGTTGAAGTGGGAGATTGTGTGCTGGATAAAGTGTTCAGTGTCGCAACTGAGCAGGACATGAAACAGTTCAGGTGATATGCGGTTTGTTTTTATACTGATAGAAACAAATAGTGAGCACAAAATTATATAGCAGTTATGTGAGACTCCGACAGAGATGTTAAATTTTACAGAGCTGCAAAATGGCCTGGCAATTTGTTATAGATGCTCTTAGTACCCCCCCCCTAAAAGGTCCAGGTTTCGGATATCCCTTCTTCAGCACAGGTGGCTCAATCAGTCCCGCTTCAGCACAGGGGGCACAACAGTGGCTCAGACTGAGCCATGATTGTGCCACCTGTGCTGAAGCAGGGACTGATTGAAGCCATCTGTGCTGAAGAAGGGATATCCTGAAAACCTGACCTGTCGGGGGTCTTGAGGACTAAAGTTGAGAACCTCTGCCTTAAACGATTCCATTGTATAACATGCCAATATTTTCTACCCTGCAACCGCTCACCCCCACAAAGAGGAAAATAGTTGGTACATGAGGATGCATGTGAATCATGAAACAGAAATTCTACATACAAGTATCCTGTGTTCCCAGGAGCTTACAGTAACCTTTTCTACCATGTTCTCCCACTGCAAAGACAGGAGCCTTTATCTCTATGTCACACTCATTTGGAGTTGCAGAGTCAGGAAAAGACAATTGCTGTGTAATAAGCCAGTGGTCAGAGCCCTTTAATAAGTAGTGGTACTGTGTCTGGTTTTCAGAGAACTGTTAAACATTATAATGCAGCTAGTTGGGTATTTGGATCTAATTTTAGAAAGGTCCATGCAAAATGTGTACTCTAAAGACACAGCATATTAAAATAATATCCTCTTTTTATTCTAAGAAAGAGGAGCTGTAGGTTTGTAAATAAAACCTGTGCTCCTGGTCCGTACCATCACACCCCTGCTAAAAGGTCTCTTCCCTTTCTCCACTTAGCAACCTGTTTTTCATGAAGACTTCCAAAGGTTTCCAGGACAGCCACATATGGTATTCCGTTTTCAGCCGCTCTCCCAGAAGCCCTTTCACTCGCATGCAGAGAGTGTCCTGCTGCTTCTCTCTGCTACTCTGCACCATGCTGACCAGCATCATGTTCTGGGGGGTGCCCACGGACCCAGCCGAGCAGAAGATGGACTTGGGTAAAGGAGGCTTCTTTCCGCCAGCGTATAAACATTAAGGGCCTTCTTCTCTATCTGCCAAAGCGGACGTTCAAGTAATTTTCGGACGAAAATCCTCATAGACCTGGAGATTTTCAGTCTAAAGCCCATGTTTACTAAGCCGTGATGAGCCATACAACACCTCACATCCCATTCAAAAGGTGTCTTACAGCGTATTACTACGTAGTAAAGACTGTGACTGAACATGTCTTAATAATTTTGCTGCAACACATTTTTAATGTCCTCTGACGGCCTCATATTTACTCAACTAAGGACTAATTTGAGCATTTGAAGATTAACAAACAGGATCACCAACAAACATTAGCTGTAGGTTGTAAGAAGCTTGTGTTTAACATTGAAACGTTACAAGTTGAAACATTCTTTAAAAATACTTATGCTTGTAAAGTTTAACAAAAGTAAATCACAGTCGTTTCACCTTATTATGCAGGCCATTAATGTGTTTAGTTCATGCTGGCCCTTGGAGGGGCAGGTCCTGTAAGATATTGGCACTGAGAGGTTGAGCGCCAGATGGTCTTGAAACTCATATTAAAGTAAATGAATGTGTTGCAGCCCAGCAGGATAATGTCCAGCCATCGTTTACACGTAACCATGCAACCCTCTGCATCACCTTCCTAGGTAAGATCGAGTTCACCTGGCAGGAGGTAATGATCGGATTCGAGAGTTCCCTCCTTATGTTCCCCATCAACCTCCTGATAGTTCAGATCTTCAGAAACATCCGGCCAAGACCAGCGAAGGAGTCATCAGAGAAGAAGGAGGGGAGATGTACGTCAGCCTCGTCTGCCAGGACTCCTTCCCCTCAGGACATCTCCAGCTCCTCTCTCACTGCAGAGGCTGTGATGAAGGTGTGGGAATTACCCGCAACTGTTTGTAACAGCATCAAATCACTCATGCACATAACACCTTTTTAAACAATTTTGCAGATGTTTTTTTAGAAAGAGGGAGTAGCACAGTGGCAAAGTTACAGGGCCATATTTACTAAGTACTATAGGACACCTTCCATTCTGGAAGACACCTTTCCGGCCCCATTCAAGTGGAGTAGCACTGCTTAGTAACTATGGCCCACGGTCTTTTGGGTTGGAAAATTTGTTCAAATTAAGCACTATGTATATTAATGGCGCTACATAAATAAAGGCATGCATACTTACATACATACATACATACATACATACATCCCAGCTTGTGTGAGTGAGACTGTCATACATACATACATACATCCCAGTACTTGCGCTTTGCAACCTCGGAGAAGTCACTTTGGGCCACATTTACTAACTGGTGCTAAGCTGTGAAATTCCTTAAAACCCTTTCGCTTTAAGGTGTCTAAGGCTTAACACCGCTTAGTGAATAAGGTCCTTTATACCTCGGTGCTCCACACACGGAAAAGTAGATTGAATTTTACAGACATGGTGAGTTTTTTGACTCTAAGAGCTTGCAATGTCCAGCTCTGTGTGTGTGAAAAATATTAGTAACAAAATTGTTATATTTAATGCTAGTTGAGCAACTATTATTATTAATAACTTCATTATACTCCGTATTTCTTTTTACATTGGACTTTGTTTATTCTGTGTTTATCATGTTGCATTTAGGATATCCGGAGAATTGCTAACTCCCTGTTTAAAACCCAGAAGATCCCTTTACCTGAAGTATATTTGGGGAAATCCACAGATATAAACAAACTGCTATCCCTGGTGGAGGACATTATCCGCCAGCAGAACAGAGCTGGGCAGGAGTTCTATGACGACAGTAAGAAGAAGGAGAGATCTCTCATCCTCAGTCTGGGCTCTGTAGACTTGCAAGGTAATCTTTAGACATCTACTGTAATTTCACAAGTTATTGAGTCAGGGGCCTAATCCTATATGCAACAATATGGGGTATCAAGCACAAGGTTACTGGAAGAGAGGTGAGCTCAGCAAAGCTCACCAAGGAAAGCTGAGCCTCTGATTGAGTCACTCGGGCTGAAGCTGGGACATCAGGAAAACCTGGTCTCGGCAGGGGGGGGGGGGGGGCTCTTGGACTGGAGTTGAGCGTCCCTGATATAGATAACAAAGTTTGTGCTCAGTTCAGGATTTTAATGTGTTTTTAATTTGTGAGTTTTTGCATTTCTATAAAATGTTATTTTTTTGTAAATTACAATAGGAGGTTTCTGATATTGGGTTCTGTTCTCTTTCCATGTACACGTCTCAGTTTGCCTTAACATATATGTACTCCTTTGTGGTTCAATGTTGTCCTTTCCCCCACATTGTACTGCGCTGCGGAATATGTTGGCACCGGTGACAGGGCCTTTCCCCGGTTTAAAAAAGGCAGCACACATAGAGCCTGTCTGTAGCTGATGAGTCCAGCAGGGAGCTGGTTAATTGTAGCTAGAGTCCATTAGTCCAGTCTCCACCTGGCTCATCAAGCGGCTTTAAATGTGTGCTGCACAAACTACATGGGGGTCCTGACCACAGAGGGACTGTGCTGCCAGAAGAGATTCCCAGAAACCAGACCCTCTATTCCAGGGTGCAGAGGACCCTGGAACCCACCAGAGGGTGCCCCCCCCCCCCCCCCCCCCCCCAACGGACACCAACCCAGACACTGATCTAAAGGGCCCCTGTTTACAGGTACCTCTTTGGACTTTGGGGTCAGAGGTTGGCAAGAGGCGTATCCTCCCAGCCCTGCAGATAGGGACTGGGAAGTGAGTAAGCCCTGAGGGATAGGATGTTTGTTTATCTGTGTGCTTCCTTAAAGATTTATTGTTGGAAGCTACGGCTGAATAAAAGCCCTGGCTTACTTTCCCCAAACATGTCTCCCTGGTTGGACCTCTGCACTCGTCTCCTACGGCGCCATACAAATCTAAAGATAATAATAATACATAGCACCCAGACACATTGACGCACAGTGGAAATGATGGAATTTGTGTCGTTTTTTGCATCGATGCTCCGATCTGAGACCCTTGATAGACACATATTTCTCCAATGAATTTCATACAATCTTGTTATCTTTTACCCTAAATGTATCGGCGCCTTCATAATCCTGGGAATCTCTTATTTCGTAATGTATCATTGCAAAGCTTAGTTGTTCTTTGTTTTCTTTTCAGAGGAGTCCAGGAGCCCAACGCCAGACAACAGGATGAGCGGGAGGCCTCCACGCAGTGACCATAACCGCTACCTGTACCTACAACTCCAGCATGTGGAGAGGAAGCTGGAATTCCTGGGACCTCAGAGTTACAGCCAGGCTGTGATGCAGGTGCAACATATGAAGGGAATATTGGAAAACCAACTCGTTGCCTCCAGCGCCTCCAGTGATGCGTAAGACGTGATGTGTTTGTTTCATCCTTCTCTCTGGCAGCAAAGGAGTTGGAACCTTCTTTTTTCTTGTGACTGAGACAGGAGGCTTATGTAACCCTTTCTGTATTTGGTCTTTTCTGCATCATTAGAACAGATCAAAGTTGTAATGCAGAGAAACTGCGGCCCATAAAATGTCTTGGGCAGAAGAAGTGGCCAACTCCATCCTCAAGGGCCACCAACAGGTCAAGTTTTAAAGATATCCCTGCTTCAGCACAGTCTTCCATTCAGCCACCTGTGCTGAAGCAGGGATATCCTTACAACCTTACCTGTTGGTGGCCCGTGAGGACTGGAGTTGCCCACTGCCCCCGCGGGCATGAAGAAGTAAGGGGGCATTAGTAGGAGAATTGAGAATATCCAGCTTTTTTTAATTTTACATTTGGGAGGAGGATCTCAGTTGGCATGTACTTGGTTTTGTGTGGTAATTAGTAAGATACTTAGGTAACTGGGTAACTTATTCATGTTATTCTAGAAGATGAAAGATTAAAAAAAAAAAGGAACATTACATCTCTCCATAATCTGCAGGTGCTCTTCCACAGGAAGTCTTTCTGAGGATGGGAAGAAGACCACATCCAAGGGACTGCCCTGGTGGTTTGTGTTCATAGGCTGGTTTCTTGTGGCTGCCACTAGCGGTGTATCTGGATTCTTCACCATGTTATATGGATTGCACTACGGCAAAGACAGCTCCATCAAATGGTTGATCTCAATGGCAATCTCTTTCTTTGAGAGTCTCTTCATCACGCAGCCTTTAAAAGTAACTCCGCTCAAGTGCTAAAGATGAGAAGTCCCGTCTGAAGTTTGTGTTTCCTCTTGGCACAAATAGTTTTCTTTTAGTCCCGTATTGTGGCACATTGTTAATAAAGTTGGCATCAGATATATCAGCCTTTTTGGCCAGGATTCACAAGTCTCCATTAAATCCGGGCTCAGAACGTAGCGTTACCTAAAACCGGAACAGGCGTCATGTTCCCTGAGTTAACATGGTACCCGCAAAGCTGATTACAGTATATGCAAAAAAAACAATGTTTGAACTACATCTCGTTAGCACAGACGTAATGTCACGTTACCTTCCAAGTAACATACGCCAAGTTCCCACATTAACGGACCTTTTGTGGACAGGTGATGTTAAGATAATGCCTCATTTGCATATCATCACTAACGTCCGTTATAATTAACACTATACTCTTTACTGGAGAAAACATGGCTTAGTGTTCAGTTATTGTTCCTGAAAGATACACTATTACCGTTAATGTGATGTTAAGTGATTTTACAGAGCTTTGTGGAGCTGGGCCAAAGAGCAATGCATTGCTGTGAGTCCGAGAAGCCCGAGTAAGACTCCCCATTGCATGTTTACTGGGCAGTGTAGGAAAAAATAACTGTTACTGCAACTAGTTTCTACCTTTATGATACAATGCCCTTTATTTTTCATGGGACGATTCTGCATCAGAATGTATAGCAGCATTAAGTCACACAGGCCAGAAAAAAAGTGTTCTCATTAGGATTGTATTTAGGCCTGTCTCATGTTTTACACTTCTAACAAAGTGGAAGGTAGAAGTGTGCTGGTATTGGGGTTATTATTAGGGGCACTGAGCACAACTACTTTTTTCATGTACAAATTGAAACTAACACCATTTCCCTTATTTATATAGAATAAATAGAGCACATTTACAAAAAAATGTGGTTCAACAAGCGCCATCTTTTTATTTAACAGATTTGGGCTGCATTAAAATGATTAAAATCACCACCGCACCACTAATGTCCCATCAGTCGACACTACTGTAGACTGTGACATCTGTTCTGTTTTTTAGGTATTGGGATTTGCAGCTTTTTTTGCACTTGTTTTGAAAAAAGTAGAACCAGATGAGGAGGAGACGGCTGTAAAGGGAGAGCTGTCTGCACCAGGTACGAACTTCTTCTCTGGTCTTCGTTTTGCCGCAAAGAGTCACGTCCAGAGGACAAATTGATCCTTGTTATGTGCTTTGTAGGGAGTTAGTGCAAGATGTTAAAAGCCTATTTAGTGTATAAAAAATGAATAATTTGATTTCTTTTACTTTTTTTTTCTAATAAAAGGAATAGTGGTGGGTACCTTGAAATATTGCAATGCTTCATCACTGAATCGCTGCTCTCTCTATTACACCTCATTTACAGTGGGGCTTTTGTACTTCACTCTGAAAAACGTTAGTATATATTTAAAGAAAAGGAAAAAAGAAAAAGTTAAGTGAAAGCCAGGAAGTGTTTGCTATGACTTTGCTGCTGGAGTAATCAGCAATGCATAGAGCCACAATGTGGGAGGGTCAAAGGTTTTGTGCTGAAATGCGTACTGTGAATACACAAGTGGGTAAATCTCAGATCCAGTCAAAGATAATATTAAATACAATGTTAAACATTTGCCAAAGTTCAGCTTTAAGTGATACCTGTCACTAAATGTGCATTCCTCTGTAGAGACCAAAAGTACAACAGATCAGGAATCCACTTTTCCTCGGCTTATACCGGTCAAAGAACTATATCCCCAGTGGAGATAAGAGAATAGCCTTAACTGATTCACTGATTTCCAATGCTTTAGTTTAGAGAACGGATTATGAGTCAGTCTCACCTGGGTCACTTGATAGCCCAGTAGGGTTTATTGGCTTATTCTAGTTCAGCCAAAACTGCCAATAGGGTCGTTTCCAGACGAAATTTCCTATTGAAGAAGTCCATGTGGAATCTTGGCCAAAAACGGAGCAAAATGGAGCTTTAACTGAGACCCTCAGCCTTTTAAGAACCATGGAACACTTTCAAAACTTCTTCTACTCTCATGCGCATAAAAACACCCAGAATCTCTTAAACAGGATGATAAAAATCCAGGGATGAAATGAGGTTCAAGGTTTGACAGCAGGTAGAAAATGGGCAATCTGAGTGAGTTTAAGTGTCCACGGGTTTATAAAAAAGCTGACGATTATCATACTGATAATAATACTGATTTCTTGCTTCTTAAACAATTTATCTGATTTTCTTAAGGTCCCTTCAACCAACAGAACACTCAAGGTGGTGCTGTGTTGTACTTTAACTATGTCTGTATAGTTTCTATTTAATGGAAATCTTTATTATTATTAATATTATTATTATTATACATAAATAATTGTGATCCATATCTGCCAACAATTTTTAAGTTTCAATTCACTCTTAAATGAAGTTGCATTCTACTATATCACATATATGGAGCATTTATCGAAGTTTCCCAAGTACAAAAAGTGCGTGAAAATACTGCACCAGGTTTAACAAACAAGAAAATCCCATTCATTTTAACGGGACTATTTTACTTTGTGTGCCATTTTTGGTCCTAGTTTTGCAACCGGTAGACTTCAATAAATGACCCCCATAATGTATAAGGTAAAATATAAAGTAGAATATTTTTGTAATGTTTTTGCGTTAATTTCATTAAAAAAAATATCTGTCATTATTAATTATTTTGGTGGACGTGGGACACCAGTTGGAAACCGATATCCCAGCCTATCGATGACCTTTTTTAAAGATGCTACACCAAAACTTAGGGATGGAAGGATTGATTTTGCATGGGGAAGTAATAGGATACGTGTATATATTTTTTTACACACTGTAGTGTTTCCGCAGGTGACCCTAATCCATTACTGGGATCTCGCAGAGACAGCGACGTCTACCAACCTCCTCCCCCTACAGATATCGCCAAAATGAAGAACAATTACGTGAAGGGGCAAAGAGTCTTTGCCCTAATTCGGGAAATTCTGGGTAATATCTCACTGCACCTAAAGATGGGGACTGTCTGGTCTAGAAAATATCAAAATCCGGGAAATATTTGAGGGGATTTCATCTGTAATATTAGTCCATTGTGCCAAATCTTGGGAAACATCATTACAATCAAACGCTCTCCGCTGTGGAGCAGCGCATACCGGCGCAAGTAACCTGCGCCAGATTAATCAAAGCCAAAATCCCATTTTACTCCCAAGCCTCATACTGTATGTGTGTGTGTATATATATATATATATATATATATTATATATAATGTATCCACAATTTAGAGACACTCTGTCATCTATTTAGCATTCAACACTCCCGTAAATTACTACGCTCCTCCAGTACCAAAGGGGTTTCAGTTAAATTATCTGACCATGCTTCACCTTATTTGCACATCCAAATGCCGCGCTTAACACGGCTCCTTGCATTCTGTGTTTTCTAGCCTACCTGGGGTTTTTATGGATGCTTTTGCTAGTTGCCTACGGACAGAGAGACCCTAATTGTTACTACCTCAATAAACACATCGAAAGCAGTTTCACCGATGGACTTCATGATGTATTGAGCTACCAGGATTTTTTTACGTGGGCAAACTCAACCTTGGTGAACAATTTATATGGAAGCTATCCAGGTACCACATTCGCATTATCAAAACGCAGGTCTCCGTAAACACATTATTAGTGAGAAACCAGAACCAGTTCTTCAACATATTGGGCCATTAAGTTTTAAAATGCGTCTGTCTTTGTATGTGTGAATTCTTCTATTTACAGTATACAGTGTTACAGTGATTAGCCTGCAGCAGATTCGAACACAAAAATAAAAGTATATCAACCTTGTTTGTCTGAGATCAGATGCATTGTAAGGAACCCCAACTCTCTCTAATAGCGCATCTGTGATCAGATGTTTGTAAGGAACCCAGCCCTCTAATAGCATGTATATAGTATTAAAATGCTCCATTTTAGTAGGCGTTTAACCTTGCCCCTATATTTTGCATTTATTTTTATTTCGGTTCATTCGGTCTCCTTGAAAAACATACAAGTGTAGTCAGACTGTTTTATCTCTTTGTCCTTCTAACTCCAGTTCAATGCAATTTAAGTGCTGCAGTTTAAAGCTGGTCATGTTGCATTTGCATATTGGTAAATTCCATAAGACACGGGTAAGAAAGGTGCAACACAAAAGCAGTATAAACAATTTAACAGCAAGTTCAAATCTCCTTCCATTTAAATGCCTATGTATTATTGCGTATTTAAAAAAATATACACTTCTAGTCATTGTATGTACTGTATATCTTTATATAGTGCCAGCCATGTGTATAGTGCTTAGGTACTGTATTGTGGTCAGTGGTTTTTGTTCTGCATTCAAACCTTCAGGTGTTGGCACAACGATAACAACACAACTGCACTAGAGGAGTCTGGGAGTATGGTGTGTGCTCCAGATTTGTGCTTGATCCCTTTACATCTCAGAAATACTCTTCTAAAATACTTGGAGTTCAGCTCCGGTGGCCACTTCAACCATAACATTTCATTTCAATCCACATGATGGCTTTTTGTTATATTTGTTTGTTATCTAGGCTTTGTAACTGACGGCAACTCCAAGCTTGTTGGCAGCGCGCGTCTCCGCCAGGTCAGGGTTAAGAAGGAGTCGTGCCCTGTATCTCATATGCTGCAGAGTACGATCCGAGACTGCCGGGCCCCGTACTCTCTGGATGCCGAAGATATGGGTCACTATGACGTACACTGGAATATCTCTGCCTTAACCAACTCGTCTGACACAGATTCTGCATGGCACTATCAGACACAATCCAAACTCCGAGGCCATCTAACCTGGGGGAAACTGACCACTTACAGAGGTGGAGGCTATGTGGTGTATTTAGGAAATGATCGGACAAACGCATCCAGGTAGCCATTTATACATAGCCACAAATGTACGACAGACAGGTACTGCCAGCTCGCGGGCTTACATTAGCTCTCGCTCTGCAATGCAGGCCACTCTGGCAGATACACTACCGACACGTTTAATCCGAGCACGGCTAGCACCGCAAGCCGGGGGATGCCCCGGCGTGCTAGCCGCACTCCCTCAGCGTGCCGCGCATCACCGATGCGCGGTCACGCGTCATCGGGTGCCTGCGCCCCCTGCACGCGCGTCCAGGGCTCCCCGAGGGAGCCCTGGTGTCCCGCGATGTGGGGGACGGCGGCAGGGGGTTCCGGGGGACCCGGCGGACCCGGCAGCGGGAGGGAGAGCGCCTCGATCGGAGGGCGCTCTTCCGCTGCTTCGGCGCGCGCCCGGCACCCTCCGGCGCGCGCCAGGTTACTGCTGCGGCCGAGAACGGGCAAATGCTCGAATAAACTCGGCCGCAGCAGTAAAGGGTTAAGATGGATGGTTTCTAATCAGAGGTGCAGTAATAAATATACATTTAGATTCCTCTTAATGAAAAGGCATTTTTCATTGGAGGTGAGTGAACCCCTGATCATTAATCCAAACCGCAGCACAGACCTCCATTGTGCAGAACTTGTGACTGTATGTATATATAAAATCTAATAAATGTATTACAATATAAATATATTTCATAAATATTAAAATTGAAATCTATTTAATATGTCTTTTATTGTTTTATATAAAAACTGATGAAATTCACATATTCTGACAAAATCCAAAAACAAACACACAATTTTCAACTGGCATCAGTTGTTTGGAGGTTAATGGCCCCTCCTCCCAGGTTTTAAGCTCACCTCTCCCCACTTTTTAAAGTAGGGAAGGTTTATTCATTTATTTAACTATATACTATTTACTATATATTTTGTCACATTGGATGTAGCATTGGGCTTTTCTGTGTCTATTTAAAATCCAAAAACAGAACCAAAACAAAAAAAAAATGGGTCACGGGAGCATCTCTAACTGTAATAGTCTCTTCTGAACAAACATTATAAAGCTCACATACAGTGACATCTATGCATAGTTAAGATGTTAGTCCGCTGCATAGGATGCACAAAATACTGTTTTAGCCCAGAAAATTATCATTTTTAGAACTGTACCAAATCTCTTATTAGCACAGCAATATCTTTAATGACTATATATTTATTTATAGTGTGTGTGTGTGTGTGTCCAAGTTTGCTCTTGGTTTAACCAGAATTTTGACAGATTAAAATTAAATAATTGTTCCTATAGCATTATTTGTAACAGAATGAATACAGCCGCTTGCCACAATAACATTGTACCGTGTATCGATCCTGGTCGTCAGCTTATCATTTCCGTATGATTTTCAGAGTTCTGCAGAGTCTTTTCAGTAATGTCTGGTTGGACACTTACACCAGAGCTGTCTTTGTGGAGTTCACCATCTATAATGCCAACGTGAACCTGTTCTCCATCATCAGACTTATGTTCGAGACAAATGCATTAGGTAAGAGTCCAACTTTCACAGGAACTGTAGCCATAAGTGAGTATGTGTGGGTATCTAATACTCTCTCTCTCTCTACATCAGAACACATAATAACTACAGAGCACACTAATAAATGACAGAGCTATCTGTGGCAGTCTGGATTGTTACAGGCTAAAATAAAACATTTCTGAAACTATTCATCCAACTCGGCAATAAGAACAGCACCAGATTTTCCAAAAGCAAAATCCTTCTGGGGCAGTTTTTCCCCTTAATAAATCTTGTGCAGATTTGTGCCCCAGTTTGGAAGCCACTGGTCATTGATCAATGACCCAAATAACATGAGGTGCATATTGTAATCAATGGTCTTGTCTTGTCTCTTAGGGGCTTTCTTCACCCACACAGATCTCCAGAGCGTCCGGCTTTATTCCTTCACTGACGGGTTACACATCTTTGTTGTCGCAGCGGAAGTAATCTATTTCCTCTTTGTTATTTACTACATGGTAGTGCAGGTAAGGAGAGCAAATCCATCCCAGAGTGGCTGTGTAACTGGTACAGACGTTTCCTAGAACAATATGAGAAGTTTCTCATCTAAATGTAACATACAGTAGGTTGAACTTGATGGACATATGTCTTTTTTCAACACCATCTACTATGTAATTATGCAGTCCGGGCAAACATTACATGATAAAGTCCTGAGGATGTTTGCTGAATCATACGATATTCTGCTCTACTGACAACTTCAACAGGGAAATAATGACTTGAGCAAATAATATCGGGTGTGACTTGTGGAGCAATCTTAGGAGTTACTTAATACATTATTTTACATGTGACCAAAATAATCCATTTCGGACTTAATTGTATTTAATTCCTTTGCGTTGTTGGCATCATTTAAACCAGTGGTTCCCATTTCCCAACCTGTGTTATGAATACTACTGATAGTGGCCAACATACCAGCGTCCTCAACCTCCCAGGGGCTGGGGGAAGGGGACAGACATAGAAAGAGAATAAGCACAGTACTCGCACAAAACGGGATTTTTAGTGCCGAGTTTCAATAATGAACTAAAACTAAGAAAAGGTAGGTCGGTCAGATATAAGTACGGATTGACACACATATGTAGTTGATAGACTAAGTGGTCTCTCCATTGAAGTATATGGCTGAACGGCCCCTTTAGAATCACCCCATGAGGTTTATTACCATGTTATGGTGGTAAAGGGAAAAATATAAATGTGGTAACCCTCTAAACCATGTAAACTGATTTAAAGCTGATATTATTCTCCATCTGTCGTTTCCAGGGGAAGCTCGTGAGGGCACTGAAATGGGGGTACTTTAGGAGCAAGTGGAACCTGTTGGAACTGGCAATAATCCTAATTAGTTGGAGTGCCCTCTCAGTCTTTGTGAAAAGGACAATCCTTGGGGCAAGGGACATCAGTTATTACCAGGACCACAAGGATGAGTAAATTATTGAAGTGTTTTTACTATTTCTTATTGTTTTGACCTATTCACTACTAGGACTATGACTTCTGCTGTTGTAAGGGATAAGAGGTTAGAAAGGTCAAAATAAGCACCAAGATTATCCTATATTATAGTTACATTACACCTCCTTTGTAACATGGGCCCCAGTAACATATTTACCAGTGGTTAATATCATTATATTACTAAATTAACAACCTTCAGTGCTGGAGGATCATACCATGTATATAAACACATCTTTTTATTTCTCTTACTATAAAAAGCCTTGTGTCGTGGTAATACAATCATAATCAAAAACATTGAACATGAGTTTATTTAAACCAATAAACTCTAGCACTAATTGTAATTCCTCAACCCAGTACTTTTCCAGGGTTTATCAATCCCAAATTAATGTTTATTCTATGACAAATGTTCATACACAGTCAGGTAGGTTACAGATTAAATTAGGAACTATGCAGACTCCTGAAGTTACATTCTAATTCCCTGCTGCCGTTTCCTTTTCTTGAAGGTTTGTAAGTTTCAATGAGACCGCAGCTGCTGATGCAGCCTTGGGCTATCTCATAGCTTTCCTCGTGCTTCTGTCTACCATTAAATTGTGGCATCTCTTGAGACTGAACCCCAAACTTAACATGATCACATCAACACTCCGGAGAGCCTGGGGCGACATCTCTGGATTTATCACTGTCATTCTAATCATGTTCCTTGCCTATTCCATAGCTGTGAGTACCCTAATGTCCTATTATGTATCTGGTGCAATATAAGCCATTATGTACATATTAACGGGGCAGTCCCTGCAAACAGAGTTTGAGAGATAAACAAAGATTTATATGATAAAATGTTTGTTTCTTTTAACAAAGTTTAAAATTAATGGCGGGGTTAGTTGGGTATAATAAATCACACCTTTACAAATACTCAGAAAACATAACCGCCCATGTTACGGAGAGGTGCTATCCCATAAAACATCATCTGGTGCCCGACGACACCTTGCATGCCATTCACCTGTAGATGTCTTATGGAATGGCACCACAGTAAATATGGGCCACAATGTATCAAATAAATGTAATGTATCAATGACACCAATAATGGCAGCTGTGTGCATGGCCTGATCTATTTGGTGACGTTCTATCATGATATTGGCTGAGAGCATCCTCGTTTCGAATCTGTCCCAATCACCTAATCTGTGGTCTCCTTGGTGATGTTTGTATGAGAAATTAGAGACTCTTCCTATATACACACACACACATCTTATTAATGGCTATTTCTTCCTTCTGATTATAGTCTAATCTGATATTCGGCTGGAAACTTAATTCCTACAAAACTGTTTTTGATTCGGCCAAAACCATGGTCAGCCTCCAGCTGGGAATCTTCAACTACGAGGAGGTATGATGCAAGTCCTGCTCTGTTCTTGACATGTATTTATACAGAGTTAGCAGTGTGTAGGCAGACACATTCCGACCTTTTTTACTACCTGAGGGGCCAGTAACGCATTGCAAAGTTATTGACTGCTGCAAATTTCTATAATGAAAAAGAAATGCTTTGTATATGCTTGTGTACACTTCCCTGCCCAGCCCTTAGTGGGGTTACATCAGGGTCTGTGGCAAAGCTACTCAGGATGCCTTACCTTATTCAGGGTGCAGGCTGGGTACTGGTAAACAGCAGCTTTTATTATTATCTTGTAGGTACAGTCTCACATTTAGTATACAGAGGCCATCTTTTATTTCCAACGGAGTGTCCGTGGCCTATACTCTGTGCTTGGCTTCCCTAGCAGCTCCCATCTCGGCCCGCTAGGAAGGTGCTGAGGTTTTGTAACTATTCTATAGAGTCTCTCTGCTCAGCAGCGCTGGTAGCGCTCCATATCCACGGGGCCCCTGATGGGCCTGGTACTATTCCCTTTGTGATCAGCCTCCTCACTTCAGGGCGGCCTGCCACTAAGTGGCCTTCTGAGTGAGAGCCAGCGAGGGACTCCGGTAGGGCTCGTCTATGCCTATGGGCTGCGGCGTGTGGAGCCCCCTATGGGCATAGTCTGTCTCGCTGTATACCTTGGGATTAGTATAAAACCATGTTGGTGGGACTCTATATAAACAGGGTAAATTCCCTAACTATAAAACAATATAAGGGAATCCTTACCCTATCCTAAACATAGGAACTATATATAATCTATTCACAGTTAGATCCCTCTCCTTCACCTCCTCCTGGGATCTGCTTTCTAGAAGCTTCCCCTTTCTATTTATAGCCTAGTGTGATGTCACTGTCTCCAAGCAGAGGGGGGTGGGGCTTAACTTTTGCTGAGTCTCCCCAGCACCATGTGATAGGAAAGGGGCGTTACTCTGTGTGAGCCCACATAGTTAACCCCTTAAGACCCTAGTAATCCCAAAGGCAGGTTACATTTGTATTAGGCACAGTGTCCATGGTTGCAAAACAAATACATATTAATGAGTTGTAGAACAATGAAAGTGGTTCATTATTTAGAGTATACAAATAAACTCTGACTCTTAATATTATGCATCAATAGTAATGGATCCAATAGTGTTGTTATTTGAGGATGTATTATTACAGTGATTCCCGCTACGGGATACAAAGTCTCCTTGCAGGGATGGGAAATGTCCTTGGGGTCACACTAGTAGAATGTATATTTGTTATGTTCTTACTTGAAGTGGAATATTATTCAGGTCACTTTCAGCTGATATTGTGTGTTAGTTCATCCTTTTACTGCTACACTACATGTGACAAACTAACGTTCTGTCCTGTCCATTGTTTAGGTTTTGGATTATAATCCCATTTTGGGCTCCTTCTTGATTGGATCTTGCATCATTTTCATGACGTTTGTTGTACTGAATCTCTTCATCTCGGTTATTCTGGTTGCGTTCAGTGAGGAACAGAAGCATCACCAGGTACACTGACCAACGTCTCATGTCTGACCATCTAAGGCAGGGGGGCTCAAGTCCCCTCAACAGGTCAGGTTTTCAGGATATCCCAGCTTCAGCGCAGGAGGCTCAATCAGTGGCTCAGTGAAAGACTGAGCCACCTGTGCTGAAGAAGGGACTTATTGAGCCACCTGTGCTGAAGCTGAGATCTAAGAGACCAGAAGCCCCATTCACAAATATAAATGATATCATTTGGGAAAAATCTTTTGTTTTTGATATGTTTGCAGCAATAAACAAGCAATGCTTTACGGTATCCTGTATTAAATTCTCCTTACAAGTTATATACTGTAATACACATTTAATATTTTAGATGGTAAAAACATTATTTCTCCTGAGCCAACTGCACCTGTGCTACTGTACGTTTACAAAAAAAACTAAAAATAGCTATTTCTGGAGTGACACAGTATAAGGAATACATGCAAAATGAATGAAGACTGCCGTTTCTAAAATAATGAGAATACTAGTAAATTGGAGGTAATTCATTGGCACCAGCTAACTAATGCTGCAGCCCTACATATTGTCAATTTTCTATTCTCCACCACTGGTATAGATGGGGAACAATACATGTAAGCGCATGCACACAATGGAAGCACAATGCATAAAACGGAAATCACTTACTGGTTACATCACTTCCATTGTAATGGAACAGACGAGGACAGGTATTAATGTTCCGGAGCAGCCGTCCCTTCCCCAGTAACCTGTTCTGAAGAAAGAGAGGCTCCCTAAAACGTTAATATCCGTCCTGATCTATTCTGAAAATGATTACATTAAAATGGACGTGTAATCACTAAGATTTCTGACATTTGCAGTGTGCCCCACACTTATATATTTGTTGCTTCTGTGTGTAATGTGGCAGTGTATTGGTAACCTAACCCAGCATCAGGGCCACTGGGAGATTTCCCGGGGCCCAGGATTAGAGTTCCGACTGGGCCCCCTCTGCCACTATCACTCAATCCCCCCCCACCCCCTCGTCCACACACACAATCCCCCCACAATACACAAACAATATTTCCCCAATACAAAACACCTTTGCCCCACCAGATACAGACACTGCTACCCTACCCCTGATATACAGACACTGCTACCCCTCCCCCTGATATACAGACACTGCTACACCCCCTACCCGTCCTGTCCCCCCCCCTAAGATACAAACACCACACACTTACCTTTGGTTGCCGCCGCCGGGCCTCCCTCTCTCCCACGCCCGGTCTGCTTCAGTCTCCCGCTGACTTTCGGGTGTGCCCAGCTCCCAGAGCGCACCGGCAGGAGAGAGGCCTGGCGTGGAAAGAGGCAGGCAGCAGCCGGGGAGAGCCTGGGGGCCCAGCTGCTGCAACCAGAGGCCCGGCAGCTGGACGCAGAAGTTGGGGCCGACCTCTGCATCTGGTCGGACCCAGGTCACTTGTCCTGGGTCTCTCCCCCCTGTCAGAGGCCCTGCCCAGCATGTACAAATACAAAATACTAAATGGCGCTCAAAACACTCTATCTAAGTGCAACAGTGCAGTAACAGTGCTAATATACAGTGAAATAACACAAAATACTCGTGCACAAAAATATGAAAAAGAGGACACTCAAACCCTTCACGGACTAGTTCCCACGTCCACACTCAAAGCAAAAACGAAATATCAGGGGAGCGTCAGTATCTGAAATAAAATAAATAAACTACCATAGTGCATAACGTTACAATAAAACATTGAGCAGGTAGAACTCCATAGGAATATGCTAGATTATGGATGATAAATCAAGCATCAATCATAAACCAGGAGGTTGGGAGAAAAAAAGACCCAGTAGAGAGACACACAGCCAAGATGTTAAAATGCCAAAAAACACTTTATCCGACAATGATAAAAAATCAAGGCTTACAGGATACCAGATGGTATAAGGCGTTGGTTTTAGAGTGATCTTGATGCCGAGTCGCGACCTCGGGAAACCCCCTCACACAACCGCCTCATTCACTGGCTCCGTCCTTGCTGCTAGTCCACGCCGACACGTCACTACAGTAATGGGCAATGTAACAGGGAACTTATCCCTGTTCACAAAGGTGCCTCTAATCCAGCAGTGTGGTGGTTAACTGCTGGTATCAAATTAATTAGCACAACCTGACTGAGTACAGGTAGTAGAAAAAGCCTGCCTTTGAGACAGGAAGTGTCTCCTCCTTTGCTCACGTGTGAGCTGACCTGTGGAGACAGAGCAAAATACTGACGCTCCCCTGATATTTCGTTTTTGCCCTGCCCAGCATGGTCAGAACACCAGTGGCTCTATACAAAATGGACTGTATTGTTATAGAAATGCGTGTTTCCCCACCGGCCTCATCTTCTTTGGAGCAGTAAAAACGTAATGCCAATTCTCCGATTATTTCTAGGCGTCCGAGGAGGAAGAAATTGTAGATCTCATGCTAATGAAAATCTTCAGCTTTCTGGGGTTGAAATATAAAAAAGAAAGTGCCGCTCCCGGGGAAAGTATCCCGCAAGTCTCTCCCGGGATCCAGGACAAATGAAAAAGTCTATCCCGAATATAATGTATTGTGTTATGCCGTAATATGCCAACATACAAAGATATCAAGTGCTGTGCTTAGAAGGTGATATTGCAAATGTTTTGTATTGTCCTGCTGTCTTCTGTCATATGTAATAAACTGTTTTAGAAACAGAAAATATAGCAAAACCTATCCTAGCGCTGATTTTCTCATGGTACTTAATAAATTATATACATTGCAACCAAGTCAGTTTTGTTTTATATTAACCTTCACAGCTAGAAAAGCCTGCGAAATAAAAAGATTGGCAGTTTTTCATCTTAAAAAGACATTTAAGTGCATTGAATTCAAAGTAAAAAAAAAAAAAGGATTTTCCCTCTTACTTGTAATAATTGAAATCAGTGCACTTTTCAGTACATTAACATGCTTCTCTATTAAATGTGTTAGTGTCATATATGTATAAGCAATGGCGGTTCCATCGCACTGAGCCCTGCGCTTACAGAGGTCCCGTGCTCTTCCCCACAACAATTAAACTGATTTGCCGGGGGAGAGCACGGAGCCTATGTTAGGCCTCGGACATGGTTCAGGGAGCGGCGCTGATCCGTGCTGAGGCGCGCGCATGCTTACCAGTGAGCCCCTGCAGACGCAATGAGAGCGGCTTTAGCAGGGGCTCGCGCACGCTTCCGTGATGTCACTGGCCCGCCCTCCAGTCACGCCCACGGACGGCGCGCGCTCTAAGGCCAGGGAAAGCACCGCTTTCCCTCAGCCTCAGCGCGCCTCCGCACGGCTTCAGCGTCTATGGACTAAGCCTAAGTATCTCTTACCTGTTCCGGCGGCGTCTACTCCTACAGTGTTTCCGACACCATGGCTCCATGACATCAAATGGCATCGCGTTGCCATGACAATGTGACGCCGTGAGATCTTAGGAGAAGATGCCAGACCAGGTAAGAGGGGAACACCCCTGCATCGAGCCCCGCAAAATTAGGAGCCGGCCCTGTGTATAAGGTAACATATACTGTACAATGGAGGTGGCACCGCCAAAAATAATTAAACATACAAGACGTGTGATATAAATAGTACAACATTAAAACACACAGCTACAATGAAAAAGGAGAATCGTGCTCCAAGGAGCTTGCAATAAAAAAAAAAATTATAATAAAAAAAAAAAATTACATTACAATTTTTTTTTTTTTTTTAAATAAACTGAAATCTGCTGTAGAACAACAATCCCACTTAGACGCACAGTACATAGTCTTAGCAGGTTCAAAACCCAAACCCACTACATTATACGCGTATAATCCACAGATTATCTGTTAAATGTGCAAATAGGGCGCCGTGGATTATCTGCCACCGCAGATAATGTGCGGGTTTTCTTTTTAAATGTTCATTTCAGTCGCAGGTATACGCCGCGGCGGATTATACGACAATGTTGTATCTTTTTCGCTTGTTCCGTAGTCCTGTGGATTATGCGCCGCAAATGACGGTATATGTAACCCCCCTTGCCGTCTCTAAAGGAGGTTACATGAGTGACATCCATTACATCAGATTTACAGGACTCACTGTGAGGCCCTCTCCCAGAACTCTGAGGAACCAGCTTCTAGAACATTGGGTGCAGCTATACAGTATATACACCCTTCTATTGCCCTATGGTGACACCACTGGTTAAAAGACCTGCAAGGGAGGGGCAATCCCTTCTGCACAGCCATCCTACAGCACAATGAAGAGGGGGCAACCCTAGCGTGATCCCACTCAGTTAACCCATTACATCACTTAGTAGTCCCCAGAGGAGGGGCAATATCTATATATCTATAACTTGGAATGCTACTAGAATAGTGACATAATTAAACAACAATAGACAAAGAAGCCTCAATACTACACCCAGTATGACAAATTATTTTGTTCAATACTCTGTTTTTTCTTCTCGAGTATGGGTCATTTAGTTAGATCCTTCGGCCATAACATTTCGAGCCTGCAACTTTCCTGGAACCAGGGTCACGAATGATGTGGTGAATGCTTGCCGAGTAAGCTCAGACTCAGTTCTCTCCCTCTTCCAAGCATGACAAGTCCTAATGTCTTTCTTAATTTTATTGCTGGATTAGAAACACAGGAACTCGTGGGGTGTAGTGTAGGCAGAGAGTGCTTCTCTATGTGGGATGCTTCTATGAGGTTGGGACTATGGTAAGAGAGAAAGGCCTTACCAGGGGTGGATGCGACAGGTCGTGTACTCACTGTATCTAGGGTGGAAAGAAAGTGAGGGGCAGGGGTCACACTAAAGGTTGAGTGGGACTGCACTAACTGTCAGCAAAAGACAGGGAGAACATGGGAAAGTCCATTAACTGGGAGGACTGGAGAAGCTGCAGTAGCAGTTCACTGATTATTGCTCAAGCCAAAAATGCAACATTGTTGCATGTACACAGGCACAGTGTGTGTATGTGGAGCCAATGCCTGCGCTGAACTTAAGGAGCTGACAACAGAAGGGGGGTCGGGCAGGAATGTGATTCTTGTTCCATGACACTCCCCGTCTGGTATCTGGAGATACCACTATATAACTGGAATATGTGGAACTATGTGCATGCTAACAAATAAACATCACATTCTCAAACAATGCAAGAGTCCATGTCCACATAGCGATGTGACACCGGCCGGTATCACTGGTATCAAGTCCCTTGGCCAAGGTTCTTTGGCAAAGGATGCAGGTGGATGCACAGCTCCAGTTTGCTGGTTGCACCACAATGTCTTTGTTAAAGTCTCTGGCACTGTTTCCTTTAGCCGTTTAGAGAACAGTCCTTTTGTCTCTGTAGTTTCACCCACAGAGTGTATCCCCTTGTAGGTATACCACCGTGGTAGCCTGTCGCCTATCACCTGCGTTTGGCAGAAGGAGAGGGCTTTTGGCTCCTTGTGGTGAGCGGATTAACTGTCCCTGGAAAACTGGTTGTCGAATGTAATCCAATAAAGGGGGCGTCGTTCAGGGAGACTCCCTGAAGCTGAGCGCTGGGGTTGAACATTACCCAGATTTGATCGGGTTCCTGAGGGTGGTAGGCCCCAGGTGATTGGAGGTACCGACATTCTTTGCCTTCCTCCATTGAGGTGCTGGCTTTGCGTGGCCGGTAAGAATATCTTCTGGATGAAGATCACAAAGTTGTTTTTGGGCTCTGGTTCCCTTTGTGGGCCGCAGAGGTGCGAGGTGAACCTATAGATGGCATGTTCTCCATTGTTTGGGAAGCGCCTCCTTGGTGAACGAATGGTAGCGGAGTCACCCGACTGCTTAGTCCGTCTTTAGAGAGCTCCTTGACAGTTAACCTCGGGAATCCTCTATCTTCCCTCGAGGGTGTTTGTTTGTCATCGTTCCTTGTTGTCTGGAACGCTGTGCCCCGTAGTTCATCGTACTTTCTCTTGCACGAGAACATCTCCGCGAGTTTTGGTGAAACGCTTTTGTGGTTTCTTTGTTGACTGCCATCGGGAGGTTGTTTTCTTCCCTCCTCTGGACATGACGAAGACAGTCTCTTTTGTCCTTGTAAATCCTTTTGGGAAATGTCTCTGCAACTGTCCCCCTTTTACGTGTTTGAACGAACCAGTCCTTTTGACACTGTGGCTTCGCCTGTGGGCGCAATCTTTTGCGGCTATGCCAGCCGTGGCAATGTGTTGCTCTGTTGCTTGATACTCTGTGGAGAGGACAACTGTACGTCTTAATGTGCCCTTGCTCGCGGGAGTATTGTCTGATTGTTTGTTGTTTTTAGGACGATCCCTTTTCACCTTCGGGTCACTTTGGAGGTTACTCTCTTCCTTCGGTGGATCGACTCATCATCCTGGCTGTCTGGACTGCTGCATCCTAAGCCATTGTCGATCCCACGGCGTGAGGATGTCTTTGTTGGTCTCAGGGGTATGACCTTGTCTTTCCTCTTCACTTGCCCTTCGGTCACTTGGAGATGGCCAAGACATGGTTCAGAGAGAGATGTGTGTCCACATTCTGTCACCCCTCCGTTCTGCGGGCATCAACGTAGTCTTGCCCCGTGCTCTCTGTTAGTGCACGAGTTGCCCACTATCACCCATCCTAGGTCGAGTCTTTGGGCGTATTGGCGCGTTTGGGGTCCGTTGTGCTGTTTACGGACTTTATTTACCCTCATGATGTCCCTACCGATCGAGCGACACAGGATCTTGGCGTCTTGTTTCCACCGGCCGTGATGTGGTTGGCTATTCCTTTGAGGTGGGGGGTATGGAGTGCCACGTCTGGTGTGGGTTCTCGTCCCTGTTTGTGGGCCATGTGTTGCACTCGATGATGTTGGGAAGGGGCATGTTCACTTTGTGCCGTCTATGAGCATATGGTGTAGCCGTTCACTCTTCTCCCTGTGGTCTCCATTTGCCCTGCGCACGTTCTGAGAGGTAGAGGAAGGCACCATCTTGTGATGTTTAAATATGTCGAAGAACTCTGACCTGACCAGTGATCGTTTTGCTCTGGTCTCGAGGATTGCGTACATCCGAATAGCCTTCTCAGGTTGTCCCTGGGGGTGCACTGCGACAAGGCATATTTTGGAGCAGGCATTTTGTCACCTTCTTTTCCGCAAACCTCAGTGCGCTGGATGTGACGATAAGTTGACTCTCCTTCTTCTTTCTCTCTCTTCTTCTCCCCGCCATGCTCCTTCACGTATGGAGGATGGGTTCTTGAGTTTTGTTGGAGTGTCATCGCCTCTGGGTGTAACGCTGTCACACGTGCTTGTCACTCTCGCACACTGTGCATTTGATCTCTTCCTTACGTCCCTGGCTAGATGGGTCGTGGAACCGCACACTTGAAGCAAACTCCGAATTCTCCAAGTACCTCTTGCGTTCCTCTAGGGACTTCATCCGGAACCCAAAGCACGTTTGTATGGGTGTGGCTGTTTGTGATGGGGACATTCCCTGTTTGGTCCCTGGTTCCTTGTCTCCGGACCGACTGATCGGGAGTAGTTTGGCCGTGGGAGGCACGTCCTCCTGCGGGCCAAGATGGGTGTTTTGGGGGTTACCATATCTCGTCGCTGGTCTCTCGTCTTCTTCGGCTGCTTGCACTGTATGTGGTTTTGCGCACCTAAATAAACGGGATGGGATCGTTTCTTGTCTTTGCCTGCGCTTCGCAGATGAGCTCACGAAAATGAGAATGGGGGGAAGACAACCTGCTTCTCCTTTTGTATTTGGAACCTTGTGAAAGCCCACCTTTCTTGGAGGTTGAAGGGTAGCTTCTCCAGGGGGTCTCACTCCACGAGTGATTCTAGGGCGTTGAGACCTATTAAGGAATGGTCTTTCCTTGCGGACTCCCAGTTCTTGCAGCAGGTCTCCAAGATCTCGTAACTTCGAGTAGTCTACTCGTGATCTTGGGGAAGCTCTCGATCTTTTTGAAGAGTGAATCCTCGACTGCTTCAGGGCTGCCATAGGTCTCTTCTAGCCTTTCCCACACTAGGTCCAGACCTACTTGGGGTTGATGTGCATTTGCCGTCCGAATTCTCTGCGCTTGCTCCCTGGATACGTTCCCAAAACTTAACTAACAAGTTGAACTCTTCCCTTGCTGAATGAAGTCCAAGCTGTCGATTGCGTCTGTTTGAACGTGAACTTCCACGTCCGTAGTCTCAGGGGCGGTCGTCGAAGCTGATGAGTCCTGCGTGCACAAGTCCGCCGATCAGTATTGGCTATGTCTGTCAGACCTAGACGTCGGCGCGTTTGCCCCGTTCTGAGGTAGTTGCTGGGACGTCTGTGCGGTCCCTCTTCCTGGCGTGGACGCGTGATTGGCTGCTGGCCAGTGTGAGGGCTGTTTTCTCCCGCGTGGTGTACCTGTATTCGAGCCTGTTGTGGTGCAGTCACGTGTGCGCTCTGGCGTGTGGATCACTGTTGCGGCTGTGGCTATCCCGGCAGCGTGTGCCTTGACGGCAGCGTCTTCTCCTCGTGTCCTAGCGAGTCTTCGTATCTGTGGAGTCGCTCCATCCGTGTTGAGATGTGTGCGCTGGTGTTTACGCTGAAGAGGCTCCTTAACGTATTCTTCAGTGCGTCGGGCGGATCCTCTGAGGCTATCCGTCGGTACGTAGCTCCCCGCCGTCCTGCTCGCGCTGCTTCTCTAGGACTTCGGCTGGGCTATGGCGGTAGCGGCGTCCTCTTCTTTGCTTAGACCTCTAGATCCGCGTCTAATTCGGCCTTTCTACCGCGTTGGCAGCGGCGGTGGTAGCAGCGCGGCGCGTAGTCGACGGCGGCGGCATTGGCACGGAGCGGCCCTGCTCCTCCTCTTCTATGCGCGCCTTTTCTGCCCTTACGGCTGCCCTCTCCGACCATATTCGGCCTGGCACGTGCGGCCTCTGCGGCGGCTCGCGCCTTGGTAGCGTTTGTGCTTGCGCTGGACGCGTTAGATTGCACTGATCTTGCTGACCTTGATGAGTGTCTGGATGTGCTTGAGCGCTGCGATGCAGTTTCCACAAAAAGGTCTTTTCTCTTTCTTGGTCTTCGCCTCTAATAGTGGTCTGCACGAACGTCACTGCTCCAGGTCAGTTTGCCCTCGCTCGCTGGTGCGTTCGCTGAGCGCTTTCCTCTGTGTTAATTCTTTTTAGTAGGCGAGATATGTTTGTGACAGCATTGGTAATCTTTGTGACTTGACCTCAATTGGGCTATAGCTTGCCTAATTTTGTTCTCCCTGATCACTAGTGCTTGCAACTGTTACATATTTCACGACCAGTGTCCTCCCAGCCTTCTCTAACCTTTCGCGGTGTGCTTCAATGTCGCTCTCATATTTTTCGCGGGGGCCTTTTGTGTCAGTGTGACTGTCCGTTTGGCCTTGCGGCCTGCCTGCGCCTGTTGCAAGCTGCGGGGCGTCTCTGTGTCTGAGAGATCGCTTTCCTGCTTGATGTCTGGTGAGGCTCTGAGTTTCTGCATCGTAGGTTGTGTGTAGGCCTTTGCCAGTGCGTGTGGCGTGCGGGTCTTTTTACCTTGTCATCCGATGGCGTCTGTCTCAGATAGTCCCGAGCTGGTCCTGCAGCGTGGCAGCTGTTGGGGTAGCTGTACTTACAGGTGTGCGCTGTGGCTCCTCACTGTGGGCTGAGCACGGGTGAGCCAGACGAGAAAAAGGCAATTAGGTTTGTGTGTACAGTCTGTTTGCCAAAGCTGCTCTGCCTTGTGTGCAGGGTTGCTTGTGCAGTGTAAGCTGCTGCTTCTCTGTAAGGTTGCAGCTGGTGTGCAGTTTTGCTGATAATCTTGCTGCCCTGTCTGGCAGAGTGAAGCTGCTGCTTGTCCTGGGGTGCAGAGACTATTCTGTATAGCATAAAGTCTTTGAGTAGTAGCCCCTGTGATTCCCTACACAGGTTTTGTTTTACTACTGTCTGTTTAATAACTGCTCTTGTTTTTTGCAGAAGCTGTCAGCAGTTGCTGTATAGCTGTGTAGAGCTGCACCTTGTAGCATGAAGGCTGGGAGTGATAGCTTCTGCGTAGACCTCTAAACACACGGTCTCTCTCTCTTCTTTCCTGGACACCAGGGTCACGAATGATTTGATGATTCCCAGTAAGCTCAACTCATGTCCTCCCCCTCTTCCAAAGCATGACAAAGTCCTTAATGTCCTTTCTTAATTTTATTGCTGGATTGAAACACAGGAACTCGTGGGTTTAGTGTATGGCAGAGAGTGCTTCTCTATGGTGGGATGCTTCTCATGAGGTTGGATCTAGTGGTAAAGAGAGAAAGGGCCTTACCAGGGGTGGATTGCAGACAGGTCCTGTCAACTGTAATCTAGGTTGGAAAGATGAGGGGCAGGGGTCACACTAAGGTTGAGTGGGACTGCACTACTGTCATCAAAGAGACAGGAGAACATGGAAGTCCATTAACTGGGAGGACTGGAGAAGCTGCATTAGCAGTTCACTGATTATGTTGCTCAGAGGCCAAAAATGCAACATTGTTGCGATGTTACCAGGCACAAGTGTGTGTAGGTGGAGCCATGCCTGCAGTCTGAACTAGAGTGACCGCAGAAGGGGGGTCTGGCAGGATGTATTCTTGTTCCATGACAGCAACCATGTCAGGGTGACCCTATCAGCAGGTCCTACACTACCCGTACTATGCTGTGTTTTGTATTTCTTCCCCTGCATGGAGAAGAGAAAACAAAACAATAATATACAATGATATCGCCAACAGCATGGGATGCGTGACTGCATGCAGTGCCTAAGGGGTTCATCTATTCTCTTTATGGTAGACTTTGATAATGATATGCCTACCTCCTAGAGAGTGTTCTTCACTTGGCTGGATGCTGTGAAGGGGTTTTCCTTTACCATGTGCTGCAGAGCTCAGCAGTGCGTTCTTTTTTTCTCCGAATGTATCAAACTGTTGATTTGGCCGCTTCTAATGTTCCTGCTGTCTCTCTGATGGATCTTCTTTTTTTTTTTGCAGCCTAAGGATGCCCTGTTTCACTTGCATTGAGGGCTCCTTTGATCGCATGTTGTGGGTTCACAGCAACAGCTTCCAAACGCGAATGCCACACCTGTAATCAACTCCAGACTTTTTACCTGCTTAATTGATGATGATGAAATAATGAAGGAATAGCCCACACCTGTCCATGAAACAGCTTTTGAGTCAATTGTCCAATTACTTTGGGTCCCTTGAAAAAGAGGGGGCTACATATTAAAGAGATGTAATTCCTAAACCCTTCCTCCAATTTGGATGTGAATACCCTCAAATTAAAGCTGATAGACTGCATGTTAAGCCCATATTCATTATTTAACTGTAACTTGAATTTATTTTGGTACACAGCCGACATAACAAAACTTGTATCAGTGTCCAATTATTTCCTGACCTAACTGTATATTATAGGCGTATATAACAGTTACAGACCAGATTAAAATGTGAGACAGCTTTAGTTTTGAAAGAATGTAGGCCTCAGCCAGGGTGGCGCTGAGCACGTTCACGCTGGCCGCTATGAAACAAATTGAGGCAATGTGTGTGGCCAGCGTGAGCAATTGCCTGCTCGGCCCTTAGCTGCTTGCAGAGCAAACAAATTTGAATTCGTCGTCCACAAGCGCGTCATGTGGGCGGTTCGCTCAATGTGGGCGAATCAGCTCCGTGACGTCATGGCCGCGCCCCCCGAAGTCGCCCCTCGCGCGCAGCTAGCCGGCCAACAATCTCCCGGCCGAGCAGGGGCCGTGACGTCATCGCGCATGAGCGCCAGCGCGTTGCGACAATGCATGTGGCCTGCGTGAGCGGGCGGGCGTGCCTGCTCGGCGCTCAGCCACTTGCCAAACAAGCAAAATTGATTTTGCTGCTCGCAAGCGCGTCACATGAGCGGTTCACCCATTGAGGGCGAACCAGCTCCGCGACGTCGTGGCCGCGCTCCCCCCGCGCGCGTACCTAGCCGGCCAGGAATCGCCCGGCTGAGCAGGGCGCAGCGCTGGAGCGCCAGTGCGCCTGTTTCCACCCTGGACGAGGCCTAAGGCCTTGCATATAGTGCCGGCGACGGCGACACGATGGGTGATGTCACCCGTCGCCGTCGCCACCGGCGAAAGTTATGTTTCGCCGGTCGGCCGCATCGCGGGATTCCCGCAATTTGATTTGTTCAAGGGCCGTCACGTGACGGCGAAGTCGCTCCGTCGCTTATCGCCGTCGCGTGCACTATAAGCTCACGTGGCGGCAATGCTTTTGTTTTTGGGCGAATTCGCGTCGCCGGCACTATAAGCCTTAGACTAGTGGCGGCTGTGAGAGTCTCCGGCAGATTGTTCCAGTTGTGGGGTGCAATGTACAATAGCAGAAATATAAATACATATTCATAATGTAAACATGTATAAACCCAGTGGGGTCTGAAGTAACCCCCCACACCCCTAGTTCCAGCCCCCATGACTACATTGTATTATTGTTATATTACATTATTATTATATTACATTATTATGACATTATTGCATTGTATTATTGTTATGTATTATTATTATTATTATTATTATATTACATTATTATTACATCATTGCATTGTATTATTGTTATATTACATTATTATTATTATGTTGCATTAAATGTATAATACATTGCATTAATACATTACTGTACCTCCCTATAACATTGCATTCTTATATCACATTGCATTTTGACATTGCTTGCTGACCCTGTCCGCGCATGCGCAGCAGTGCTGGGGTCTCGCGCCCGCCCACAGAACGTTCTATCCGCGCGGCGGTGGCGGCGGCTCGAGCTCAGCAGACATGGCGGTGCGAGTGGCGAGCAGTGTGAGGGGCAGCATTGCATCTCTGTGCACCGCCGCCCTCCTCCCCAAACCGAGCCCAGCCTACCGACGGTCCCTGCTGGTGTACTCGGTCAGGAGACTGGCTACCGGCTCCCAGCTACTCTCCGGTGAGTAATTCCTGGGGCTGTCAGTGCAGGGGGGGGAAGTGGCAACTTAGTTATCCAGTTTTGTCCTGTTCTGCCATGCATGCACATTACTGTATGCACATATTACTGCATACACATTACTGTATGCATATAACTGCACGCACATTACTGTATGCACATATTACTGCATACCCATTACTGTATGCACACATCTGCACATATTACTGCATGCACATTACTGTATGTGCACATATCACTGCATGCACATATCAGTGCATGCACATTACTGCACATATTACTGCATACACATTACTGTATTCACACATCTGCACATATTACTGCATGCACATTACTTTATGCACACATCTGCACATATTACTGCATGCACATTACTGTATTCACACGTCTGCGCACATATCACTGCATGCACACACTACTTACTGCATGCACATTACTGCACCATTAACTGCCTGCTCACTGCTGCCTGCACATTACTGCTCAGCTAATTGCATGCACATTACTGTCAAGCTTATGGCACTTACCATTACTGCATGAACATTACTGCCCAGCTAACTGCATGCACAATGTTAGTTCACTTTTCATCCTCCAACCATATTGTACAGCACTACAAAATATGTTGGCGCGTTATAATAATTCTGTCTTTGCCTGTCTCGTGTGAAACAAAATAATTGTAGTTATTCTCAGGCTGACTAAAGCATTGCGATGCCCCGTTAAGTAGAGACTTGTATTTACTTAAACATTGATGATTATTACTGCCTAGCTAACTGCAGTCACGTTGGTGCCCAGCTACTGTAACTACACATACAGCGGGCTATAAATTATTGCAGGGGTGCACAAACTTCCTGCGCTGCCCCCTCCCCACCCCCCCCCCTTCCTGCTTTCCTCGGTGCCCCCCCCCCCTTATGAAGCGTCAAATGACGCTGCGGAATCATGTCACGTGACCCGCGGTGTCATTTGACGTCACAAGTCATTTGACGCTACGTTGCCATGAAGACGCATGGACTGAAGTCGGTAAGTAAATTTACAGAGGCCTAGCGCTTTCAGCGCGGGGCCTCTGTAACCGCCGCACCCCCCCCAATAAAGTTTTGCCCCCCAGTTTGCGCACCGCTGCATTACTGCACATTGAGCTTGGTTTCCATGCATCACACTGCAAGAATGTCACTGCAGAAGGCTACACAACTACATGCGCGCACTGCAAAACTAGACAATTGTGCAAATTACTGAACTGAGGTTTGACAACTGTGTGGTTATTTTGCTGCACAAAGTATGCGCATACATTTTAATGTATAGTGCCTGTAATGTATCTAGATCTAGGCAAGTAGCCTAAGCAGGACTTTTGTTAAATGTGTATTGCTCAGCAAAAATTGCCAAAGAAATGAAGTACGTACATTGCAGGCCCCTCTGGAGCCAAAGGTGTTAGTTTAGTCTTTAGTGTAATGAAGTGGAGGGCTATTTCAATGTTATATTAGAATTCACATTCAGTTGCAGTCCTGTCTGGTTCTCAAGGGGTTATTCATAAAGTCCCCTCAAGTACACAAAGTACCCACACACCTTCACACCACAGTGGACGCACAAGTCTTTTCCCAATGCAGTGCTCATGGTTTCTCTATAAGCAAATGGGTAACGCGGGATACGTAGCCGACAAAAAAAAAAAAAAGAGTAGAAATTTGAGCAGACATGGAACACGGTCACAAACCGTGTAATAAACAAGGTCAAATATACAGACCCGTGCAGCTGTCACACCTTCAGTTGGATACGTCCAGGACTTGCAGTATGTTCTCAACTCCTTTCTCGCTGAAGGAGTTCCCTGTATATTAAATTAACTGCCATATTTACTTGTCTTGCGCTTCTTTGTGAGAAATGTACAACGTAGCAACTTTATTTTCTATACTCCACTTAGTGCAGAAATGGATCTGTTACGCTTCATATCATGGTGCCATGATCCATTCATAGGTTCGTACCTACTATTTGTGTAAGATTAGTGGACTTTTAATTGTAGCACAAAAATACTGAGCAATACACAAACATTCTGTGATAATGTATAACCTCTGTTCTTTTACTGTAACCATGTATTTTTTTATAACTCTGTGCCCAGGACATCTGTGCCCAGGACATACATTGAGAATTACCTCTCGTTTTCAAGTATTACTTCCTGGTAAACATTTTTATAAATAAATAAAATGTAGTGTGCACTTTGAGTGATGGTAAACACATCTAAATGTTATCTCTAAGGCTGCGCTTTATAGTGACGGCGAAAGCGATGCGACATCGCGGCAAACCAAATGCATTGCCGCCGTCGTGTGCGCTTACGGTAGGCGTGGAGCGACGGATTGGTCGCGATCGCTGGAAGACATCTCTATTTGATTTTCCAGCGACAGTCGCCTGACCGTCACGTCGCCGGCACTATAAGCGTAGCCAAAGCTTTAACTTACAGCCGAACTCTAAATCCAACTCTGTCATTGAGATGCGGACAATGGTTTCCCCAATTCTCTGTACTGTAAAGGATTTTTCCAACTGCGGCCCCCTTCTTTAGTATTTAGTGGGGGTCCCCTTAAGTCTTTAGTGATCGGTCCCCTTAACGCTTTAAACATTTTCCTCCAGCAGAACTTTTCTGAAGCCGGCATTTTCCGTTGCTGCTAAAGCCAGTTTTTATAGAGCCATACAGATATATTGATTATCAAAGCTTTGTATACGCCTTGTGGTCTGCAACATGGGAATGTTTAAGAACTCCCGTGGTGACGTACGGTATGCATCCCCATGTGATCTCTGCATTTTGTTTTGCTCACCACTTTAGGATTTCTTCATATCTGTAGTGTTTTCCTACCACCTCTGCAGGGAGGCTGTTCCAGGCATTGTCTACCCCTTAAGTGAATAAATACTTTCTCACGCTCCCCCTGAGTTCACCAACCTTCAATTTGTACTACAGTAATTTGTTGTTTTTTGTGCTAGTAGTATACTACCATTCTGCACCTTTTCCGTCCGCACTTGCAGCCTTTGAAAGTGTTAGTCCTCCGGTGTGCTGTTTCTTCACCATTGTCACATATACAGTACACAACACGGAAGAAAACCCACCTTTTTCCCCTCCCATGCTGCAGGCGTTTTAGGATTACGACTTTGTTGCCCTACAATGCAGCATTCAGGTTTCTAATACTTTATTTCACGTGGGAGATCAGAGATTGAAGGGAAGCTGTATCTGCACAGTTATATGTAAGCTCTTCGGGGCAGGGACTCCTTTTCCTAAATGTTACTTTTATGTCTGAAGCGCTTCTTCCCATTATGTGTTACTTGTAGTTATTTATTATTTATATGATTGTCACGTGTATTACTGCTGTGAAGCGCTCTGTACATTAATGGCGCTATATAAATAAACCAGACATACATACATACATATCATGCAATCGTTTGCAGTATTTAGTGCTGCTGTTAGAGATGTAGCATCCGAGTGAGGTGATTAGTGACCTTGTGTCTTTAAGCATTCACTTATTGCCTGAAAAAAATGGTAAAACTGTCACAGTCTATTTCAAAAAAAATATAATCAACAGCTTGGTTTTAATTCTCAGATCTTCAAACTGCAAGTTGTTGTTTTTATCAAGCGAAGGTTCTGCAAGTCTGGGCAATGTGTCCGGATCAGCGCCTGCTGAACATGCCGAGTTCTGGGCAGCCTGAGCCCGGATCTGGTTTAAACCAGCAGTTTCTAGCTGTGCTTGTAAACGTATATAGATAGGAAGAGTTTCTGTTCTCTGCACAATTCTGCTTGGTTACCTGAATCAAATTAAGTGGTCCATTTGCCGCTGTAAAAAAAAAGGGGGGGGGGGGGGCAAATGGGTTCTCAAACCCTGGGTATTTTATATATTACCTGAATGTACAACAAACTTACTGTAAAAAAAATCATTTTTGCCTAACACATTTATTTTATTTTGCGAACTATTTAGCTTATCTAATGGTCAATGTGAACATGATTTCCCGTCTTTTTAATTTTGCTTCTGTTTCATGTTTGTAATGCTGTGAAACCTCGGCCTGATATACCATTTCCCATATAGTATAAATAAGTGACAGCATATCTTATAGGTTTTTTATTTTTAATTGAATTAGGTGCTTGGAGCAAAATCCTCAATTTGAATATTTATTCTACTCGATGTATTTGGAAGACATCCACAAATAAAATGAACGGCGCATTGTTGGCAGTGTGTAATGTTTTCAAGTACCACACATAATTGTGATGTTGCATATCATGTGTAACAGGTTCCCCCCCCCCCCCACCCTCTGGGAGATTACACTATTACAGGTTGACAGAAGCTCTGAGGTTCCGCCGTTGTTGGTGGGGAAGACGGGACAGGCTTTTGGGGTGATGGTTGGTTCTTTCTCACTGGCACAGCGCCTCCATCTCTTGCAGGCTCCAGGAATGCTGGAGGCAATCCCTGCAGGAGAACTCTCTTCTGCTACTCCCCCTGATCAATTGCACTCTCAGGCAGAAGTATATTATAAAACAGGAACACTTTATTGTCCAACAGCACACAGCATACAACTGGTACAACTCTCTCTTGTATTGTCCCTCCTCCGGATGTCCCTGGAATCAACCCAGGAGGCTTGAGGCCTCCAGGGTCTATCCTGATCTCTTCCCTCCACCCGTGATGGGATGAGGGGTAGCTGTCCCACTCCTCTTAGGCTGCGCTTGTAGTGCCGGCGGCGGTGACATCAGGCTGCCGTCGCTGAAAAAATCAAATTGAGATTACTTCCAGCGATAGCGACCAAGCTGTCGTGTCGCGCTAACAATAAGCGCACACGACGGCGGCAATGCATTTGTTTCGACGCGATGTTGCTGTCGCTGTTGCCGGCACTATAAGCGCAGCCTAAGTGAGGCAAAACACAGGCTTTAACCCCCCCATGTCACTCAAGGGAGCTGCTTTCTGCAGGGGAAACCCCGGATTAATCCCAACACTGCCTGCCCTGGTACCAGGGCTTGTGTGTTGGGCAGGGTAGATTAGTAACCAAAAAGAATACATGGCTACACATGTATACAGCACTGTGCTCTATAAGCATACACCTGGGATAAAGGTAACCACTGAGAATCGTTTGTGTCTTATTGGTGCATTTGTGCCTTCGTTCTCTTTGTGTATCTGTCGCTCTTTCTGATCCATCGCTTCCTATTTTTGTTTCAACGCATCCTCCTCTCTGCCATTATCTGCATGTCCCCCTCTATGTCCTCCTTTGTATTTATTTATAAAATGTTTTACCAGGAAGTAATACATTGAGTTACCTCTAGTTTCATGTATGTCATTTCCCCCCCCTCCCCCCCACAGGTTGGAAATGACGGGTGAGGTTGTTTATTCTTTGTGTCCTGTGACATGATTTTTCATGTTTTATTGCAGCTCGCAAATTCACAGACAAGCATGAATGGATATCGGTTGAAAAAGGAATTGGAACAGTAGGAATCAGCAAATTTGCCCAGGTATTGATTTATTTGTTCAGCCTGCACCTGTCCATGATCTTTGAGATGTGTAAACCATCCCATGCAAAACTCATTCATAGGCTGGGCTTTCTTTTTGGACTTTGGCACTATTTTATATTCAAAGTATTATTTTTTAATGCCCTAGCAGTTCTTTATCAGTTATTAATAATAAACAGGCTTATTTGCTGTTGAAGCTTATATTAACTGTGACACTTGGAATAGTGCTTTTTGGAGACGGTGATCTTGGGCATTAATGTGTGAATATATATCAAATATTTACTGAACTGAGACACTGCACTAAAAATAGTAGATATAAAGTATTGTGTGGAATGTTTTTCCTTACAGAAAAAAATTAATTCCTGGGCTTTTAAGACCATTTTCTTAAGTTGGTAATTGACACACTGGGAATTTGAAGTTCATTGAAACATATCTGGCATGATCATTTATTCTGTATGATCTATATATTTTACGGTAAACTTATTTGTCAAATCATACATTGACACCTGTTTACTAGAAAACAACGAAGTAGTTCGAAGTATCAATTATTGACCTGATTATTTTTATTTTAGGAGGCATTAGGAGATGTCGTTTATTGTGGCCTTCCAGAAATTGGGACCAAACTGAATAAAATGGGTATGTATTTTGTGTTCAAACTTGTTATCCTTTCAGTAGGACCAGTGAAATTCATGGGGAAATTACATAATCGGCATGGTCCGATAGATCATTTAAATGCCTTCGGGGTCACCCAGAAAACTGCTGAAAATCTGCTTCAGCATTTTGTGACTTGTGCCCTTCTGGCCCTTCTAATGATCTAAATCCGGGGTGCACAAACGTTTTCCCCTGCGCCCCCTGCTCGCGCTCCCCCCATACCTTGTCTCCGGCATCAAATGATGCAGCGGGGTCATGTGACGTCGCGTTGCCATGTTAATGCGACATCACGTGACTACTGCATAATTTGGTGCCACATTGCCATGGCAACGTGTCTCCCGAAGCCACGGGAAGACCGTGGGGCCTCTGTAAGCGCTCCTCCCACCTCCCCTCATGTACATTTTTATGGTACAGGCAGTCCTCGGTTATCCGACAATGCGTTACTCAAAATGGCGTTGGATAGCGAAACGTTGTAAAGCGAAACACGTTTTCCCATAGGAACACTGTTTAAATGAAAGGTTCCGTTCCTGAAGGCATTTTTAATGCTAAAATACACCAAATATTTTACGCACACAATAAGATATGCAGCACACACATAAATTATATAGTGCATATACTGTATTATATATAAAATATAACATAATATATAATATAATATATTATATAGTATAATATTTATGTTATATACAGATAAACAACTTTGCAAAGCGTCGTAAGAGCGTTGGATAAGCCGTTTTGGCGTTGTAAAAGTGAACATAGGTATGCATTGCATAGTGTTGGATAAGCCACTCGTAAAACGAAGCGTTGTAAAACGAGGACTGCCTGTACTTGAATTAAACCTTCCGTGTTCTCTTGACCATTTCACTACAGACGAGTTCGGAGCTTTAGAAAGTGTTAAAGCTGCTAGTGAACTGTATTCCCCACTGACTGGAGAAGTTACTGAAATAAACAATGCTTTAGCGGACAATCCAGGCTTGGTCAACAAATCCTGCTATGATGAAGGTAAAAAAACCTAAAGAACAATCCAGGTGTGTTATAGTTTTTCCGACGTGTCTGTCTCATGTGGTGCGGAGCAGCCATTGCTGGGGAGTATTTAAACATTGGAAGTCTATTGTGTGTCCCGTCTTTTTGTAGATGGCAAAAAATGGTTTGCATTTCCTTTCGAGAAGTAATGTTATAGAAACTTCACGTGTGTGTGTGTGTCCCAAAGTGACTGGATTTTATCTCGAATATCTAGCAGGTGTTGTTTATTTTAATAAATACCTATTGGAGATAGCAGCACATCTAGGCTCAGATCCCCAAAACGGTGCTAATCATTAGTATAACTATACTCCCATTCATAAGCATGGGGGCTGAGGCGTGCTAAAGCTTAGCACCCTATTGTGGATCTGGGCCTTGTGGCCTTACTCTGTATCTGTCGAGCAGGCGTTTTCTGAACGTAATTCCCCATTGCAGCCACAAACAGTCCGATCAGCTGTTAGGCGGATACAGAATAATTTCCTTCATGACAAGACAGCAAAATTACTCGGTAAAAAAAAAATATATATATTTTTTTACATTCTAGCAACACTTTTACCCGTGCACAAACTGAAAGGAAATCATTTCAGTATGAGAAAGTTGTTAAAATATAAAAGTAAAAACTTATTTTTTAATTTTAGACCACTAGGTATTGCAACTTTAACGCTTTTAGCTTCGGTAGCTGTCTTAACGCATTGCGTTGTGATGCAGAGCCCTCGATCTACTAAAGTATTAACACCCAATCACTGTGTGTTTTTTTTAGGCTGGTTGATTAAGGTGACCGTGGCTGTCCCATCTGAGCTTGATGAACTGATGAGTGAAGACGCGTATGAAAAATTCATAAAGTCAATCGAAGACTGATGAGCCTCGTGAACTATCAAAGATAGACCGCTTAGCCACGTGTAGATTCAGATTAGTGGTGTGCAGAAAGTCTTGGATTCAGCATTGTTGGGACTTGCATACCACGGAAATGTTTTTTTTTTTTTTAATACAACGCAGTTTTCCCTCAGAGGGGATGTGTGCAAGTCGCACTGAACGTAAACCAAGTAATTATGGAGCAGAGATTTTCACTTAACCTCTTGCACACCAACATTAATGATTAAAAAAAAATAGAGGTGAATGGTCTTAAAAACGTAGCTAAAAACAAGCACTTAACAATTAACATGGTAATATACAATAGCCTTAATTACTCATTATTTTTATGGGTTTTTTTTATACTGGAGCTGTCTGGGCACATTTATAATTGCTGCAGGTCTCTCTAGCAACAGAGGTGTTAAATGGGACACCTTTGCATGCTGCCATGCCAAGGACTGGCCTCCTGCTGTGGTGTCTTAGTTTTCTGTGTGGGAATAATTACTTGCAGAGAAGTATCATATTTTGATACAAATTGCATCAGCTGTAGCCAAGTTTGCAGATAAGGCCCCATCTTTGCTGCAGGTTCAAAGGTAATCGAATTGAATAAATCAGACTTATCAACCAGTTTCTAGTCTTTTGTTACAATTCGATTATTATTTGTGCGGACGGACAGGAGTTGTCTCATTACACTGCAGAAAAACAGTATTTGTATTGGCAAGGAAACTGATATTTTGAGGTCTCTGTGTGACTAAGTACTTTTTACCAAAATAATTATGCTTCTAACTGATTCATTGACCACCCGACTTTTTATTTTCCCTTAATCTTTTTTTGTTGGTCTACTTTTTTTATAATCGCCCTCTTGTTAGTTACTTGCCTCAATTTATGGGCTTTGCTACAGTTTATGTGGCATAAGAAGTAGCGATGTTTCAGCTCAACTTCGATAACTACATTTCGATGTCCCCCATGTCAGTGAGAGAGGCGGCAATCAGTCGAAGCATCAGTTCTTGTTATTGCACAATAAATCTTTGATTTGGAACAAATATGATGTGCCTATTCCTTCCTTTTTCTACACCGCATTCTATATGAAGGGCAGCTACAGATCCGCCCAGGAGCAGGACCATTGGTCTTCATTTAAACCATGTATTCATATGCTTGAATATATTGGAGTGCTCCAATACACCTATGTACTTACCATGTGCTAAAAGGTACAGACAGAATGGAGACCAAAAGCCCTATTGAAAAAGACGACTCAGAAGACAAACATTTGTAAGAAGAGTACTCAATTATTTAAATTTCCTTTTATGTAATGTCCCAAAGGTAAAAACTAAAAAGTCAAACCTGCAATTGCAAATGTTGTCAGAAAGCATTCATTATTTACAAGTATTTCCAATATCATGGACTTAATATAAATATTGTATATTGGAAAAGTAATAAAGGTTAACATTGCAGTGTTTCAGTGGTACATCGTTCGTTCTAATTAGCAAGATGCAGATAAGAGGGAGGTATTACTGTGAAGGGATCTTGCCTTGGAGTTCTCCGGCTCTTATTCCTGGGATCTTTGGGTTGAGGTAGTCCTTCTATTATCCTGTTAATCCTCTCTCTCCTTTCGTACCTCTGAGCACTTTCATTGATGGTGCTGGCTGTGAAATGCCTCTCGTTCATGTAAGCCACGGTCTCATCTCGCTTGCGACTGACATAGCCCTTTAGCACAGTGTCGTATGGGTTGTCCTTTGCATTGGGTTCCAGGGTCTTATATTTGAACTCTCTCCGGGTGATGACGGGCAACAGGAAGCAGTCTGTGCGGTTCTTGATGACTTCATCTTCTCCGTCAAGACATCCCAAGGTGAGGGCCAGGAGCTGATCAGGGATGGGCACCATATCACACCCAGAAACCTTGTCTATGTATTCTGAGTGCTTCTGACGGATTTCTACTACGTCTTTTAAAGACTGTTCCCTTCTTTCTTCTAAGTCCAGAATTATGCGATGGGGGTAGTTTTGACCTAGGACTACACCTTAAACACAAAAGAAACCTTAAAGATGTCGAAATGTGATATGCATTCTCAATAATACAGTATTCAGAGTTATCGTATAGGAGGCAGAGGTTCTATTCTGCCTGAAAACCAGTATACCTGGTGTGTTCCCAGTCTGTACTTGTAAACAAAATGTATCTCAACATAGGTTTCCTGCTAAAATCTAATATTTTGTTATATTTAACTAATTCCCTAAACAGGGCATTATTTGGCTATTAATTACCATGTAGTGCCCTGGTCTGAGAATTGTTAGCAGCAGTTACTGATTTTTACACCTCATTGTCAGTCTACACATCACCCTCCACTGAAGAGCAGGTGTGTGACTATGGCTGACAGAAAGAAGAGATGTGTAAGTTGTAATATTTCACACCAGGGTATTTGTGCACCCACAGTTCACCTGTATAATAAGGAAACTCTGATACTTGCTTTGGCCAGTAATAAGAAATTACATATATTCAGTGTAGGAGCCTACTAAATGGAGTCTACCTTGAGGTCGGCAGCTTGGAACCATGTTTTGATCAAATGATGCAACCAGATGACTCCTTTGTCACACAGACTTAAGTTCTAAATGTAAACATACCACTAGTATATTTTAGGCCAAATTGGTAGGAGTGCAGGATCTGTACTTTTGTGTTCCATATATGTCAGGCCAATCCTTTTACCACAGCATACTTCTAAAGGGAGGAGCGCTGTAGTACAGTCTTCCACAGAGGTTATATTCTGCCTGAAAACCAGTATATCTGCTCTCTTCTCAGTCTGTACTTGTAAACAAAATGTCTCTTATATAGGTTTCCTTCTAAATGCTAATATTTTGTTATATTTAAGTAATTTCCTAAAGAACGGGGCATTATTTGGTTATTAATAACCAAGTAGTGCCCTGGTCTGAGAATTGTTAGCAGCAGTTACTGATTTGGGGACGTTTCTAGGCCAATTATGCCTAAAGTTTCTGAACGGTTTGGCTAATAATTTATCTTAACTTGCTGCCTCCCCCAAATCCACCTAAACAGCACACAAATCACGACACACTGGCCTGCGACACACTGCACTCTGCACACAGTCTTAATGAATGTTTTGTTTTCCCTGCATATCTTACATGGGTAGCAGGCAGCATTGTTACCAAAGCTGTGGAAGCACATGTCCTCAGCCACAATTTTTCTTAGGGATACAGTGGCTGCACTTCTAGGAACACAGTTGCGTTGTATCTCACATGGACATTGTCAGCTCACAAGATGACTACTGTAGCTACTTTGCATTTGCTAACCTCGGTATGCCAATGATCAAGGTGATGGTCTCCTACCTGTCCGTCGAAGCTGAGACGGGGCACATTTCCAGGGCTTGTGGATGTATTCATCGGACAAACCTGCAAGCTCTGGACACCACTTCTTCACGTAGGACCCGTAGGGGTCACAAGTCAGTGCAGCATCCACAGGATGCATTACAAAGTTCCAGTGGTCCAGTCCTGACATGCCCCCGTTCTGCCACATCATGGCGTTGATGGCAACATCCGCATCCACAAGGGTGTCCTGAGTGACAAAGACCAGCAATAAAACCCCATAATATTACCCAAGAGCACAGAGCTCAGATTGTCTTTAGAACATTTATTCTAGACCACGGTATTCTGACCCCAACCCCCTGGTGATTTGCAAAGATCTATGGCTGAAGATTAGGAAACCTGTTTAGAGGGGTACAGGAAAACACAACTCTAAGCTTAAGAAAAAGAAAGTAGCAACATTCTATTTACAGGACAACATCTGTGCACATCAGCACAGCTCATGCATGAACAACAGTACCATTAAATAAATACAGGAGTCAATGGTATTTACCAAATTGGCTAGGTGTGTCGATATGTCATAAGGGCTGAGAACTACTGTTGGAGAATGTTCAAAACGCACCTGGAACCATCGGTAACCATGCACCCAATGAATGTGCAGATAAGCCACCAGAAAGGAGGCAACCACGTGTCTCATGTAGTTATTCATCCAGCCTGTGAGCCAAAGCTCTCTCATCGCAGCATCTACTAGCGGGTATCCGGTCTGTCCCTTCTGCCAGGCCTGCAGATAATCATGGTCACTGCTCCAACGCTGACTCTGAAATCAACATTTTTTTGTTGGCTTGATTATTTTGGACAAGAAACTAAGCAAACACATCACAGGTCAGATTTGCTTGTGCGGTTGCTATTCACTGCAATATTAATCGAGATATTAAACTTGCTTTCAATGCTTGGTAATTTGTTATACAAAGTGTATACTAAATGTAACTACATTGTACAGCTTGTTTCATACTTTATATGCAGGTCTGATGGGTTCCACCGGCATGTCTGGGAACAGGACAAGCAGCCAATAAGCCAGGTCCCGCCAAGCGAGCTTCCTAAGAAATTTTGGTACGTTTTTCTTGGTGAAATAGGCTTCATGTAACACTGTACGGGGACTAATTTGACCAAAGTGAAGATACGGAGAGAGATGGCTTGTGTGAGGTTTGTCCGCACGGCCTGAATCCTTCTTGTAGTATTTTATTCCTACGGGGGGGAAAAAAAAGAATAAAAAGTCTCTAAATGGGGTGTCCTGGCCTTGCACTTTGTAAGTCATGTGTGGGTCCCCAGAAGCAAAAGGGGCCAATGATTTAAAATTAGTTTCTTTAAGGTGCATTTGTGTTGTAAAAGAAACTCACTCACCATCTTCAAGGAAGTTCTCTAAACATTTATAAGCTCCGTCTTCACGGAAGTCCCAGGATTGCCTAATAGTAGCTGCCCAGTCAATCTGCAGAAACAGAAAACAGCTAATATAGTCTCCATATTCTTTTACATGTTAATGTGCGGTTTTCTTCACACTGGAAGAACCGCCTGGGCTGGATCGTTTGGGACTCAAGTTTCTACCAAGCAGGAAGGCTTCATAACGAGAACGGAATGGAATGCATTTTGGTCACTTTTAATAAGGCTTCCAATTAATCCGTTGCATCAGTAGTTCCCATTATCAGGAATCACTACCAAGAAGAGTGTATCCCTTATCCTAAGGATGATATTACCTAGCAATGAACAGGTCATACTTTAGCTAATTCTTTAACGCCCATCCCAGTTTAGTAAGAAAAGTCTCAGCCATTATTCTGCTGTGATTTCTTACGTATGAATCACATGTTTTTGGAAAACTCAATTTTTATTCATTTTGAAAGTAAAACAAAATAATGTTACGAAGCTTTGCGAAAAATTGTAATCCATAATTACCAAAGAGCTTAATGAAAAGCTGTCCCTTTTTAGGCGGATACTCACTTAAGGTTTAAAATTAAAATACTCTGAAAGAAATGCCTGACACTTCTGTGACGGATGTACAGTAATGTCTGATATAAAAAAAAAAACAACTGCTTGATGTTCAACACAAAGAGAAAGGCTCACCACAGTGCCATCTTTCCTACGTGGCATTCTTGATAAGTTCAGCTTCTCCAGGTTGATAGAATCAGGCCAGCAAGAGGGAATGGGAAGGCTAGTGGGAGATTCTATCGGCGTTCCTATTGGAGTGGAGCAGTTCCTTTTACAGCAACTCATGAAATGGGTCACAGAGCCAATACCTAGAGCAAGACACCCAGAAATATTACGTGTGTAGATCAGAATATACATCCAGTACTGCCTGTGTTGTCAAAAATATGGGTTTAGAAAATGTATCAATAACGTGCTTCAAACTAGTAAATAAGACAAACTAGACACATTTTACACCTCCAAAGTCTATGAACAAAATCAACTTTATCAGCCTTCCAGCTGCAAAACTGGGATCATTCTAAAAATACGGTACCAGAGTCATCAAAAAATACCATTACTTAAAATAAGATTTCTTTCATGATACATTTCAACCAGTTTTGCACCTGAGGAACTCATAAATACAGGCCCACAATATTTGGTATTCAATGGAAATACAGGCATACCCCGCATTAACGTATGCAATGGGACCGGAGCATGTATGTAAAGTGAAAATGTACTTAAAGTGAAGCACTACCTTTTTCCCCACTTATCGATGCATGTACTGTACTGCAGTCGTCATATACGTGCATAACTGATGTAAATAATGCATTTGTAACAGACTCTATAGTCTCCCCGCTTGCGCACAGCTTCGGTACAGGTAGGGAGCCGGTATTGCTGTTCAGGACGCGCTGACAGGCGCATGCGTGAGCTGCCGTTTGGCTATTGGACAATATGTCCTTACTCGCGAGTGTACTTAAAGTGACTGTCCTTAAACCGGGGTATGCCTGTATGAAATTATGGAGGCAAGACGATAAATCCGTGTCTAATGCTAATCAAAACTATCAGTATTTTGGGTTTTAACAATTGGAAGTCTCACCTCTAAGTCCAATCCCTTCAGTACTCATAGAGTATGGTTCATACAAGCAGTACGAATGGCTCTTTTTGAAAACAACCCCTTGTTCCTTTAATGTCTCTGATATAAGATCATCTCTTTCTTTTAACCATGGCTCGTACACTGCATTCACTATGACGGTGTCTGCCCCAGTCTCCCGAACAATGGACAGAAGTTCTTGGGTGCAAGACTTGTTCACCCGAAAAATAATATGGCTGCCAAATTTATGTAGTAGAGACTGGTTAAGCTGGAGCAAGGCATGGTGAAGCCAGTATTTTGATGCACCGCCTGTGGCCAGTGTGAAGTTTTGACCATTTTCCTCACTCAAACACCACAAAAAAACAGGGATGATTGGCACTCCAAGCTCAAGAGCAGCAATTAATGCTGGGTTATCATGCAAACGTAAGTCTCTCCTAAACCAAACTACTGCCGGTTTCATGGTTACAGGGCTCCTTGGTAGAGATGACATTTTCTTTCTTCTGCTTCTTCTGCTCCTTTTAGTGTTAGTTTGTTTTGGAGTTGAAGACTCTACGTGGAAAAAATCTCCACCACCGTCACCAGGGTTTAGAACACAATCCTCCGGCTCAGGCTGACCACTATAAGAATTATCTACACCTATCCTCTCCTGTTCAATTGCTTTAGGCCTCTCTATGTTTTGAGCAAACCCATTTGTGACTACATCATCATTTAGAGTTGCACCTTTGGGGTTTAATGAGTATTTCCGATCTGGATTCCGGCTTTGAGCAGGTGATCTTTTGGCAGCATCAGCAAACGAAAGCTTAGAGTTTTGTGTCTGAAATTCATAACTTGGATTAACAGGAGAACACCTGGGAGGGTGTACGGTGGAAGGATGTTCTTGGAGAGATAAAGCTATGGCAAATTCTAAATCCACATCAGAACCTAAAGTTCCTGAGTCAGTGGGTTCCTAGAAGAAGACAAAAAGAAGAAGAATTAGATAACTCAGTTGATGCTTGATTGGTATTCTACAGGTAACCTACAAAATTTTTTACCATTCCTCTTTATTCGTGCAAGTTTTGTAAGATACATTAAAAAGCACATCGCAGAAATAGAGGCAACAGAACTGCTCGTAATCCAATTATTGTGACGGAACAACAGGTAATCTCCTGGTTTTAACATCAGAAGGAAAGTCTAAACTCCTGTCATTGAAGTGGTTAAATATACCAACATTTCAAGCAAACACGTTACGCGTGATATGTTTTTCTCTTGGGCATTTGTGGTTGCCTAGAATAATATTTAAAGAAACCTGAAAAAGTTACCAAAGCAATATATTAATTCCAAATAACCCAGCACCGTAAAACCTCCACCAGAGGTCTCTGTGTTATCGTACGGGTTGTAGAGAAACTTGTACTGTTCATTTTCATACAAGATCATACACTTAAGTCTCATAGGGGAGGAGAAGTAGTTAAGGGGCCAGGATGCCTTTGCCACATATTTACTACGATTGGGAACTTTCACTTGTGTTCTGATTTTGGTTCTAAAATAAATTGTGTGTTGTGGTTGTGGTTTTGGAGTTATTATGGAAATAAGCAGGAAATGTTACAATAGCATACTAAAGCATTACATAACTTAAAATCATAACAAAATAATATACATGTAAATCATTTTTACAGATATGGCGAGAAACACATACAGAAGGTGGGCACTGGGGTTGGGGTTTTGGTTCTGAAAATGTTAAAGGGTTTTTGTATTTGGTTTTGGAATGTAAGGTTCTGGTTTTACACGCCAGGTTTTACCCATCTCTAAGTTTACTAAGCGGTGCTAACACCATAAGACACGATACAGGGCAATCAAGCACATTTTCATCACAGAAAGGATATAGATATTAACCCCTTGCTGCTGGTGGGTATTATGCATGTATTGTAAAGTGTTAGAAAACTGGCAAAAAGGGGTTACGACTGAAATGTTCAGCAAAAACGTGTATATATATATATATATAATCAAAAAATAAATAGATGATACCGTTCTGTGGCTAACGAAATGCTTTTATTTGTGCGAGCTTTCGAGATACACTGATCTCTCCTTCCGGCGATGTTACAATGAATGAAGCAATAGGTAAACTTAAAAACAGTGTCTCTTGGAATGTTATCAATACAATTTGTATTCACACTGATACACATACACACTCTTTCTTCACTTGCTTTCTGGAACCTTTTGACACCTCTAGCCATAAAACACATCCACACCGGGGGAAGGACCAGCACAGATAACATTCCGAGACACTGTTTTTAAGTATACCCTTGCTTCATTCATTGTAACTCGCCGGAAGAAGAGATCAGTGTATCTCGAAGCTCGCACAAATAAAGCATTTCGTTAGCCACAGAACGGTATCATCTATTTATTTTTTGATTATTGAAGCTCGGCTAACACGGTAACTGATACCTCTACATGTATATATATATATTAATATATAATATATTTTTAATATATTTTATTTATTTTTCCGGTTTTGGGTGTTTATTTTTTCATAAAATCAGTGTTTTTTTTTATTTTTTAATTCCGTGTTTTAATCTTTATATATATATATATGTTTTTATCAGCATTAAGGGTAAAAACGCATTTGAATTTGGTGTTTATCGGTGGCACTTTGTGTCAGTTCCCATACTCCCACGTGATGCCTTTGTGTCCTATCTGTGGCTGCCAGGAGAGGTGGAAATTAATAGCAAAGGAGGCGTCGTTTCCGGTGTTTATTGGTTTTAACCGACAGTGCGAGATGATCAGTCGATTCACCATTGTGCTGTTTCCCCCCCCCCCCCCTCACGCGCTATCTCTTTATTTTATGTATCCTCAATACCATCCTCTAATGTTGTATTTCTGTATATCGATGCACGCAATATCAATAAAAAATTTAAGTTTGAAAAAAAAAAAAAAACATCCACGCCAATGTCACAGCGCTTAGTGGTTGGAAGAACGTTTGGTGGGAATTAAGCCACAGCACAATGAATAACAAACAAACCCAACTATATTTGGACTTCAATGTACTTTTACTTTTTGACTCTTCCATTCATGCTCTGTACTTATTCCCTTTGACTTCTGGTTTGGGCGATATATTTTGTTTATTCCAGACTCGTGCATACGCATATTTGTCATGTATCTCTTTGGAGGTTTTCTAATATATATATAAATCACATGGAACATGGAAATATTACGTATGACTCTATGCGCCGCGCGCGCAACCACAACACACACACACACACACACACACACACACACCACCACACACACACCAACACACACACACAAACACACACACACACACACACTTTAAATAGTATAACTAACTTCTTAATTAACTCATGTCCAGCTCTGTCCAACAACCTCATCAAAAGACATCTGGACCTGTTCACATCAGCCAGATCTTACCTTGCAAAGTTAGGCAGCGGTATCTGTATTGAATTATAATTCTACTGAATGCAGAATGGGATTGCTGTTGCCCCAGACTCCGGACCGCCGCTCAGGGAAACTGGGTGAGGGTTTTGTCACTGCCCAATAAGGACAACGCACCATGCAGAAAGAATTCATCAGACCTGCACAGATCCAGCCTCCAGCTCGCCGCTTCAATCACCTCATATCTGCCACTGCACACTCAGCTCTGCCATTCTCCTTATTGTAATCTCTCTGTAATAAAAATTGGTTACTTTATTCCAAGGGACACTGTTACATACAAGCCACACAGCGTGTGGGTGTGTAACCTCCCTCCTCTTTACACTTCCCTCTGACTCTAGCAGCAGAATCACACATGCTCAAACTGATGTGTGATGCCAGAAACCATCTTTGTTAAGGGAAAATTGTGCTTACTCCTGAATAATGTCACGATGTATGGGAAGATAACACTAGTTTCATATTTCATGTGCCTGTATTTCTAAATTATTATATCGCAAATGGAATGTCTTCCAACAACCATAACAACAACAAGAAATGATGATAAGAAATACACAGCAACACTCATGGGTTCTTAACCAAGTCCTAATAATGCACGAAGTATATGGTGAATTAGTATTATGTGTTATACAGATTATATGAGTTTAAGGACGGCTAATGTAGGAAAAGTATGCAATCACTTTGTTGTGGTTGAGATATAATTGCAACAGCATAAAACACACACATCCCTGAAATTAATATTTTGTTCAAAACTAGTGTCACAACGGGTACGACATGTGTGGTAATGCAAGCCTCCTCAACTCTGTCTCCAATTATTACTTGATGGTGAATAGTGTGGGGAAATGTGTTTATAGGCCTCTAAGAAATGTGATAATACGCAACAGATGGGCTGGATATCTTAACTGTCACAACCCCCAGCAATAACGTATCTGGGAAACATTGCAAGAGGGTTTAAACAAAAATTGGTTTGCAGCAGCAATTGGTTACTACAAACTATTTCATTATATTAATGTAATTCCTTAATGCTTTTTTAACATTTAAAACATGTTCGTAAATACACCATGCAGAGAAAGTATACTCAATTATATATCATTTTGCAGTCAAACTGTCACTTATGTATTTTATGTACAGGAGACAAATATTGCATTTTTTATTTATTTATTTTTTATATTTATTTTTTTTAACAATTAAACATTTAATACACAACAACAAAAAATGATTACAAATATAAGATGAAACATCATAGGACATCTGGTTCATACAGATGTTCGCTGTCATTCAGCACAGGTGTCATTTTAAGGGGCGAGTAGTCAGGACATTTGTGTGTTTGTTCACAACATTGAAGGTTTCGTCCAGTGCATGAAGAAGTGGAAATGTTTCTTGGAATACAGAACTCGGAGTTTTATTCTGTACAAAATCCTTGTGGAAAAAAAATAAACAGTATGCAAGTTATATTCTAAATAATATATATTCCTGATAGGCCAAATGTAGAGGAAAGCCAACATGAAGATGAGGAACATGTTATAGGTTATTTACGATCCTTTTTGGCCACCAGATGTGTAATGTTCCTTTACGATTAGACAAAGAGTCTGGGGTGTTATATGTAATAAAAGCCAGGGACAAGCACAAGCAGCAATTAGTTAACCATTCACTGCAGAGACATGTCAATGAATTACTGGGGTGAGGACAAAAGTACATTGTGCATATTATTATTATAATCTACAGCATACAGTATGTGAATAATTTGGGGAACTTGATCTTTTATGTGATCGTCTATATGTCCATGAGCTGGGAGCGGTTCGGTTCTGTTATACTAGTTCAGGGGAGGCGGCAACTCTAGTCCTCAAGGGCACACCAACGGTCAGGATTTTAAGGATATCCCTGCTTCAGCACAGGTGACAATCAGTGGCTAGTCAAACGAATCGCACCTGTGCTGAAGCAGGGATATCCTGAAAACCTGACCTGTTGTGGTGCCTCAGACTGGAGTTGGGCCGCCCCTGTTCTAGTTGCACATATATAATTACCTACTACTTATTGCATTGCAGGCTATTGCAGAGCAGTGAAGTGAATCCGCAGTTATTTACAATCACAAAGCTTTGTATCAGATGGATGACGCCCGCATTTCTCCACCACACCGGTATGCAGCAAGTGAATTCCTTCGAAGGTTTTGCTGGCAGCAAATGCATTGGAACTTGTTACATCTGATCTCAAGGAAGAAGTTAATGTGTAGAATTTATTTGATGTTAGAGATGAAGGACTGCGCCATCATGTAGGGTTGCCAGGTGTCCAGGATTGTCCTGTATTTCGACACTGTCCAAATAAAAAATGAGAGTTAATACTGACATGTATGTGTCCGTTACGTGCTGTTACCTCTCTGGACATAGTGACCTGACCGCTGGGGGCCCATGGGATTTCCCAAGCAGGGAAACACGCAATCAGATCGCGCGGTTTGCGGGCCTGCAGGGGCTGGTGATCCCATAGCATGATAATCAATGGCTGTTGCTAAGGCATGGGCAACTCTCCATCCTATGCTGAACTACGGTGGGTTAGTGCAGCATGGGGTGTCAGGAGATGGGGGTGTGGGGCCACAAGCGAGAGGCAAACAGCAGGTATGTGGATAGGCTGGAGAGTTGGTGATGTTGTTGATGTTGGTTGGCATGTCGCACTCTTTGACCACGTGTGTCCAGTAATTTGATGGAGGAAAGCACGTCTGGATCAAAACCTCTATTTACATCCCAGCTATGAATATGGTTACTCAAACAGAAACACTCGCAATCTCACACATTTTAGGAACCCATGAACCCCCCACTTATGCATTTATGTATTAGTAATTGTGTCAAAAAAGGAGAGCGTATGAGAGGTGGATATGTATAAAAAGCGACAAGAGAGTACCCAATGCTACATTCCATATGAAAAAAATACACAGTAGTCAAGGGCTAATGTGACACCCGGCTGAACAAATCAAATGCCGGAAGCCGCGACAGGCGCCGCAAAGCAAAATAAACTTCGCTAGCGCGGTAGATGGACGGATTGGTGAGGACGTTGTCCCGTCGCCGGTCGCGGGCACTATAACGCGCGGCCTTAGACAGTCTGCAACCTGCCTTTCAACATTATCACCCAGCATACGTGCTTCCAGCAAGCAAGGGATTCTCGTTTGCATTCATTTCCCAGAATCCCTTGCTGCAGTGGAACACTATATGACTAGGTGATAATGGTGAAAGGCAGGGTTGCAGACCTGTCTAAGACATGAAGTGCTCACAAGTAATTTTTTATGCTATACGGTGGAGTTTTTAGTCATCTTGTTCACACCCACCAAACAAACACACACACACAAACAACACACCCCTTAAACACACATCACAACACACCACACACACACACACACACACACACACACACACACATACGATGCACACGACACGACAACACACACACACAAGGGCATAGACATATACAGTACTGTACATTCCAAGCAGCTCCATGTTCACAGTGTGATCTCGGTGCAGTTTGGTTTTATTTTCCCATTTGCTGGTCTGGGAGCAACTTTGGCATCATAGAGAAAGATCTGTACAAAGCACGAGCCGGGTCATTCCCACACTTCAGGCCTCGTTCAGGGTGCCGGCTTCGGAGGGAGGGCGTGCTGACGTGCGAGCGGCCGTCCGACAAAATGTATTTAAAGTGAACTGTGGTTGTCAGGGTAGCAGCTGCCCTGTCTCCGAAGCCCGGAGTTGACGCTGGCTACAGTTTCAATAAACAAAAAATTAGTTTTTTGAAGCTGCAGCAGCGTCACTGGTACCTCGGCAGCCAATGAAATCATTCTTGAGAATGATTTCAAGACTGCAACTTGGATCCCTAACCTCAGGTCTGTAGCCCCGCCCCCTCCCCGCGTCAACTCCTGAAAAAGTCTGCAGGGGAGGATGAACACACATCGCCCAGCAGACTGCCGCCCTCCCTCCCGAACGCCCTCCCGAACGCCCTCCCTCCAACTCCTGCCTCTGGCACCCTGAACGAGGCCTCAGACCTGGAGTTAACTGGCAGCTGCGCAGTATTATAAGTAACGCAGTATAAATGAGTTATGTGACAATAACTACATTAGGGCTTTGTGTATCAAGGCAGAAGTGGTGCAATTTTGGGGCACAACAGTTGCACCGTATTTGACAAAGCAATAATCTTCTTAAAGTCAATATGATTTTTTCCTCGATACATATGGTGCAGTTTGTTGCCCCAGAATTGCCCCACTTCTGCCCTGATATCCAGACCCCCCTCAGAACTGTACAATCAGTGAGGGCACTTTATTCACATTAGAAACAGGAACATATGGATTTATTTTACAAGGTGTTTGATATCACACATCCTATACCCAAATTGACGTTTGTCAGTAAAGACATGCTTTTAAAAACACACAACAATAAGCCTATGCATAAAACCACATAGTGACACTTTAAACCCAGCACTGAATGGGTTAAAATAACTAATGTATAAAAGAACAATTCCGTATGTGCTGTGGTTATAAAATAAATAGAATCCCTTATAGCCAAGATAAATAAACACGAAGGACCATGCCAAACATTGGGCTGTGTATTTGTTGTGGTTTTTATTTTTAACCACTTAGGTTCCTGAACAGATGTCCTCCCTTCTCTGCTTTCACAGAAGGAATATTACTAGGGTTCTTTTATCAATTACCTGAGCATGGAGTTTGTTCCTGAAATTCTATCGCACAAGAATAGACAACAAAGATAATGAACAAAGCTGCACAATTCACATCACAAGAAGCGCAACATTCGTCATGTAAAATACACGGATACAGTATGTGCTATATATACATACAACATCGCATTGTACAATACAATAAATAACATTACATTTTATCGGAATACAGTGTGGGGTTATTTTGGCATATATAATAACACATGAAAACACCCAAACAGATAGCACGGCACAATACAAACTCAAACGTGTACAGTACGGTAAAATCGGATCAGCACATTTTCTCACTGTGATAAAAATAGTAATCTCTGGTGTTTTCTTTCGAATAGTGCTATATATATTTTGGAGGCAACTTATTGCTTGGGTTTCCCACCAAGCACAGAGCACTATTGCTATCAATAAATAAATAAATCGATCAACAGTTAAAAATAGTTCAATAAGGTGTTTTTTCTCTTCTTCTTTTTAAATACATTTAATGATTGAGGGGAAAGTTTTAAAACCTCATCCATAAAAATAAACAACTCCGTTGTTAACCAATAGTATCACTAAATATTTCTAGAGCTGGAGCTTCAAACACTGTAACACGGTACATTATTAAACTATGCCCCAAAGAAGGTCTGCTGCTCCGTCTTGGCGCTTTACCCTCTGTGCCAAGATTAAAACCAACAGGAGTGTTCATCTTAGTGTATAGTAATAGTACAGTATCAGGAAAGCAGGTAAAAGTATCGCCAGATATGTAATAATACTCCCATCCTCTGCTGTTTAAAGGGAAGGCAATTTAGATATCTTGGATAATACAGAAATATTCTTTATTTTCCTCTGCAGTATGTTCAAGTATCCAAAATGTAAGTGATAATGTGGACACGTCTGGTGCAAGAGCATAATTCAGCATATTTTGTAGTAGTATTTTCAAATAAAATACCAACTCAAGCACACCAAATACAGGTAGTCCTCGCTATCCAATGTTTCACTTTGCAACGAATGGCATATCCAACGCTTTACAATGCAACCGTACGGGCCATTATTCGACACCTGAATGCGTTATCAGACGCTCACCGCCACTGATTAACATGGGACTCACTTTACAACGGTTTCACTATCCAACGCTACTTCCAGAACGGTTCCGTTGGATAACCGAGGGCTGCCTGTACTCCTAAAAATAAATCAAATCGTCATTTGTTGTCTTGAATTATGAAAACTTTTAAGTAGCTTGTCTGTTTATAAGCTGTATAAAGAAGATCACCCTGCTAAAATGTGTGTACATTGCAAAAATGAGAAGAAGAACCATGAACACACTTATTTAATGTTAAAGGGTTGCAGTTAATGGAACTGGCCCCTGAAGTGGGAGGCCGCAGTGCAAACTACTTGTGACTTTTGTCTCCTTGTGTCATAGGTTCCAAGTCATTAGACTGAAAGGTGTTCAGGGTGGGACGCCAGGCCCCGATCCTGGTATACACAGAGCTACACATACTATATAAAAATAAAGTATTTATACATTAAGGTTCAGTAGTACGGTAGGTTAGTGTCACAGGAAGAACATGATGTAAACTCACCCTCAGTATCTGTTATGCTATAGGGGAATAGGCCATTCTGACCATATGCCTGGCACTCTGGGTGTTAGTCTTTAAAATGTGATAGTGTCCATCGTGGCACTGTTGTACAGAAACTCCCACCAAGGCTGCCACCTGGAGGGGGTAGTTGCCCCAGCCCCAGACTCCCATTAACCTGTGGGGGGGGTCTCCCTACTGCCATTAACCTGGTAGGGGCCCCCCGACTCCCAACAATGGGTTATTCTGTGTGACAGTGCACCGATTGGCACTATCGCAGTTTAAAGACTAACCACCCTAGGTATTAAAAACCTCACTCTCTTGGCTCAGGGGTTGCCTCAAATAGAAGAAGCCTCTTTGTAAGGTACGATAAATATATCTCCCTAACCAGCATGTAGTTCACATGGGAATATATCATTGTACATACAATATATAGACATAGAAGAAGCAGACACACCTTGTGATAAATATTACAAAGGTTTATTAACAATAATCAACGTTTTAGCCCACACTGAGGCCTTCAGGGCCAGGTGTGCCGGCTTCTTCTCTATCTGCACTACTTTTACATATCATTGCACCCAGGCAGTTTATGGTTAGTGGAGTGTCATAGATATATATATATATATATAGATATAAAATCTGTTTTAATATGTTGTGCACATATGGAACAAATGTAAACCATGCATGTTGTGCAAGATTTAAACTAGCAGCATAAAGATATCCCCCTTCCTATAAAACATCTCCATCCCATTGGCTGTTGTGAATGGATCCCTGGGATTAATGCATGTTGCTTCCATAAGGGGATGGATTAAAAATGAAGCATGCCAAAACTATGGGCTGTATGTATCAAGACGTGTTGGCGTAAATAAAACTAGATTTTTTTCTGTCTGAGAAGTGACATTTATTACGTGTATTTCTACTGTTGTAGAACTCGGCGCACGTGGCGTTCGTGTTTTGCCCTTAAAAAAAAAAAAAAGAAGACTTTTGCCACCTTTAAGGGGATGGAGAAAACCAACATCAAGTAACGCAAGCCGCACACTCCCTAACAAAGACCTGCGCCAATATGCAAATGTAACTCTGCCCTAACTCCTCCCACTTGCTCCATGAATCCCTCAGCGCAGGCAGACGCAGAGATATCTGAAAATAGCGCAACTAAGATTAATACGGAGACGCTGCCTGGCGCCGGTATATTTCAGCGCGAGTTGTGACAAAATAACGACTGTGCTGGAATTTGCCTTTTCATACATAGGGAGCTATGCACAAAGCAGTGATAAGTGTTTTTAAGTGAGATAAATGCTTTTATGGCGCAATATTGTGTGCAGCGCGATTCACAAAGCACTGATAACACTGCAGTATCGCGCTTAAAAGGCTTTTATCACCAAAACCCAGTCATTGATAAAGTCGTGCCATAAATTGCGCCATAAAGGCATTTATCTCACTTAAAAACACGTATTACTGCTTTGTGCATAGCCCCCATGGGGCCCCCAATGTTTATAGGGTTACATGCTGCATGGTGACAGCTCCATGCTTTTAAACAATCCTGCATTTGTTTAAAATAATAATTTCATAAAAATAGTCCTCTTCAAGTTTAAACATGTGATGGTATTTGCTCTTAATATATATTTTTTATGAGATGTATTTTGTGTTTCACCTCGTGTGTATGTACGGATCTGTCAGAGTTCTATTAGTCTCTTGCTATACACACGCAATCGTGCAAATATTACCAAGAAGTAAAAACAATGCATATCAACGGAAATACTAAGCGATAATTTAACATGAAAGCCAATGGGCACAAACGGACAAAGTCATCTGACAGCTACTCCACGCACTATTTTATCATGCAGACAAAATATGAATTCTTAGAATATTATTAAGGGAAACTGACAGGTAAAATAAAAATAAAAAAAAAAGACTTGGAAATACAAATTAGGTGAGGGAAAAAAAAAAAAATCTCTGCCTTCCTCTACAATTCATAAATAAACAGTATATCGGCAGTCCTCGCTATCCAACGTTTCACTTTACAAAGAATGGCATATCCAACGCTTTACAATCCAACCCTGTGGGCCATTTTTCGATGCTGGAATGCGTTATCCGACGCTCACCGCCACTGATTAACATAGGACTCACTTTACAACGGTTTCACTATCCAACGCTACTTCCAGAACGGATTCCGTTGGATAACCGAGGAACGCCTGTAAACGGTTTCAAAGGGAGCAACGTATATAGCATGGTGCAGATATTCAGCATCATTTTACAGTTAATATAAAATGTTCCGTATATGCGATGCCCATTTAAGATGAAAGATGGTTTCTACAATCTCACCTTTATATCCACATCACAGACAATCTTCTGAGCCATGTTAACTGTACCATGAAATGATTCAATCTACTAACAGTTAGAAAATCTCTATCCATCCATGGCCAACACATAATGCTAGAAAGACAAAAAGCTGTATGGTGCTCAACATAGATCGCAAAAGCTATATAAGATCATAATAGCATAAATGCTATATAATGTATCCTTGCAGTATCCCACGTAATTGATGTGACCAACCATAAATGATGAATACACCAGATCCACTATATATAACGATAAACTGGATAGAGTTCCACCTCTTGATTAGTGAGAACTCACACTTGCTAGTGTCGGGGCATGAAGCATCGATGTGGATAACTGGGGTGTATGGAAAGAGTGGAATAACTCACTGTTGGTTGATCTCCGGTGAGATATGCCTCCACAGGTGTGTGCTTCCGGTACTCCGCAAAGTCCAGTAGAGCTGATGAAGGAGAAGTGGAGCACTACTAAAACAAAAGAACTACCAGAGTGTGGGTCCCCAAAATAAAAGCCGTTTTAATGGATCAGTGCATAGGTACAAAAAAACAGCCCTAAGGCCCCCACCAACGCGTTTCGAGCTACCCGCTCTTTCTCAAGGTGCATACTGATCTTTACAAGGTGCATACTGATCTTTACAAAACTCCTACCTGATATACATTCATTTTCCCGCCATTCGCCGCCATCTATATGTATGCACCTTGAGAAAGAGCGGGTAGCTCGAAACGCACTGATCCATTAAAACGGCTTTTATTTTTGGGACCCACTCTCTGGTAGTTCTTTTGTTTTAGTAGTGCTCCACTTCTCCTTCATCAGCTCTACAACACATAATGCTAACAGCACACAGAATTCACTGGGTTTCTGGAGAAGAAATAACATGTTTTGGCCAATAAGACAAACTATTACAAAACTCTCTATTCTGCTTCAATGTATTTCCTCTAAAGAAAAAATACAGTCTCCCTGGTGTTCCTACAGAAACGGTGAGTGTCCTTTTTAAAAGGGCAAAATAAAAATAGCATTTTGTGTTGTGCTCACCTCAGCCTTTGTCGGGCAGGGGGGGGTGGAAGTATCTTACTCTGGGAGAAGAGTTAGCAGTTGTGATTCATTGGACCACGTGAAAAGTATTTATTCGTGGGGGGGGGGGGGGTTTCACTGCAGTGTGTGCGAATCAGGCAAAATGTGCAGTTTCTCTTTACAAAATCGGCAAGCTATACATAGAAAGACAAATTGTCCCGCTTAAAACGTGCTCCTTTATGTCCTGATATTTTTGCTACAATTTGCCAAGTGGCAAAATTCATGTTAAATTGGCAAAAACTCTGAGCAATGGAAACTTTCACAAACATTTTTGCAAAAAGGTGAAAAAAACTTTTGTGAAGGAAATGTAAACATATGTGCACATCACTAAGGCCCAGACATCAAAATCTCCTCCTAAATGACCATACAAAAGAGGAAAATTCTGATTAAATGTAACATTGGATTAAACATTGGATTAAACAAAATGCAAGTCTCTAAACTCACATACTGTAACACATCCACTGCCATTCTGTCCAAAATGAGGCCTATTTGGTTAAAAAAAAAAATTACTTTAACAATCCAACAGTCAGAAATGAGTGTGACTGAGGTAAAAAGATGTTTGTGACATCGCTGTATTAAATGCAAATATTCACATATATGACGTCCAAAAATCAATTGTAATTTGGAGGTTTGAGGTTCACAAGGGTGACCTCACCATACCCTGCGGAGGGTTATATGTAATAAAAAAATGTCAAAGAGCAGCTGGTGACTGACAGGACAAATGATAAATGAACTTCCTCTCCTCCTGAGGGACAGACTCTCAGGCCCAGTATAGTTTAAAGGAGAAATCCAAAGCAATATCCTGCATGTGTGTGTTTTTTTTTAATATAAATCAGTTCTGTAGTATTAGATAATACTACTTTTTTTCATTCAACTCTTAATGCCATTTTTAATAAGTTTTAATATTCTGAGCATCCTTTGATTTCTATAGTAGGTTATATAACGCACCTCCCCAGCAGTGCAAGATATTTGTAACACTTTCCTGTTTGTGAGAATTTGTTGCCAATGTTCCCAGCAGCTTGAGCTGTAAACTGTAACAATAGATAATGTTACCTTAGTAATATCCGGATACATTGTAGCTGCTGAGTTACACTGACTGAAGGATTGATTTGAAACTGAAAGGCAGCCATTTAGTGAACCCTGGGAAGCAGGATTTTGCTGATCGATCACAGGAGAACTAATTGAATGGCAGCTTAGGTAATTAGTTTTCAATAAAAGGTAATCAAAGGCTGCATGTATTTAAAGAAAATGTAAGCTACTTGCATTGCCACTTTAAATACTCTACACGAAGAATAATACATGATGACAGATACTACTACATCAAATTCTACCCATATCCTCCACCCACCTCACTCAGTGCTAAGGAACGCATTGCAACGAGTTACAGTGCAGTCCTTGGCTCCGAAGGGGTTAACCTCCCAAGCCATTCTGACAGCTCCTGTCATTATTGTCAATGCTGAAAATGTGAAGCAAGCCAATAAATGTGCCTGAAGATGTGTGAAATCATTTCCTTTCCCATCCTCCCCAATTCATGCGTACGTGCAATTTCATATCAGTGCTCTTGGTAACAAGGCGGAAGCAGAAGCGCCACAATGGCTCAGCGCTAGTATCCCATGTAAGGCAGTCAGCCTACTGCACACAGGACAATGTCAAGTGGATGTCTGGGAACTGCCAAAAGGGGCCTGCATGCATTTTGGATGGCTAAAAAGCAGTCTCATTAACTGGAAAGCCATCTCACTCACTAGAAGGCAGTCTCATCCATTGAAGAGCGGTCACGCACCCTAGAATTCAGTCTCACACATTAGAAGGCAGTCTCACTTATTATCAGTGTCCCTTAGGCCACGATTATAGTGAGCGCGATGGCATGTGCAATTTTGCACGCTGTGCGAACAAAGTGCAGCAGGGATACAGGCCAGCCATAGTGCGCGTGAGCGCGTTGAAAAGTGACCGCACAGCAGATTTTTCTAAAGACAAGTATTTCTGTGTTTCCGCGCAGCGGCAGCGTCACTTGAGAGGTTCAGCCAATGAGGGCTAACAAGGCTGGTGACACGTCTGCCACGCCCCCTATTGTGAGCGATCTGAGTGCCCAGAACACTCAGGCGAAAGGCGCGCGCAACTCCATGTGCTCTGTCGTGCGCCTACTATAATCACGGCCATAGAAGTCATATTTATTTAATAAAATTTTGGGGGGGGTCCACAACCCCAAATGAAAGCTATTCATGGCGGCTACGCCATTGGAAGAATATGCTGTTATGCTGTCTATTGAGAACATCACAGGCTGTAATAATGTTATGGTATTTTTGGTATATAGTGCAAACATTAGCAAGCTAAATCTGGAATGTGTTGTGACACTATTGTGATTAGTGATACAGATAACATCTCTACAACACACAAGTGGAAGCACATCTTTCCTCGTCGCTGAATATTCCTTTTGCGGGAAGAACAGCTTTCTGTAGTCTTGTAATGAGTAGTACAAAAACAATCAATTATTCAGCACTGACCTGCTTAAAAAAAGCCTCAGCATTCAATTGGGTATCAGCGGAGAGGATTATAATATAGGACAAGTGTTTGGCTATATTTGTTACTGGCCACACACCAAAAGGACTCCATAAATGGGTAAAAAATAAAAAATAAATAAAAGGGAAGGGTACAACTTTATATCATTAAAACGTGCAGGTGTATATTCCAAGTGGAGGCAAAACGCCAAGCAGGTTTTTCATCAAGCTGCGTTACGGGGTAAAGCGCCTATCCGGGTATGTTATCTCAGGTAACGGAGCTTGATGAATCTGGGGGATAAGTGCTGAGTTGCAGGATATGGATTTAAAAAAATGAAATCTGTACTGTAATTACCAGCAGTGTGCTGCTAGCATCAGTTTGGGGTACCTCGCCATTGTGTTGAGTCCAGGCAAAAGACCTGCAATACAACAAGCTTTTTTTCCTTCTCCCCTAAGACCCATCTGAATTATTTCTGATTACGGCCTTGGGTTCTTTGGCATGTCAGTTCTAAAATGGACAATGAAAGGCCATTTGAAGATGCTGCTCGTGTAGAAATACAGGGTTACCCGCGAGTGGACCGCACACATGAACGGTTCCAAAGCTTTATGAACAAACTCAGAGAGCAGATTGTACATTTTTCCATCTCAATAGATATCAAAGAGGGGAACAGGAAACAGATCAGGTCAGAAGGAGATCTGCAGAAACAGGACTGGCTGAGTCTGTCCCCAGAACACTGAGTTGTTCTGTAACAAAGTAATATATACACTGACGCCCACTGCTCATTTAAATAGCCAAAGGAAAAGTCCAAGAACTGGGAAGACAGTGACATATATCAATTCATTGCACGCAGGAAATATTATGAATAGAAATGTTGTGAACTAAATTAACTCTTTGACTACCAAATGTGAAAGGAAAGGGGATCATTGGGTTTGAACAGCCACTGACAAAAAAAACCTTGTTAATTCATAGATACAGGGTATGTTAAACACCTCACTGTCAGAGAGGTCAATTATGCACAGGGTTTCTGGCCTCTCTTGACAATGAATGGGTTAAATACTAACAGCATAATGGCAAATTTTAGATTTAAATGACTAAATGTGCATTATTATTGGTGAAGTGTTGATCCTAGGGTCGTGTGACTACAGAATTAAACACCAAAGCACTGGACATTTGCAAAGGGAACATACAGTTAATCAACACAAAAACACTGCAGTCATTTCCTTCCCATATTAAAAAAAAAATAGAAGCTGCCCCACAAATTAGTGATCCTCATCTGCACACACAAGCTCCGTGATCCCAAATGCACCGAAGAATAGGATGAACAAGCCAGTGGGAGACTTCCTGTGCAGGGAAAGCCATGGTTTGGAGATGGAAGTCTTCAAGGTGCCAGCTGGGAGGTGAGGCAGAAGTCCTCGCTGTTCCAACACATTATCAAGAGACAGGTCTGGAACCCAAAGTTAAAGGGATCTTCATCACTTTCACACCTATACGCTGGGCTACATAAGAATCTAAATGCTGAGTGCTTTGTTATCCTCATTCTAATTACTAATCACCCCAATGAGTTCCCTATTATTATAAATACTAATTCAAATGATGAGTGCCTACTATTCTAATGAGTGCTCTACGTCTTCTTCACTCTTCCATTTGACCCTAACCTCACTGATCTCACACCTTGCCTGATTGTGACCCAGAATTGCCCCACCATTCTGCCTAATAATATCACAGGGCTACCTTGCTGCCCCCTCCTATATAAAGTGGATCCACGCGTTATCAAACTCCTTGGGTGGTGACACTGTGGCTTTGTGGCTCTTGACCTTGTAGTTGCCCCCGTCATTGTTGTCCCAGTACTCAGCTCCACACACCCGGTACCGGATGGCAAACTCCAGCTCCCCCTCTTTGGTGAGCAGCGCCGGGCACAGCAGCTTGAAGGAGAAGCGGTCCGTGTACCTATCGCTGCAGCCCCGCAGGTAGGTGGCCGTCACCTCATAAGAGGTCCCCCAGGAGTCCACGGTGTACCTGACCGTCACCTCCTTCTCAAAGGACAGGTTGAGGACCCGCAGCTCCCCGCTGACGCTGAAGGGGTCGGTGCTCACGGTCTCCAGGCACACCCTGCGCTGCCTCACCCTCTCCAGGAATCCCGCCTGGGAGCCCGGCTCAGGGAAGAGCGGCTCCAGGTGGGAGGGGCAAGGGGCAGCGCGGAGCAGCAGCGCGCTAAGCCCCACCCCCGCGGGGCAGGCTTCCCCGCAGCGCAGCCCGGCCAGCACGTGGTAGGGGACCCGGGGCAGCTCCGCGTCGCTGTAATGCCGAATGGAAATAAGTTCCAGACCCAGCGCGTCGGCGAAGCGCACCTCCTTCTTCCGCGGGGCCACCTCCAAGCGCCTGCGCTCCGCGGGGGTGGGTAGGGACTTGGCTCTCCTGCGCGCAGTGGGGCTTTGAGGGACTACGGTGGGCTCCCTCCCCCGGGTGGGGGGTTTGCTCTGCTCCTTGGGATTCCCCGCTGGCTCCTCCTCCTCGTCCTCCTCCTCCTGTGGCCCCGGGGTGTCCCCGTATAACACGGCGGTGCAGCTGAAGTTGCGGGGCAGGAGGATGCGGTGCGTGGGCATGGTGTCCATGCGCTGTGGGTGAGCGGTGTGAGGCGGAGGGGATGAGTCCGGGGCTGACGTGCTGACGCAGATCAGCTCCCTGCAGGAATCTCTCCTCCTCCCCGTCTCATTCACACGGCCCTCCCAGCGCAGAGGGAGGAGGGGAGTCTCTATCCACAAGCTCATCCAGTGCCAGCCCACTCTTTAACCCACTCAGTGCCAGACCACTCATGAACCCACTCAGTGCCAACCCTCTCGTTAACCCACTCAGTGCCAGCCCACTCATTAACCCACTCAGTGCCAGCCCACTCATTAACCCACTCAGTGCCAGCCAAATAATTAACCCACTCAGTGCTAACCAACTCATTAACCCAATCATTAACCCACTCACTGCCAGCCCACCCATTAACCCACTCAGTGCCAGCCCACTAATTAACCCACTCAGTACCAGCCCACTCATTAACCCACTCAGTGCCAGCCCACTCATTAACCCATCCAATGGCAGCCCATTTATTAACCCACTCAATACTGGTGCTGTTATTAACCCACTCCATGCTGGTGTTGTCATTAACCCATTCAGTGCTGGGGAATGGGCGCTGCACCCATCTAATGTAACACACTCATTAACCCATTCAGTGCTGGGGAGTGACACTGCACCCAACCAATACTGTACTCAATGTATGACTCGTTAACCCTCCCAGTGCACATCAGGTCTTGCCCTTCTTGTTAAGCCACTCAGTGGTATATAACTCATTAACCCTCTTATTGCTAAAGAGGGATCAGCACTCCTGCTAGGAATACATTAGTATGATATCTGTATGGCACCAACATATTCCGTAGCGCAGTACAATACGGGAGAGCGGGAAATAACACTGTATGACAAAACATATATATTAAAACAAACAGAGACAAGATGAAGGAGTTCCCTGCACCAAGGAGCTTGCAGTCAAGAAGGGGCTGCATTAACCCATCCTGCGCCAAGGGCAGAAAGTTTAGTGCATTTCTTCCTACCCTTTTCTGTTACAAAGTGTATGTCGAATCTCTCATTAACCCCTTCTATGCTTGGCATCCGATTTTGGAGGAGCTTGTAATAATGCATGTTTCCCCATTATTTACTTTCCATGTGCTCAGCTCCAAAGAATTTAGACCAAGGCATTAGCAGGCGGTGTGAGGGTTAATGTTGGGCAGCAGTGTTGCTGCACGCACGTCCAGGTCTAGAAGGGTTAACATTGCTCACATCCCCTCTCATCAGCATCAATGCTCCTTCCCCAGGCACTCTGCTGCTGACTGCAAATCCCTGCTCTCCATGGCTCCTCTGCCTCTTCTCGTGGATTATTTGCACACTGTAACATTGGAGCAACATACACGCAATAAACATGTTCTCAATGCACGATGCGGCCTGGAATTGGCGTCAGCTAATTATCACAAATTAGATGTGTCTGAACAATAATGGGATTGGATAAAGAGCATTAAAATATATGTTTCCATGCTATTTTGTTCCTCAGAATATTTTCACTAAATACAGCATTTCCGCTGGACAGAGATATGCAGAAGTGAATGAGATCTGTGTGTGCTGAAGTTGTAATGCTTTTTCTTGTCCATATAATCAAGAGCTGTAATTATTATTATTATTATCTTTATTTATTGAGGTATGTGGTACATTTTGCAATATGCATTCACCCAAAGCATAAGAACTGTAGTGATTGTATATTTGTACAAACAGTGAGATGGTTAGTGACTTCCATGTTACACCATCAAGTGTTAAGTCTTCTGCTGACAATACGCTTTCTAACCTGCACATCCTTATTTCCTCAGTGAAGCTTTCCACATAAGGGGATATCTGCCGGTTAGTGGAGATTTTAATTAGCTCCGATCACATAGCATAAAACATTTTCCTTGACTATCTCTTCCCCTTAAAATGCCTCTCACCTTATTAATTTGATATATTTTTCTGCATATTATTAATCTATGTTGCAATATCATTCTCTCTCTCTCTCTCTCTCTCTCTCTCTCTCTCTCTCTCTCTCTCTCTCTCCATATTATTAATCTATGTTGCAATATCATTCTCTCTCTCTCTCTCTCTCTCTCTCTCTCTCTATCTCTCTATCTACATAATTATTATCTATGTTGCCAATATCATTCTCTAACTCTCTATTCTCTCTCTATATCTCTATCTTCTCTCCTCATCTCTCCTCTTCTCCATATTATTAATTCTATGTTGCGAATATTATTATATCGCTCTCCCTCTCTCTACTCGCTCTCTCATATTAGTTATATATGTTGCAATATCATTCTCTCTCTCTCTCTCTCTCTCTCTCTCTCTCTCTCCATATTATTAATCTATGTTGCAATATCATTCTCTCTCTCTCTCTCTCTCTCTCTCTCTCTCTCTCTCTCTCTCTCTCTCTCTCTCTCCTCTCTCTCTCTCTCTCTCTCGTCTTTTTTTTTTGTGGGTTTGTTTCTTTATCAGCATTTTCCTAGACTCCTACCCAAGATAAAGGTAAATACACAGGGCTTCCTCAATCAGTTTCACAAACTGTAATATCCCGTGAATGAGTCAGATGTACAGTAATCTACATCTGAATTCATATGAAAAGTGTGTATATGTTGTATGGACAGAGTAGTTTGTGAGATTACCCCTGTAGACAGTGATTAGGTTAATCAAACACTTAGGATCCCAAATACAGGAACAATGAATTATTGTTAATATTATTATTCACTAATATTAGTACTGACCAAAACTTGCATTTCCCTGAAAACTTACATTACTGAACCCCATCAATATGTCAGCTGCTTTCAAATGTTTAAAAGCACTGTACTTAATGAAGAAGTATAGCCATGGGCATTTAACCTTTTCAATGCTGTAGAGACCTATAACACACTGTTAAAGCATGTTATTATTATACTGAGCATTTTGCCCAAAACACATATTCCCAAGCCCAGGAGGCAACCTGTGCTATGATGTGTTTGTGTATTGCAATAGCTGTCTGACTTTGTAGAATGAATGAGCATTAGTGAAGGACAGAGCTAAGGATACTGTATATTGTACTGCTTTGAGAACAGACGTCACTGCTCTGCTATGTAGCAACCAATAGCTGTTCTACCCCAGATTTGTGAATACTTGAACTGTGTGTTACTAAGAAACCAAAGTGTACAGTGGGAAACCCAATACAAGCATCCATAGCACCACATTGGCAAGCACATTTATGTGAATAAATCAAGGATGTTATATAATAAAGTCTGAATTCTAACAAATGACATTTGTGAAGCTAGAACTGCAAACGTATTAACCTCTTATGTTATTGTTTATTTATATTACGCCAAAGAACTTTGCAGCAAAGAAGAATAAATGAATAGCTTAAAAAGAACATAAAGTGACATAAAAATGACGTTAACACAGCAAAACACATAAACCCATAATAAAGATCCCCCCGCTTAGAGAAGCTCAGAATGTGCACGGAAAGAAACCTGCAAATAATAAGAAGGGGAGAAGCAGGGAAACCTGTGGCAAGGCCTCCATTCATTGTTCAACAAGCATCTCTATATAGTGATAGTGACTATTACATTGTTAAGAGTAGGGTTGGGAAAAAATACCTTTTCTGCCACACGTCTTTATTTAAATGTGTAGTTTAGATATAATTTAGTTTTGTTTTATTTTACTTAACATTTCCGTACCTCATTCCTCTGCACAAAGATCACCGATAGTAATCAACAACACAAAACTTCTAACTTTTCTACCATCTATTGTCTCCTGCTTGTGATTTTTATTTGATTCTGTGTTTTGTGCATAAATGCCTGTGCGTTGTTAAATGTAATGTGGCAGAAGTGTGCTAAACAAGGCATTTCAAAGCAGATTAATAAGAATGTTCTTCCTTAAAGCATCTGGTGCAATTGTTTTGCTGCAAATATGAGTTGGTGTGTAGACACTGGGCATACAGTAGCTTGGCTGTTGGCTGGGTTTCAGACACATTTGGAGTCATGCTCTTCATCAGGAAGTCATGTAACTTTGAATGTCAAAGTCATTCATTTGAATCAAAACCGTTCTGTTGGGCATCTGAACAGAACTAGCGGTCATTTTGCTATAACCTTTATCCACTGGCTGATGCCTTCACACTGCAATAACTACTGCCATCTACAGTAGTTAAAAAGAGGGCAACATCAACATAGAAAATAGCTAGTCTCTTCTAACTGCCTATAACTAGAGATGGGCACATATTTTGGGCATATACGGATCTGCAGCGGATCGTCCAGTTCCTTTGGTCCGCGGATTTCGGCAGATCAATCTGAAAAAGGTCGATTTGCGGATTTTTAAATATTATTACCCATACACTCCGCGAATTCCGCAACCTGTGGACGGATTTGTAGAATCCAATCCGCGGATTTAGCAATCTGTTGGCGGATTCTTAGGCTGCGCTTATAGTCCTGGAGACAGCGCGTCACGTCAAAACAAGTCGATTTAATCCATCGTGTGCACCTTTAGTGGGTGCGACCGCGTGACACAGCGACCAAAATCGCTGAAGTCAATGAAAATTGATTTTTTTCGGCGACCGCCGCGTGATGCCATGAGCACGTGAGCGGTTCAGCCAATGAAGGCAAACCACTCATGGCCACGCCACCGCCACCCAGTCGCAGTCTCTTATCTCCTATACTATATGCAGAAATCGCTATTGTGACGGATGACATCACGCCGTTGCGTTGCTGTCGCCGGGGCTATAAGCACGGCCTTAAGATGAATCCGCGGATTGGATTCTACAAATCCGTCCACAGGTTGCATCCAATGGCAGTTTTTTAGGGTAACATCAGCGAAAATCCGGGAAACGGATTTGGGCGGATTCGCCCATCTCTACGGATAACCCCGTCCCTACCAGACACCACTGGAAGCTATGCTCAATTGTAACATATACATTCTTCTGCCATGATTTGTATCTTCCTGATTAATTTGCTTTAAAGTGACAACATTGTGGTAACAAATCCATAAGGGTTGGACCTGGGCTAGCACAGACTCTTCAGAGTCATATTCCAGTGACATCTCCTTTTATAGGCCGGCCCAGGGGGGCACGAGACCAGTCTCCCAGTGACAGCAGCGGTGAAAGACTTTGGAAGATAGGTTTGGATTCTTTTATTTCAAACATGGGGAGATCTGCATTTTAACCCCATGTGTGCCGGAGGACTCATTGCTCTGCAAGTGGGAAATGGATGTATTGATTATACTGTCAGTCACCATCTGGCTGACCTTTTGACACTTGATTGTCAGAGAAGTCCCTGGAAATAAACCACTGGAGGCTCGGAGAAGCTCATCTCTATGGACTCAAAACACAATTGATTTTTGGTTCTCAGCTTTGCATATTTGTGATTCATTAATGGTTGTCATCAGGTGACTGACTGTATTATATGGTGGTCAATAAAACCTTCTTGCCTTAATAAGGAATAGCCGTGTGACCTCTACAGACGGGGACTCCAATTTGAGATACATTGATACATTTATATGTGGTCAAGTCACTTTGCCATCTTTGTATCTGTCTCAAGGGAAAATTTGTTTGCAAGATGTTTGTGGAGGAATTAATTGTATGTATTGTCTAACTGTGTCCAATGCTGTGTACATATAGGATAACATAATGAATGCTTCTCACATAAGAAACTAATATTAATATGATATTTAGTATTATTTTATGTTGTACTGCAATGTTATGTACATAATGCTTTTTCCTGCCTCATAGAACTTTTAGGTTTATTTTGGTGCTTTAGGACTAGGAACATAATGATTGGTGATTTAGTCAGTGATCACAAGCAGAACCTCACCCGCTCCATGCTCGGTTCTGGCTTATGTGGTCCAGAAAGTTTGCATTGTTATCTATGGTGTCACAGCATTTATTTCCGGTAATGTGACAGTTTTTACATTATTCATAACAACAAGAGAGAAGCAAATATCCATGGCTGGACTTTCTGTAAATAGAAAATTACACGTTATTGTAATACATTCTTATGGAATAAAAATTACACTTCACATGCTGCCAACAGTGAGTGCAGAGCTCCCTTCTGTAAGTCTACCATGTGTGTGTGTGTGAGGGTGCCCTGGGTGAAGTTCCCTGTGTGAGTGAGCAAGGCTGTACTGTGTGTGTGTCTGTGCATTTGAGTGACACTGCCCTGTATGAGTGAGGTTCCCTGTGTCTGTGAGTGAGGTTCCCTGTATGTGCGGCTGCCCTGTGTGAGGTTCCCTGTGTGAGAGCGTTTCCCTGTTTGTGTGATTGAGGTTCCGTGTGTGTGTGTCTGTGAAGTTCCCTGTGTCTGTTTGTGAGGCGGTTCTGTGGGAGTGAGGCTGCCCTGTGTGAGTGAGGTTCCATGTGTGTTAGTGAGGCTGTCCTGTGTGAGGTTCCCTGTATCTGTGTGAGTGAGGCTGCCACGTGTGAGTGAGGTTCCGGGTCTGTGTGTGAGTTAGACTGCCCTCTGTGAGAGAGGCGTGTGTGTGTGAGTGTGTGTGTGTGTGTGTGTGTGTGTGTGTTTGTGTAAATGAGACTGCCCCGTGTGAGTGAGGTTCCGTGTCTGAGTGAGACTGCCCTGTGTGAGTGAGGCTGCTTTGTGTGGGTGTTTGTCTGTGTAAATGAGACTGCCCTGTGTGAGTTAGGTTCCCTGTGCCTGTGTGAGCTGCTGTCAGTGAGTGAGGTTCCCTGTGCCTGTGTGTGAGCGAGTGAGTCTGCTCTCAGTGAGTAAGGTTTCTTGTGTGTGAGTGAGGTTCCCTGTGTGTGTGAGGTTCCCTGTGTGTGAGTGAGGTTCCCTGTGTGTGTGTGTGTTTCCCTGTGAGTGAGCTGTTCTCAATGAGCTCCCCCAGCCCAACACTTTCTGATCAGAACCAAGGTCAGCAGCCTAGAGGGTCACCTCGGAACACGCCCACCTTCGTCACTTCCGTCATCCACACGTGTCCCCGGCGGTATCCCATGGCAACGGCTGCGGTTTGTTTTGGTGCAAAGAGGAGGGGGATCCAGAGCAGGCTCATGTTGGAGAGGCCGGGGGAGCTGGGTCTGTTACCGGGGGAGATGGGGTCCCGAGCGGGGTCTGATATCGGAGGGGGGAGGAGGGGGGAAGGCGGGGGGGGGGTTGGGGGGTGGGGGGGGGGGGGGGGGGGGGTGCTCTGGGGGCCCCATACAGCGTCATGTGATGGAGAGGGGAAATATATTTTTCTGTGCTAATCTCTGGTGTTAGAGCACCTTAATCACCTCACCTAGTAATCTACACATTATTAATGTCACCCACAGAAACCCTTTGTTATTGTATGCCACTTACATTAAAAAAAATGTTATTTATATACATACACACCACATATACATACATACACACCACATACACACACACACACACACACACACACACACACACACACACACAATGGCGAGATAGTCCAGTAATCAGTCACACCGCTTATTCATCACATGATTTACAATCAACATTCCTCCCATTGGAAACATGCCTGTTTGAATTATACAGTGATATTAATGGAAAGTGGAAGGCAATTTTTATGAAATATTTGTTTTGGACAGCCTGAGGATAATCCTGAGCCGTTATTATTTAGTTTGAAACATGGGGTGCAGGAGCCGTGTCTACTATTGCCACCCTAAATAGTTAACGAACGCAATTTATTCTATAAGAATATAACGGATGTTTTTTTTTTTTAATAACATTCTTCAAATTAAGAACAGAGTGGACGTTTTGGTTTGTGAATTCATCGCACTTTCACCACTTAGAATAACAGCTTAATTGACCTTTGTATTGTAATTGTGCAATAAATAACTTAATTCATAAACTACATCAAACTAATGTGTCAAGTACTCATCTGTACTATTAAAATAGTGCTAGACTAACAGTCACTTTCAATTTCAGAATGAATTCAGAACAATGGCTGCCCGTGAAGAAGAAATAAATTTAGACAAATCTGGGGAGACAGAGGAAATTCAGTTAAAAATCTGCTTTGTAAAGGAAGGCCAAACGGAAAAGGATCTTACTGAAACACTTGTGGAAATCAGCAATAAACATTTGGAAGATGATCAGAAATCAATGGAGTGGTTTATTGGAACAGGATGGGAAGAAGCCGTAAGTTCTGACATTCATTCCCTTTAGGTCCCTGTGTGTGTTAAGCACCAGGCAAAAGATCGTAAACTCTTCGGGCCAGCAACCTATTTTGTCTATACTATGTATTAATCTATTATCAAGACAATCGTAAGCTAAATATAAGACTAAAGTAACTAATACTTTGTATAAGATTTAGCCGATGCACTGAATGTTAGTATTTGTATTGCACTTTCGGATCGTCATAATAAAGAACAATGTGTTTCCATCTCCCCTGGTAGAGAAAGGGTTAACTAACACTTGCTGGAGATAAATAAATCAGATTTAGTCTTGGGTAGAGTGGTAATTATCTTGCCAACTACAAATCTAAAATGTTACACATTCATGTTTTATATTCTTTGGTTTACTGCAGTTTCCTCTCTCTTTTTGCAGGTGTGTGGATGGGGTACCGTTTCTCCAACTGCCTGTCTGCAGCCTCAGACGAAACCAAAAAAACGTAAGCCCGGAGGCGTCCCCAGTTGCATCCTTTGCTTAGAGATGTGTCAACTCACAGATAAAAACAGGACCCTGGAAACAAAAACTACAACAGATGCCTCTCTCACTGAGATATCAGGCGCTGAACACCTACTTACACACAATGGTTTACCCCCTGCAGAGGACTCCCCCCGTGATTATACAGATCACTGCTCTTCTGCTACAGTAGTTTCCAAAATAGAAACCTCTTGTGACAAAGCCTCCTCTACCGACGTATTCCATGGAGGACAAAAACAAGGTAAGGAGAAAGATTCAGAAAGCTGCACGTCTCCGCTCATGATGACGGAAGCCAGCCCCGTTCTGGTCATCCCAAATTGTGCAAGTAGTTGTGATACCAAGGATTTGCGGATGAGTACTTCAGCTGTAGTACTGCCTCCCCTCAAAGCAGCAGCTTGCAATGGTCATATAGATCCACCAAAGAGGAAAAACAAAGACGTTCTGGTCCATCACCTTGAGAAGCTTCCCTCAAAGAACTTTCTAGGGAATCACCCGAATGTGCAATTTATCAACAAAACGGAGCTGAGGGGAGAGAGGAGACATGTTGAGGCAATGCATGACCTGCCAAGAGAGGAGTTAAACGTACCAAATTTGGTGTCTTTTGTCACTCCTTGTACTCCAAAAACCTCTCTCAGAGACACAGAACTGCACTGGGAGTGCTCATTTCTAAACCATAAAACCAGCACAGCTATTCCCAGTGCTCTTACTTTGAAACAGAGTGCCAATCCTACGTCAGTGGGATTTCTGCATACGAGAGTAGTACAGAACAAGCGCAATATGAGGCAGGATATCAGACATCTTAATGAGGCCAAGTTAAGAAGTAGAGCAAAATCAGGGACGACCTCACTGCTTACAAGCCCACTTCTGCCTCCCCTAACAGTTACAAGAGTAGAAATACCAGTGATACATTACAGACCATTGTAACCGGAGTTAATTTATCTTGTGCAGTTCCCTGACCGTTATCAATTCAGAAAACCTAATAAAAGATTTAGGTGGAAACAGTATTACTTCAGTTAACTACCTCTGCTATTATTGTATGTATAGTATGACAATAGTGCCAATAAAATTTGAATATTCATAAATGCGCCTGGAACATTTACTATTTTAGTCCTTTTCCATATTTTAGCAGATTTTTATGAAAATATTCTTCCAGTTCATTTCTGCAGTATTAACAGATACCATGTTGTAAAATATTATTCCTTGTGTTTTGTACATCAACCAGTGTTTATAAATCAGACTTATAGGGAGATCAGACACAGGGGTTGGCATTTATTCAGCTCCGATTAGGGGGTATTGAATCTCAATCATGTGTTAACAGTAATTGAAATCAATAGCATTTAAAATAGGATCCAGCTCCTTATTGTGACTTTATGAATCCCAGCCTATGAGCCTTATTGATCTATATAGCAGTGTTGCTTACCATACCTATCGTTAAGTAAAAACATACACAATGCAACTGTGCTGTGCTCAACTATACAGATTTCTGGATAAATAAGGGCTTATAAACAGCGTGCTCAGTCTGTACGGGCTTAGGTGAATAAGTCCAAAGTTCCCCTGGAGGGGGGTACCTTGGGTAAGAAAAACAAGCACCGCTTGTATAACAAAAAATGTATTACAATATAAATAGGTAATAAAGCTCACGTGAGAACACCGGCGGGCGTGTGGTAGCACGGGCGCAAGGATCGTGGAGTGTAGAGATCTCTCAGCTGGTCCCAGTTGGGGTATGCAAGGCTGCCACTCTCTCGACCCGCTCCTCTTTGGTTCTGGCATATGCCAACAAACAGACTGGCCAAACAGCTTTTGGCTCCGTGCTAACACTAGGTGCCCATCTCATAGCCCTATGCGTTTGCACACTCGGCTTTGTCAAGCCGAGTGTGTAAAACGCATAAGGCTATGAGATGGGCACCCTTATGTTAGCACAGAGCCAGACGCTGTTTGGCCAGTCTATGTTTGTTGGCGGACGCCAGAACCAAAGAGGAGGAGCGGGTCGAGAGAGTGGCAGCCTCATTGTCTGAAGCTTTTGCTAGCAGACGAGAAAGCGGAGGCAAAAACTTCCAAGTGCGCATGACGTCACTTCTGATATTCAGTGCAGGACGCCGAGACTGGAGGATTTGCCGCCCGTCGGTGTTTTCTCACATGCAAGTGAGCTTTATTACCTTTTTTTATACTGTAATAAAAATTCTTATACAAGCACGCTTGTTTGTTTTCTCATTTCTAGTTAAGTTACATTTAGAATGACATTAAATGAAAAGTATTCCAAAATATGTCTCAGTATGCTTCATTCAAACATTGTAATTGTTGGCATTTGCTTTCTCTCTAATTGAGAACATGGGGCAAATAAATAATTGCTGCGATAGTTAGAACAATAGCATCCTTGGATATTTTTAAAAGTGGGTAAATATTTGGATAGTCCTTGTAAAACTTCCTGTACTGAAAGCATGCCATACCTGGCATGGGACTTTCAATTCTGCATGGCACACTTCCTTGTGGCATTGAAAGTTCTTGCACTTTTTAGGTTTTATCCTCGTTAGGCATCATAATCTTGCGTGTAATATTTAAAACCATTTAGCAAAAACAACTTTGACATTCTTAGATTAAGACACAGATTTTTTTTTTGTTTGCCAGATATATTCTTTATCACTGTATAAATAATTTACAACAAAATAAAATAAATAAAGTGCTTTTCTATGTTTAACAGCCATTATACAAAATAGACCAAACCTCTACAAATATGGCATATACAGATAGCCATGCATTAATCAGATCACAATAATTTAAAATGTCCACATGAAGTGCACTCATAACACAGAATATCTGCCTGTAGAAGCCGATTTTAGAGAGATGTGATATGACAGTCAACATAGTATGTCTCAGATATCAGTTTGTAAAGACACTTAATGCATACAATATTTCTGTTCTTTCAAACACCACAGTAAGACATGCAAGGCCTTAAATAGAACCAAAAAAGGGTTTTCTTCTTGAGGGCTGGAGATAGCTCATTCACTACTATCGGCATCACCAACTCTGAGGTGAACTGATCAGTTATCTGACTTTTCAGAAGAGAACAAGGAGAACAACTCCTCACAAGTCTGTGTTTCTACAGAACTGAACTGAGACTCAATGGTGTTCCATGCCAGGTCGGCAAGAAGGAAGTCATCCATTGCAGTCTGGGTCTCATTGCTCGTAAGGAATAAGCTTCCTAGAGTTTCACAGCAGGTATCAGTAGTCTGAGTCTCAGCACTGTTCTGCGATACTTGACCTTCCAGGTTGTGACATGCAATATTTTTGCTCTCACAAACTACATCTGGGTGGCTTTCTGCATCAGAGGAGTCGGTGCTTATTGAAAAGCTCGACTGTTTCAGCATGCTACCTAAAGGCAAGTGAGAACTGTTGTCAAGAAAGAAATTCAAGTCTGTCTGTGTCTGCGTATCAAACATCTCCATTCCCATGAGGTTAGCGTTTCCTTTGTTAGAGTAAGATTGGGTAGAGTCGTATGAAAACAGAAAGTCTGTTTGTGTTTCAATGTCCAGATATTCAGAGGCGAGATTCCCCAACTCACTCTCTTCAGTTTGGGTCTGGATATTGGATGCAGAAAAGAACTCATCTATGTCAAAATCTATGCCTGGGTTGTGTGTACAGCTTGCTGATAAATGTGTTTCACCGGACTGGCCAGATATATTATCAGATAAGATTTTTTCCAGGTCACTTAAAAGTTCCATTGTTTGAGTTTGATTATCAGCCATGTTTTGTGATGGGAATGCAGTGTTGTGTGTGTTGAAACCGATAAAAGGTGCGGATTTCAGAGAGTCATCCCTCATAACCTTGAGGTCATCCGCATCTAGTACATTTTGGTCCAAAGTTCCAGGGATGAAATTGTTTTTTGCCTGACTTGTTTGCGTTGAAACAGTGTAAGAAGAGTGAACACCACTAAAAATATTGTCACACATGACAGCTTGGTCTACTTGTACAATGTTATCTGTTGACAAATCAACACTCTTAGTCTGAGTCTCCTGAGAAACACCGCAAGTGAAACAAGCATTGACAGAAGCTTCTTTTCGAGCCCCCAAGAAAGACGGTCCCTCAGAATTCAACTGTAGTGTTTGGGTCTCGACACTGATGGGCAGTGACATCTGAGCACTAAATGATAAGTCTGTTTGGGAACAAGAGGAAACGGAAGATTCATTGGAAATCCAGGTGGTTTCTGGCACTATATTTTGAGCAAAATATGATAAATCGGTCTGAACGTCCAACGTGATTCTGTTATTGTGAGCGACATCACTCATCTCGGGCAGCATGGTACTAGATAGGGATTTATTCAAGTTCACTTGCACATAAGAGTTGGCAGGTCCAACTGTAGTGTAATCTACATGTCTGGAGAAAGGAATATTTGTAGGTAAGGAAGCTTCAGGCTCCAGAGATGGCAGGAGTGTGCCATTATACTGAGGGAGTAATTGTACAGTAGTCATAACAGATCCCCGACTGTTAAATGCAACTACCATAGGTTTAATAGAACATTCAGAAGATGGAACTAAAACAGGCAAATGAGCTAGTTGCATTACTGGGAGTTTAACTAGAGCCAATTTAGGCTTTGGTAGCAGCAACTTTCGAGTGGGATTTGAATGCCAGGGCGTGTTCTCCATAACACAAGAGCCGCTGAAACCTTCACCATAAGGCAGTGGTTTTACCTCTGCCGATTCCTGGTCTCGAGTAGCATGAACTGTACATAGTTCATGCTTGAAAAGTCCCCTTTCATTTGCAGCCTTCTGGTTTTGCACGGATGCTTCAATTTTCCTTTTCTTTCCAGGGGGGTCTCTGGAAGAGATGGAGCAAATATTTTAAAGGCTTGGCAATCAAAAATAACATTGCATGAAAAACACGGAAACAAAGTAGCAGAAGAATTAAAGAAAATAGGAGGATAGTATGAGGAAAACAAAAACCTCACAACAGATAGTTGAGGTTAACGACAATCATTTAGATTTTGTAAATAGCTTTCACCTGTGTTCCACAGGGATCTCGTGGCCAGTTCTGTGGATGTGCGACAGCAGTGCTGTTCTGCTGGCATAAGGACACCCACAGGTGCACTGGAAGATCTTCCCACAGTACCCAACATGCCGCTTTAAATCCCATTCTGTCCCATACAAGCTCCCGCACTTGTCACATTTATGCTTCTTTTCCGCGTGCATTTTCATAAAGTGCTGAAATACATCAACAGGATTGCTACTTTCAAGAAAAAAAGAAATTCTATACAAAACGCCATCCGCAGCAGGCATGATAACGTGAAAATATGAATGTCAAGATTATTTTCATAACAGATAAGCTCTTCAGGTGAATAAGAATGTTCTGTTCAATGCTTGTTCGTATTCCTACAGCCTCCATCTCGCATTTTAGTTACAAGAGCAGCACACTAACTTGGCAAAAAAACAAACTTTTTTTGGTAACAAGACAAGCCAGAAAAAAAGCGTCTCAGCTAAAGAAAACAATTTACTTAACATTGCCCCAATAAGTATTTAATATCAAGATTTGTTTTTTATTGGTTTGAGTTATGCTCATTTTATACATGCATATTAGTACTTCCCAAGTTCCATTTATTTCTATTCCATAACAAGCCCCACAAAGACTATAAAGCCCTTTTAACTTATATACACCTGTTTTACAAGAGAGAACTGAGAAAAGGGCCTGTTTGTTCCCCTGGGGCACCCTTCGATCGGACAGCAGTATAACTTCTGGGATGCCTTTAAATCTTTCCGTAACGTGGGATTGCTCGTTCCATCCTAAGAAGAGTAAAATAAGAAGTTATTTGAGCAGTATTCTAAAAGGTAGGAAAGAGAAAAGTTTAGTTGAATACTAAATTCAGTTCAAACTAAGTTCAATTATCAAACGCCAAATTTACAATAAAAAGTGAAGCAGAAATCCCGCTTTCTTTTTTTTCACATTATTGGAACTGGGTGTCAAGTTCTCTCCTGGGGAGAAAATATGGCCACCAAATCTCACAGAACCCGCAAGCCAATAGGAAGCTGCGCTGTCTTTGGTTTGGCTACCTATTGCATGACACTGGCAGCCATATTTAATTCTCCACGAGGAAACACCAGGACTTTCTCCAGTAAGTATATCTTGAATGGAGGGGTCCCCAAAGCTAAAACTGGAGCGGTTCAGCTTTGGAGGTTCCAGATATGTAAAAACAAATGTAACATTTGGGGCAGATTATCCCCATAACCCAGGAGTCTCCAAACTACGGCCCGGGGGTCACATCAGACCCCCCACAAGATTTTATCCGGCCCGCAGCAAAAAAAAAAAAAAACACACACACACAATTTCTCAGTGTAAGCACGGCATCCTCTCTTTGTAATTGTCACAGTTCTCTTTTGTTCTGAATCATTTCATGCGGAGTACCCCAAAAAGATCCAAATAAAACTTATTCATTCATTTATAAAATATTTTTTTTTATTCTTTGGCCCGTGAAAATGTGTAGAATATACAATGTGTCCCTCGTACTGAAAAGCTTGGAGACCACTGCGTATAACCCCTGATTCCATCGGAGTACAGCGTGGGCGAATGCTAGTTTTCTAGTGACTGCTCCGACAGGCATTTTCACGAGGGTAATACTGGCCCCCTATGTGCGTTTCTCTTTATTCTTTGAAATCCTGTAACATTGTGACAATTGAGCAAAATGTTGCAAGACTTGTGGAATTACTGATTCCAGGTCATAACAGGTTGATCATCTACTTTCCCCCCCCCCTTGTATTTTTATTCTGGAATGTATTCTAACATTTTTAAAATCCTAACAGGATTATTTGCAACAATCAGTGTTATAGCCAGGGCATGATAAATAGTTCATACAAATCTAGGGATGGATATGGATAGATACCTAGTCAAACTTTTTTTTAATGTGAATTGTAGACAATTACAAAAATAAAACAAAAAACTGGCAGATATATTTGGATTTTAAAAAAATTATGTTTTAAGGAAATAACAATCAAAATTCTAGACACTGCTGTGCTACGTTCAGCTGAGCAACGTCTCGCCAGCTAAATGTAGCATTTTCCTAGAGTACAAACTTGGAACAAGGACGGCGATCTCAGAGCCAACCATGTCAGAACATTCATTCCCCTGTATCACCTTACTGAGTCTGTGCTACTGTATCTGGCCAGCAACAATGAGAGAAAGACCGGCCCTGGGGTCAGGTTACTGAAGGACAGACCTTCCCTGGCAACCAGTATCGGAGCTCCAAAGATTAGATTAGTGCAACATCAGATGCAGCTCAGCCAATTAGCATGACTCTGCAAGCATGCATCAATGCACATTATAAACACACCGGCAGGCTTCAGGAGCTGTGGGGTACAAAATCATTCTCCTGCGACAAGATAAGAACTAAAGGGTTCAGTCATCACTTGTTCATGGCTGAATTGTGCAGTAATGATGGTACAGGCACAGACATGCGCGGTAATCGCTGCATTTTATAACTCCTTTCGTGTGATTACCTGCAGCAGTGTAATGAGCAGAAGCCTCCAACACGGAACACATCAAATGTATCACAGACCTCTGAGGCCCGTAATATATTGAGCGCGCGCCTGTGCGAACGCGCGTGCACGTGACGCACAATTTTTGTGTGTATGCTGTGAGCGACAGGGTTGGAAGGTACTGTGTGTGTGTGTGTATATGTGAGTTAATAATTTATTAAAAAATACTTTAAAAAAAAATAACATTATGAATAATAATAACATGTTCTTGAATAGCGCTGCTAGTTTTACATAGCGCTTTACAGAGAAATTTTGCAGGCACAGGTCCCTGCCCCGTGGAGCTTACAATCTATGTTTTGTTGGAGCCTGAGGCACAGGGAGATAAAATGACTTGCCAAAGGTCACAAGGAGCCAACACCGGGAATTGAACCAGGCTCCCCTGCTTCAAACTCTGTGTCGTTACTCATTGAGCCGCTCCTTCTCCCACTAAATAAAAATTATTTTTATTGTGCAACTTTGACAGACACACACACACCACACACACACCACACACACCACACACACACCACACACACACCACACACACACCACACACACACCACCACACACACACCGACCAACCACCACGAACCACACATACCCACACACACACCACCGCACACACAAACACACACCCCACCCCACATCCTCACACACTCCACACCCACCTCACACACCCTCACCCCACCTCACACACACCTCGAACACACACCTTCACACACCCCCAGAGTTGACACCCAACACACCACCCACACAACCCTCACCACACACCGCCCATTCTAGCAACCACCACAACCACAACACACAACACACCACCCACACCCACACACACACCAACCACCACACACACACCACACACCCCAACCACACACACACATCACACACACATACCACACACACACCACACACACACACACAAAACACACACACCACACACATACATGTCCAGTATCTGTTTACAAAAAGATCTTTTCCCATCTTCTCCTCTTCCGCCTGTCTCATACACTGCCCATCTCGCACGCCCTATCATAGAAACCTTACTAAGGCCAGTCATAGACGGAAGCATCGCTCTTAGGCTGCGGACGTCTCCGCGCTGACCCCTGCATCCTCATTGAGGTGACTTAATGTGTCTCACGCGAGCAGTCCGCAGGCGTGCCGACGAGTTGGAGTTTCACAGCCGCGACGCCAAGCTGTTTTTCAGCGCTGTCGCTGAAAACCTACAATCACAGCAACACAACTTCACGGCGCGTGACATTGGCTCAGTGCGTTCGGCGATTGGCCCACGACGTCACTGCCCCGCTCCACACCACCTCCCCCCGGCTCCTTTGCGCATGCTTGCTCGTAGCGGTTCAGCATGAGGCGGACCGCTCACTGACATCATGGCCACGCCTCCGCCACACCTACCCGTCGCCTCTAGTGCCTGGTTTGCAAGCGGGACGTCCACGCCGGAGCATGCACTATATCGAGGCATAATACAGCACATGAGATGATGCAGAATATTATATAACTGAATACTGGGATATGACACTGAAGGTGGGGCAGGTGGTATGCAGCTGAGGTACATTTAATGCTAGTAGTTGTGTGTGAAAGTGTAATGGAGGAAACTTGACAACTTTTGCAATATAATAACACTATGAACTGGAGTCAGGAATCAAGAAGACTGAACCATCCACATATATAACACACTGTTACAACAACCCACATTCTCGTCATCCCAAACTGTAACGATCATGCTCAAACTGGATATAACTCTCCATATTGCGTATCAACTGCAAACTGAAGAACCCTCAAAGTTTTGAGCTTAACCCTAAACCAGGCGTGCGCAAACTGGGGTGAGGGGTGGCGTTACAGAGGCGCCATGCTCTCCTCAAAACATTTTAATTAAATGCCAGGGATCGCGCAAGGCCTCTAATTCATTTACCTGATCTCTGGGCGACAATGGTAATGCCCCCCGCATTCTTGAGAATAACACTGGAATATGCCAATTCCATAGGTGTCACAGTCTCTGGAGCAGCAGTTTAAACGTAAGTGGACCATTCATTTTCATTGTGCTGACGCGCCAAGCGGCACAAGGATTGCAGCCTCTCTCTGCACACAATCATTTGGTGAACTGGTATACCCAGTATACCCCGACCCTCCACGCCTGGCAATCCAGTCCCAACTTTCTCTGAACTGCATCGTTATTAGCCACCACCTGCCTTAAACTTAATATTGCTAAAACTGAGCTCATACTTTATCTCCCCATAAATCTGGCCCACTAGCCCCTTTTTCCATCAACGTAATGGTTCTACAAATCTATCCTGTAACCAAAGCACATTGCCTAGTGACATTTAACTCTTTGGTCCAAAGCACAATGAAGTCCTTACGCTCAGGAGTGCTAGGCACTCAGAGACAGATTAATATCTCTTTCATCAGGCATGCTAAGGGGTCACATGACTCCAAACCTCCAATCAGAGCGAAGCAGCGTCAATGTCACATCGCTGTTGGCGCTTCTGGGCGATTGGGCCATTGACGTCAGTGCCCGCCCCGCATCCTGATCGCGCACACTGCTCGTCTGCTAGTTCATGCAATCTCTGCCGGAGTGCAGACGACCTCAGCGCGGAGGCCGTCTCCCCCTTTATGACGCACTCTTTAGAGAGACTACATGTCCCTTCCCTCACCCCCATCACTCACCCCCCCCATTCCACCCTGTGCTCCCCCTCACCACTCCCCTCCACCTGGCTGCATCCCCTCACTCTCCCCCCCCCATCCCCCTGTCTCCCCCTCACTCCCCCCCCCCTCCACCTGTGCTCCCCATATTCATCCCCCCCTTCCACCCTGTGCTCCCCCTCACTCACTCTCCTCCCACCCTGTGCTCCCCCTCATCACCCCCCCCCCTCCACCCCTCCTCTCCCCTCACTGCACCCACCCCCCCCACCCTGGCTCCCTCACCACCCCCCCTCACCTGTGCTCCCCCTCCCCCCCTCTCCCCCTGCTCCCCTACCACCTGTGCTCCCCCTCCACCCTGTGCTCCCCCTCCCACTCCTCGTGCTCCCCCTCACTGCACCCCCCCCTGTGCTCCCCCCCTTGCTCCCTCACTCACCCCCGCCTGTGCTCCCCCTCCACCTGTTCTCCCCCTCACCACGCCTCCCCCTCCACCCTGTGCTCCCCTCACTCACTCACCCCCTCCACCCTGTGCTCCCCCTCACTCACTCACCCCCTCCACCCTGTGCTCCCCCTCCTCACTCCCCCCCCCTCCACCCTGTTCTCACTGTGTCCCCCTCCCCACCACCCCTCACTTGTCCCGTCACCACCTCCCACCCCCCCTCCACCCGGTCCTACCCCTCACTCCCCCCCCCCTCCACCCTGTGCTCCCCATCACTACACCCCCCCACTCACCCCCCCCCCACCTGCTCCCCCCCTCACTCACCACCCCCTCCTCCCCCTGCTCTCCCGCTCACTCACCACCCCCCCCTCCACCTGTGCTCCACCTCACTCACCCCCCCTCCGGCACGCGCGTGTTGTTCCCCTCTCACTCGACACCCCCCCCTCCACCCTGTGCTCACCCTCCTCACTCACGCCCCAACCCCCCACCCCCCCTCCACCCCTGTGCTCCTACACTCCCCCACTACCCCACCCCCTCTGCACCCTGTGCCCCGCCACCGCCTCCCCCACTCCCCTGTGCTCCCCCTCCTGGGGCGCCCCCTCACTCCCGTGTCTACCACCCTGGCTCCCCCTATCTCCCACCTCCCCCCCCCGTCCCCACCCTAGTCCCCCTCCCCGTGCCCTCCCCCTGCTCCCCCCTCACTACACGCCCCCCACTCCACCCTGTGCTCCCCCTCACCCCTCACCCCCTCCCCCTTGCTCCCCCCCTCACTCACCCCCCCTCCACCTGTGCTCCCCCTCACTCACCCCCCCTCCACCCTGTGCTCCCCCTCACTCACCCCCCCTCCACCCTGTGCTCCCCCTCCACCCTGTGCTCCCCCCTCCACCCTGTTCTCCCCCTCCCCTCCACCCTGAGCTCCCCCTCCACCCTGAGCTCCCCCTAACTCACCCCCCCTCAACCCTGTGCTCCCCCTCCCCTCACCCTTTGCTCCCCTCTCCCCTCACCCTGGCCCCCCTCCCCCTCCACCCTGTGCTCCCCCTCACCTCCCTCCCCTGTGCTCCCCCCCCCCTCCACCCTGTGCCCCCCTCCCCTCCACCCTGTGCTCCCCCTCACCTCCCTCCACCCTGTGCTCCCCCTCACCCCCCCCTCCCACCCTGTGCTCCCCCTCCCCCCCCTCCCCACCTTTGCTCCCCTCACCCCCCTTCACCCTGTGGCTCCCCCTCACCCCCCCTCCACCCTGTGCGCCTCCCTCACATCACCCCCCTCACTCACCCTGTGCTCCCCCTCACTCACCCTGTGCTCCCCCTCACTCACCCTGTGCTCCCCCTCCTCCCCACGCTCCCTCTCACCCATACCTGGACTCGGTGGGATTTCACCAGGTGCATGTTGAGCGCCGGTGGGTTGGGCAGCACCTTCCCGCATCCCTTCACCGTGCACAGGATATTGGTCCGAACCTCCCGGGACAGCTCGCTCACGGACGGCTTGACGATCTCCCAATGCTCGCAGGAGTGCAGCGGCCGGACTCCGGTTCCTCCTCCCCGGGCCGCCATCAAGCCGCAACCCCCGGGGGCCGCGCACCAACAGCGTGCACTCCCAGGCCGCTGCGAGCCACTTCCGGGGGGCGGGGCTAGGGTGCCGAAGACGCGCCCCCCATTGGTCGAACAGCCGCTCATTTGCATACGGAAGGCGGAGTCACGCATAGGGAGCGTTGCCACTCACAACACTGTGCTGCGCCTGGCTAGTCATATCCCTCCGCGCTGGGGATGTAACCTTCCGCTGATGCAACCCCTTGGAAAGCGCTCATGGGTAAAACCTTAAAGCTGCAGTCCTAGGAATATCCTGCATGTGTGTTTTGTTTTAATAAATCAGTTCTGTACTATGAGAAAACACTTGTAGCATTTTCTTTTTTTTTTTAAAGACAATTTTTAATGTATTCTAATGTAACCAGCATTTTTGCTCTTAGGGTGAGTCCCCAGTCAGCACTGCGACACGCGCGCCCGGTGGGGGGAGGGTGGGGTTGGCGCATGCACATCGCTACACCGCGGTCTGAGGGAACGCTTGCGACGGGAGAGGGCGTGGCGGTGGGTTTGCGGGGGCATGGCCATGACATCCCACGGCTGGTTCGCCCTCATTGGCTGAACCGCCGGTGGGGGCGTGGCCACAGATTTGAGGTTTCACAGCCTGCCTGAAAACCTGTCGCGCACCGCAGGGGAAAGGTGCGCGACGGTATCAATTAGGACCGGCCTGACTGGGGGAGCGGAGGTTGAACGCACACGTGCGCTGTAGCAGTCACTGGGACCGCAGCCTTACAAAAGGCTCAACCTCTTCCTTGCATATAAGAGGCCCTGGCACACCCCTTTCTGAGTCCTGCCCTCCCTCTATCTAGCTGTGCACGAGCACAATGTAACTAATGACTGCCTGGTTACATGATCTCCCCCCAACAGCGTAGCTCAGAATTAATTAAACCTTATTCCATTGCACGTGTGTGTATATATATATGCTGTGTGCTTGGGGATAATGGTGAAAGGCAGGGTTGCAGACCTGTCTAAGACATGCAAATGAGCATACAGTAAAATTTCCATTTGCTATATGCGTTGCTGTGGAGGGTCTTTGTCACTTTTTTTACCCACCATAACTTAAGTATACACACACACACACACACACACACACACGTACACACACGTAACAGGGTATCCCCTTCTGCACTTCTTTCCTGCTTGTTATGTAACGCCTGCTAGCTGCAGGGAGTAACAGGTTAATCCTGTGGGCATTAGACCCCCCCTTGTCTGCTCTGAGTGACAGAAGGTGGTGGTGACTCATGGTCTGTGTATAGCCAATAGAGGTATAGACCATGAGCCCGCCTCTTCCGCTTCCTCTAGGAAGCAGCACCACAATTTAGTTGTTCCTGCTCTGGCTGCTGAAGAGAGAGGTTGTGCTCTCTGGAGCTCCTGAGCAGTAAGGCCTCGTTCAGGGTGCAGGCTTTGGAGGGAGGGCGTGCTTACGTGAGGGCGGCAGTCCGAAACAATGTATGTAAAGTGAACTGTGGTTGTCAGGGTAGCAGCTGCCCTGTCTCCGAAGTACGGAGTTGACGCTGGCTACAGTTTCAATAAATAACCCAAGTCGTTTTTTGAAGCTGCAGCAGCGTCACTGGTACTTTGGCAGCCAATGAAATCATTCTTGAGAATGATTTCAAGACAGCAACACCGATCCCTAAGCTGAGGTCTGTAGCCTCACCCCCTCCCCGCCTCCTCAACTCTTGAAAATGTCTGCTGGGGAGGATGTGCACACATCGCCCAGCAGACTGACGTGCGCACACGCGAACGCCCGCCCTCCAACTCCTGCCTCTGGCACCCTGAACGAGGCCTTAGGCTGAGGCCCCGCTGCGGTCGGCGGCGCGCGGACCACTAGCTCCATATCTCCAGTGTGCTGATCCCCGCTGCCTCCTTCCGACAGGGCTGACTGCGTGCTGTGACGCGTCAGCCTGCCGGAGCTGCAAGCTCCTGGTGATAGAAGCGCTGATGTGTCACGTGGTGCACGAGTCAGCCAATAAGGAGGGGAGCTACGGGAGGGAGGCGGCTTGGGAGGGAGGCGGCTTGGGAGGGAAGTGTTGTGTGCAAAGTAGATGGCCTCTATCCCTCTCCTCCCGGACCCACAACCCCCCCTCCTGCGGACCTACAACCCCTCCTCCTGCGGACCCACAACCTCCACCCCTCCGTGCTCAATGGCCGCGCCTCCCTGACCCGTTTTGGCCACCCCCCCTCCCCCCGCGTGCGAAAAAAGTCAGCTGCAGATCGCGGTGCAGTGACTTGCACGCAACGCCGACAAGCAAGGCGGGCGCGTGCAGCGGGGCCTCGGCCTAAGGCTGTGAGTCTCTCTTATGGCAAGATGAGCGTGCCACCTCAGGCCCCTCAGAATCACCCAAGGAGACCCTCTACTATCAGGGTCAGCACTGTTCTTTCACTCTGGAACATGGAAGAACCTGTACTCCGCAGTACAAGATCTGCAGTGATTGCATCAACTGATAAATACCCTTGTCCAAAATACCCCTGCCTGAGTGTCAGTTCCTGGGCAGGAGGGGTGAGTGTGTTATGGTTGGGACTGATCTCCTGGATCCCTGGAGCCCATCACAACTGGAGGCGCTAAAGTACCATCAAAGAACATCAGAGATCCTCAGAAAAGCCTGTCCTGATCTCTACATACTGCAGATCGCTCTCAAGTCTCCTGATCCAACAGGTAACTGCACCACAACCCTTGTAATAGAATGTAGATCTCCCAGAGGGTGGGGGAAACAGTGTTACATTTGGAGGCGCTGCTGAGATCAGGACAGGCTTTCAGTGCTTAGCAGAGGAGATGCCAAACAGGGCGAGTTCTCAGAGAGCAAGACAGAAAGAGTAAAGTATACTGTCAGTAAGAGTACCAGGGAAGGGGGAAAGGCATTGCTATGCTGACCCACAAGACAAATTATGCTGCAACCAGAAGACTATTGCTGTTCTAGTCACCCTGAGGCGGGTAGACCGGATGCCTAGAAGGGGGTGTACCTGGTAAGTCCCCAGGAGCCTCTGAGGGAAGGATTCGGGAAGCTGGCAGCCGAGAGTAGGTGGCGCTTTCTAGTCGTTGGGAGCATAGGGAGTCAAAAAGGGTGCTTAAACTGACCTATATCGTGTACAGTATACTGAAAAGGAGTTTTGCCTAGATGAGGGATGTGACAGATTATCTGGAGCCTAAGGAGACAAAACATGCAAGGAGTGTTACCGCGTGGTACCAGGTGCAAGAAGGTCCAAAATGGCGCTCCCACCAAGAAAACGGGGCCGCATGGGTTGCAAGTTCCAGATTTGCAAAAGTTTGCAAAGCAAATGCATCCTCTCGGTGCCAAACAGTGGTTGCCGCCCCTAATCGTGACTGGCTCAGTCGGAGTCAGGTCACACCCGAGTCAAATTAGCCCTGCCTCCGATTCCACCCAGGGGAGGAGCTGGAGAGAACTCAACCAACCACAGTCAGCCACGGGCTGAAGGCAGACTCACAACTACTACCTAAGGTCTGCCAGTCCGGTAACTACAGAGGTGAGCCAGCCCTCATCTGGAGCCGTCACACCGACCGGTGCAGTTCCCTTTCTATTCCCCGGCACGGATGCTGTGGGCCCTTATTGAAGTGGTCCGGTACCACACCAAATTAATGTCACAGATGCCGTGGGCCCGTTCGCACTTATCGTGTCCTGATGCCCAAGTGGTCCGGTGCCACCTACTTCCACTTATCAGGCCCTGCTGCCCAAAGATGCAGAGTCGCCTGGTCTCTACTCTGCGGAGCCAGTGGTGGGGCTGTGTGCCCTATCTACGATCCCAGAACGGGGAACCCACGTTGCTGCTCCTGAGGGTGAGTGGACTGCCCCAGGGGTGTCGGGTGTGAGTACCCAGGCGACTGCGGAGCATGGTAGCTCCATACGTATGGTCGCCCGGGCGATTGACTCGCTCCGTCATAGCGTCCTGGCGGAGGTTTCCCCATCCAGTGCGGTCTCAGATGACATCAGCCGGTCGGTACCTGTGGAGAAGAGCCCACAGCTTACCTGCCCGTTCCAGCGAAGTCCCAGTCCAGAAGCATCCATCGGAGAGAAGGCGAAGGTTCCGGGACGTCTGAGGAGATCCGCGCCCACAGATGAAGCCGATGCTGTGCTTGATCCACCTATGGAGAGACGAGGGATGTCCCCTACCTGGTGTTAGGTGAGCAGTTCCTGTCTTCCTCCATTCCAGGTTCAGTTGCGGCCTACTCGGGAGAAGCGCTGGGTGCGGCCTTGTCCGGTGCGCAGATCGGTGACGAACTTCTGATTTAACCAGAAGTGACGTCATCACTGGCGCCGGGCTTGTGCTGGCCTGGTGCTCTCGCAAGACTGGCCCTTGCAGATGATGTCACAAAGATGGCGTCCAAGAAAAGGCTGGTTGCCCCACCCTAGTCCCAGAAGCGGTGGGTGCTTCCCCATCACCAGCTACGACCCCCTTCCGCGGCAGGGGTAGACCCCGGGTAGCTGCCTTGCTATCGGCGGAGGCACCCTGCTTTGTGCTCAACTGCAAGGAGTACCGGTCTCGCGAGCTGCCTCATACTATGCCCGCACCGCCAGGGAGGGTGAGTCCCTGTTTACCCCGCACTTCCCGCAGTGTGGCTGCAGAGAAGAAAAAGGGTGGTCGCTCCCCTGAGTCCCTTCTTCTGTCATACCCATGGGGAAAAGGCAAGATGAAAAGTTCTGGACATGCTATAGACTTTGCTATGCCCCTGCCCCCGGCCCTAGTACGCCATGTCCCTACCCATGCCACCCCTGTGCTGAACTTTGCTCTGACCCCTCTTGACTATGGTCAGGTAATCGTGCACCACCTTTGTTTGGCTGTGTTTAGAGAGAGAGAGTTCTGGGGGGGTGTTCGCAGATGTAACTAGTTAATAGGGGAGACCGTGAGCATACTTAAGGGATTCTGCCGAAACCGTCTGGTATCTCGTGCATCATCTTGATTGATGTCCATATAGAGAACCCAATGGAAGCATTCGTGGTGGTACTCGAAGAAACCGCGGGTGTATCCTAGAGTTCTGCCGAAACCTGTCATTGGCCCTAGTCTCATGGGTCCCTTTTATGTTACCCTTAAGCCATATTAGGGTAGGTAAAGGATGTCGATGGAGGTCCGTCACAGATCGGGTAGTCCTAAAGAAAATGGTTTGGGTTAAGGATTTGGAAGGCCGGCTATAAAGAAGCCTAATCCCAAATACTACAAGTATCTCCCATACTGTTATGTTGAAGAGTTACATTGTCACCGCTGCCAACAGTGGAGGCCTAAGGGTCTATTGTATGGTATATGCTAATGAATAAAATATGTGTACTTCTGTTCTCTTTCAGGTTGCAGAGCGACAGAGAGTGCCTAAATTTGGTCCCAAGCGAGGACGTTTCATGTGTTATAGTGAGAAATGAAAAACAACATTTGATTGAAATAAAGTATTTATTTGCCTTTCGTAAAATATTTACATATTGCTACTTGATTATCATTATACTGTTTCTTTTGTCCAGGGCAGAAACAGACCATGGAGGGCAGAGACAGACCATGGAGGGCAGAGACAGACCAGGGAGGGCAGAGAGAATCCTTCTCACATCTTTCCTCAGTCCCTCTCACATCTCCCTCACACACCTCCCCCAGCCCCTCTCACACCTCCCCCAGTCCCTCTCACACCTCCCCCAGTCCCTCTCCCATCTCCCTCACACACCTTCCCCAGCCCCTCTACCAGCCCCTCACACCTCCCCCAGCCCCTCACACACCTCCCCCAGTCCCTCTCACACCTCCCCCAGTCCCTCTCACATCTCCCCCAGTCCCTCTCCCATCTCCCGCAGTCCCTCTCACATCTCCCTCAGATCTCTCCCTCCCCACCTCCATGCTTCCTGGCTAGGGTAACAAAATTTGTCCCGGCAAAAACTGGGACAAAATGTCACGCATGCGAAGTCGTTTACTGGGTTACTCATGCGCGATCAGAGCTTTCCGATCGCGTATACGCACGAGCAGCCGGCAAATGCCGATCGCGCATGCGCAAGAGTAGTCGTCAATTGCCGATCACGCATGCGCAGTTCGTGCTCGCCAGGAGTCCAGAAAACCAGGACAGCAGCCGAAAAAGTCAGAACAGAGCCCTAAAAACTGTGACTGTCCAGGCTAAACTGGGACATCAGGTCACCCTACCGGTCTTCTTCTATCTCCCGGTTTTGCCGGATGCAGAGAGAAAAGCAGGGTCTGCCAATTTCTCCTCCAGCCATTAGGTGGTGCTGCACTGCGCTGATCAATGGCAGTGTCCCTGCGGCGAGGTCGTGGTAAAACACCAGTGGAGTCAAATGTCCCAGACTACCATCAGATCGCTATTTTCCAACTGATGAGTCTGATCAGAGAAGATCAGAGAAAAGGTCCCCAAATGCTGCACTCAACCTATTAAAGTCTTAAACAAACCTGGTATTGGTGTCTTATTTTGAAGGTAAATATCTACCATGGGCTATATTAGGACCAATAAGAGAGACCGGTCATGATAACTACCTCTAAGGGGGGTAATAAAAAAAAAAAGAATCAAATATTGATTAACATATATACTTGACTCATAATGTGCACATTATTTACAGTGTGTGAATATTAAAACCCCGGTGGTTAGGACCGGACAAACTCATAGAAAAAGAATAAAACAGCTGGCTAGGTGCGCTGTTGTACCACATAGGTAGTATGTATATGATAACGTCAATCTTAGAGTGCTGGTACAATGTTACCTTTTAGAAACGTCTGTGTATACTAATACATAGCAGCAGTATATTGATTAAATTGTAGATATCGCTATAGAGTGAATAGCAAACAGTCGACAGCTCCGGTCCCCCCTAAGTCCCATGGAGCACCTCTCAGTACATATATAAAATACCCCAACCCCCCCCCCCTCCCCAATACATATATAAAATCCCCCAGTCCCCCAACACATATCTAAAATACCCCAACCCCCTCAATACATATATAAAATACCCCAACCCCCCCCAATACATATATAAAATACCCCAACCCCCCCAATACATATATAAAATACCCCAATACATAAAACACCCCCAATACATATAACGTACCCCAACCCAACCAATACATATATAAAAGACCTCAACCTCCCCAAACCATATATAAAATACCCCAACCCCCCCAATACATATATAAAATACCCCAACCCCCCCAATACATATATAAAATACCCCAATCCCCCCAATACATATATAAAATACCCCCCAATACATATATAAAGTACCCCAACCCCCCCAATAAATATTAAAATACCCCAAACCCCCCAATAAATATATAAAGTACCCCAACCCCCAATACATATAAAAAAAGACCCCAACCCCCCCAACCCATATAGAAAATACTCCCTCCTCCTCCCCCCCCCTCCAGGCCGAGAGTGAGCGCGCATGCACTCTCGTGCTCAGCACAATCAAACACATTACGACAATGTGTTCACCAACATGCGCGACCATGAGCGCTCTGCGCGACCATGAGCGCTCTGCACTCAGCTGCTTGGCGAGACAAATACTTTTGAATTTGTTGCACTTGCCCTGGTCACGTGCACGGTTCAGCTAATGAGGGCGAATCGCTCACGTGACGTCACAGGCACGCCCACCTGCGCCCGCAACTACGCAGGACAGAAATCGCCCTTGCTCTCATATATATAATTTATTGGCCAGTAGTGAGTGCCCTGTCTGAGGGGATTATTAATATTATAGGCTAAATGTAGGCTATTTTCATAAATAACAGCCAATGTTGTATAGTTATATAGATTCTTTTTTAATTAAAATAAAATTGCAAATACATTGAAGGACCTCCATATACACTCACTGCAGCTATCTATATCACAATAGTGATGGACCGGCTCCTAAAAAGAACCGCCGGGTACCCAGGGAAAAAAGAAAAATTACCAGGCCTAGTAGCAGGGTACCCGGCCAGGTAGGTTTGGATGACAGCAGCCACGGCGATGGAAGAGAAGGACGGCATCCTGCAGCGAAGGTCAGCAGCCGTCGGGGGAGGGAGAAAAGGACGGCATCCTGCAGCGAAGGTAATCAGCCGGCAGGGAGGAGTTGCGCTGTAGCAGCGGCAGACACCGGAAGTCAGAAGACATTAGGGTCAGACCGCTGGGGGGGTGGGGGGGGAGGGGGGAGGGGGCAGGGGGGGGGGAGAGAGATGGAGGGAGAGAGGGGGGAGGGTGACGGTGAGAGGGTGACTGACGGGGTGGGGGGAAGTGACCGACCGACTTGGTGGGTGACTGACTGACCGGGTGGGTGACTGGAAAGGAGACAGGAAACGGAGGGAACAGAGAGCATTACATCGCCCTGTATCAATCAAATTTCGCCGTTCAATCTCAGGAGAGCGGATTGATCGGCAGCTTTGCTATTCACTGAGTAAGTTAGGATCACATTGATGCAGATATTGAAGTTGAAAAAAACACTTAAAAAAAAAAAAAAAAAAATCGCCAGCAAGAACTGCTGCTTTAATCATCATAATCATAATAATGACCAGGGTTGGTCGTTTTTAATTTAATTCAATATATCTTTATATTGATTACTACTTGTGTTTATAATTTACATCAGAGTCAGTCAAATAGTCGAGCAAAAAAATTACAAATATTCATTAGATGAGAAATTTATTCTTTTTATTTTTTAAAAGCAATATATTCCGGCCTGCTGAAAAAAATAAAGAAATAACCTCAGTATTCATTTCCAGGATGGGACCCGGGGAGTTACCAACGCTGAACCACCGACCCCCAGGGATATTTACTGGCGAATGTACAGCGCTTTTCGTTCCCTTAGGGAAAACAAAATGGCGATCCAAGTCTCGCAGTCGGCACGAGCCAATAGTAGACTGGTCAGCCATTTAAAACCCAGTGCGAGACCAAGCATTTCTGGTACCTTTAGCGGGAAGTACCCTGGAAACCAAGTGTTCCCCAGAGCTGACAATATAGTTCAGGATTGGGGTGGGCCCAGGTTTCCACGGTGCAAAACAAAACAATGGAGGTCAAAATGCAGTGATTGCTGCTTTAAACGTTCACAAAATGCCTGATTATGGACACAATCAACTTACACTGTCATTCCATCAAAATCATATGAGTTAGGTGTTTTTTTTCCGGTTTTGTTATGGAACCCTTTAATTATGTTGTGAAATTCTGCGGAACCCCAACCCTCTCTAATAGCGTGTCTGAGATCAGATGCATTGCAAGGAATACCAACCCCCTCTATTAGCACATGTGAAAGCAGATGCATTGTAAATGATTCTGTATTTGGTACAATTTTCAAATGAGCTGAAAATTGCAGGGAACCCTTTAGGGATGCCCAGAGATCCCCTGTTGAAAAACACTTGTTTATTGTAACATTGGCTGTAATGGTAGGGATAGCTGGCATCACAAAACTGGGATGAAGCCCAGCTAGCTACCCCTAAATCTATGTAACTTGGCCACCTATGTAAGGCTTATTTCAGCCAAATGTATTTAATCTCTGGGGGAGAACAGGGAATGTATAATGCACTATGTCTGTAAGAATGTATTTTAAAGCCTGTATTCGCTATTCCCTGTAAATGAAATCCCAGAGTTTAGTGAATCAACATTTTTCTGTAATGTGCTTTGGGTGTCAGCCCTGCAAGAAAGCAAATGAGATATTCAATTGTTACGGTCATCTCTATGGAGAAAGACTAAGCAAGCCACTTAGTTGAACCTTTCTATAGAAATTATAGGATTAGGGACAGCTAGGTGTCAGGACTCCTGGGGGGAGGTGAAAGGCTGCTGATCAGATCTGGGAGTAAGAGAATTGTACTGCCCAGACTCTGAGGTTCCAACCCAGTGTGAGGTCTTGAGTGCCTTAGCATGTCCCTGCTCTGGCTTTCGTGGCACTAACTTAATCCGTGCTCTGATTGGCCTGCAGCCCCTGTCCCATGCAACGAATAGCCACAGAGGGCTATATAAGGGGTGTTGCTTATCAGAGCAAGAGTCTAACAGAGGGAGAGACACTCTGGGAAGGAGTGTGGGGAGCATCTGAGAGACATTCTGATGAGGAGTTTGGATATTGACTGTGACCAGCTGGAGAGATATCTCAGAGGAGCTGCTGCGTGATCAACAGTCTGAGATCCTGGACGAGAAGCAGACAGGGCAAGCCTTCTTGAAGCAGGCCCCTGCACATAGCGAGGCTAGAGTCTACTCCCCAGGCCCCCAGTTGGTATTGTATCTGGTTTTGTACATTTTTGTTTTGTCTGCTGGTGTGCTAGAATAAACCTCATTTTATTCAACAACCTTGTCCTGTCTGGTGCTAGTGATCCCGGTGGTTTCGGTGTAAAAGTACTAGTCTCCCGTGACATTGGCATTGACAAGACGTTCTTCCTACAACTGTGCTGAAGATGCGAATAAACTCCATGGTGTGCAATCACAGGAGTAATTGAAGAAATTGCATCATAAGGCCATATGCCAGTTTTTACATGGGAATGGAATTGTTAGTATTTAGGGGAAATTACAGATCTGACACCTGCTTCTTATTGCACGTCGCAAAACGGCTAGGGTAAATAAGGCATTTATGAGGGACTTTAGTGATTTCACATCCACAATCCTTTTTAAACTTTCAAAGTTTTCATTTACTTGAACATGCTACAACAGGACTCGGGATAGTAAAAGGTGCACAAGCCAATGGGACGCCTATAGCAGTCATGATCAGTGTTCGACAAACCTATACATTTGCTTGCCCCGGGCGAGTGGATTTAACCCCCGGGCGAGTAAATATTGGCCCAAGCAGCACACGTTTGGTACTAGGTGGCGAGTAGATTTTTTTGTGTGGGGAGTAGATTTTTTGGTGATTTGTCAACCACTGGTCATGATCATTATTTTATCATGGAACTTCTCATCAGATGTCCTATTTCCAATAACAAAGCAAGGGGTGGGGGCAGTGCTGCTTTTATGGGTGGGTGTAAAAGGGTGTGGGTATGTTTTTTCCAGCAACACTTTCAAATAGACAACACAATTCTTCTTGTGAGAGGCAGTTGGTACTTTAAATACTAATTTAGATATATTTTATGGTAGCTTGTGAGCTTTTAGGGGACAGAGAAGAGTTCTGTTTTTAACAGAATTATAGTAAAAACTTTTGAAATGTCACAGGTCTTTCCTTCAATTGTACGACTTCAAGTGGATGGTGGTGTTACTGCTGTCTTTCGTTAAAAAGATCTCCAAGGTCAAAGGAAAAAAGTTATTAGTGGTGTATAATACATACATGTGTCTGTGCACGCATGTGCGCTGTAAATACCAAGGGGGCTGCTAATACATAGGTGGGATAGGGGCTAAATAAGAGAATGAATCTGCATCGCCACAGCATCACACACGGAACAAGAGACAGCCCTGTCGGCGAACCTGTCTCTGACTGGCCATAAGATGAACGATCTGAAGGTGGCCATACTCAAAAGGTAATCTTAGAACACCGAGAGACAGTTGCATGAATACAAATGTATGCAACGGTTCGGGACACTTAGCGATGGCCTAAACAGACCGCAGCTTCATGAGTCACTACCCTGACAAGAGAACTCTCTTCCCATGATTGCTAAAGGCCATGTCTATACATACTGCGCTAGATGAATGCACACAGCTGTCTCTTACACATACATATGTACAATTTAATTCTATCCCTATATACCAATAGGGACCACATAGTATCTATACACACCAATAGTAATGCAACACCCTCTTACATTTCTACACCTACCCACACCATTGGTATACACTCCCAAACACACCTTTTGTAAAGCTCTGTATACACTGTGGGCACTTTATAAATTTATATTCTCTCTCTCTCTACTAACATTCAGGGACCATTTAACACCGTAAGTCTTAAATCGCATACTGCACAGGGGGGAGTGATAGGCTTCAGTCAGATAAAAACAGTGCATCCTGGAATGGAAGTAAAACAATTTCCTGCTTTATCCACCGGAAGAAGAGATCAGTGTATCTCGAACACTCGCACAAATAAAAGCATTTCGTTAGCCACAGAATGGGATTGTCTATTCATTTTTGATTATTAAGCTCGGCTAACACGGTACAGGTACAGACACACACAACCATTTGGGGTGTACAAGAATACATAATTTTATTGAAAAATACAAAAATCCAGGTGGGGAGTACAAGAAAATAATTGATTCTTTTAGAGACATTTAAAATCAGATAATATTATTGCCGTAAATCAAATAATGTAGGTGTAATTTAAATTTAAAATAAGCCACCTGTGTCAAGTATTAATTACAATGTTTAAACCATGCAAAACACAGATATGATTATCTGGGGCACACATTAGCTATATTACACATAGAGATATTTTTGTTACCTTCCGTAATAGCATTTTTTTTGCATATATAGTGGCACTAAAGATGTATCCGTTACCCAAAGTAATACATATTTGAATGAGAATTACTTAACTACTAGAAATGTGTACTTATTTCTCTTGCAAACCATCTAATTCGGTAAATGTTAATTTCCAAGTTTGAGTTTTAACCCAACTAAGCCAGGTTTAGATTCTGACTGAAAATATCTCTTATTAGTCATTCTGGTGATGCTCAAAAGGCAAACACAAGCGCTTGGTGGTTTAATAACTTTTGTTTAACCCTTTTACTGGCAGAAGGGCTTTAGTGCATTGCAAAGCAATGTGTTGCTGTGCTTACTAGCACATGCCATGCAGACACCTCCAACAGTGAAGGGGTTAATGACAGGCCACTAAATACGGCCCTACAACTAGAGAGCATTTAATTTACCACTGAAGATATTTAAAAGTAACTGCATTAACTTGCATTTGACGTCAAAGAACATACAAATAAATGCATCAAGTGACATTTGTGCTGCACAATGCTTCCCACGTCCCTGAAAGTGTCAAAAAGTTTGGCAAGTAAAGCTACATAAATACTGTATATTAACGTTCGAAACTACAATAACTATTAAAAAATAAAAAATGCCGGTGCATAATTTCAATGACAAACGTAAAAAATGTTTACTGAGAAAATGCCACCAGCTAAACGGACTTTCCAGTACAACATATGTAAAAGAATTGAAATGTGACTTCAATTGATGCTTAGTCCCTTAATGTCTGTAGGCGCTTGTAATGCTCGAAGCACTGAGGGATATCACACCAGTTCAAACATTAGGTGAACTATACAACCGCGCTGGTTATTTTAGGATATATGAAATTGGTCACAGTCAAATGTACACTCTTCTGTATGAAATTTCACAAGTTTGTTGCTTGGCTGCTGGCAGGATGCAAATCTTTTTTTTCTGTGATTTTAAAAACGTTCCTTGCCTTGTGGGGAATACAAGTCAGTAGATTGGAAATAGGAGCTTCTGCAATGCCTTTATGAAGAAAAAATATCAAATAAGTCACACGGACAGAAAACAAACTGTTTCCACCCTCCCTACAAGAGAAGCTAATTTGCTTCCAAAAGCAAAACCTACAACATATAATCCTCTTTAACATTAGGCACCAAACAAGTAGGTAGAAAGTACAAATTGTCCGATTCACTCACAGGGACCAATGACCGTGAGAATACAATTAGATGACAAATGAACAAAGTATTGCTTGGTTATACCCAAAATATGGGCCAACCACTGTTGCAAAGAGTTAGCGTCGCTTTTCCGTTTCCTAGCAAGCTTTTTTGTGTGAGGTTCTTTAACAAATGAAAAAGGAACTCAACATTGTTTGAAAGATACATCATATGCAAATTACATAGATTTTAGAAGTTTGTTGGAAGCGGAGATAGATTTTAATTGAACATTGAGAGCACTTTATGTGTAAGATCTTAAACATGTGTACAACTACACCTATAACAAATAAATATATATATCTATATATAATGACCAATTACAAATGGCTGGAACACAAACAATCTTCCAGTTTGAGGACAAATAAGTTGCTTGCAGACAGGAGGGTGGAAGTGATGTAGCTTTTAGTATAAAGGTAACTCACCCGCTGGTGCTAAGGATCTTATGGACTCGAGAAGATGTGGACTTGAGAACTTGACGACACATCGGAATGGCTCGGTCCGCCCTTCTAAGACGCCCATTTCATTTTCGCCTCGGAACATTGTTTCCAGCTGATCAACCAGATTAGTATTTTGGATAAGAATGCATTTCACAGTAATTATAAACTAGACAAGGCGTTGAAAGACAATTGGCATTTACTAGTGATGGTCAAAATTTAGTCAAATACAATTATTCTATAAAGAAGTTTGGGGGAGGAACATTTTCCCTCCACACTGAAAATAATCATCTTGAGATATACCCTGAAAACCTCAACACACATCAAAATCCGTAAATGTTCTAAAATAGTCTATAGCATTGCTATATGAATTTGACAAGGTGCATGATCCCAAAGAGGTAATGATGCTATAAAACAATTTTCACTTTTTAAAACAGCAATCCCAACTGGCCGTATTTTCCCCAATTTTGGCAACGAAATCGGGACGATCTGGGGCCGATTCGTGATTTTTTTTTTTTACTCTTACCCCCACTTCATAAGATACTTACCAGTGTTAAATGTCCCTCCAGGGGAAAATGGCAGCTAAATATCGTAGGTTCAGCGGGCCAATAGGAAGCCACAATGTTCTAGATTGCAGCTGCCTATTGGATGACCATTGAAATCCCTGTGAGGAAACACCAGTAAGTATCTTGGTGAATGGAAGGGAGGCATGGAGCTGGTATTAAAAAAAAAAAAAAAAACTGTTCAGCTACAGAGGACCCCTACTTCCTATGATTTCGGTAGCCAAAAGAATCACCTTCTATTTACATTATTAAAGCCATCTGCTAAGCCCATGTTTTGCCAGAGAAAGGGAAAAGTTTATAAGACATTGCAGACCAATATAACAGCAAAAGGGTTCAATAAATACATAAGCGAAGCACAACATTTTAGTGAGTTAACTTTCTGTGAAAGTGTGCAGGAAAGAAAAAAGGTGTGAATTCACTGGAGAAACACCGGATCCAGCTGTACCTTATACGAAGCAAATTCTAATTTGGGCAGCGCACCATCGCCGAAGGTTTCACGTGTCAGATACTGTATTCTCGCTTTCTCTCTAACATTTTCATATGTTACCCTTGGATCAACTGGAATAAAAAAAATGCGCATTTGTTTCAGAAACCAGAAAACAAACTTTTTCATCATATTGCAAACTGTGGACTCTATGTGGAAAGCAGTTCTAGTAGAGGTTAACACTATGCAATGTGTCATTATATGTTCCATTTATCGCACAGCATTACAACGTGACAAAGCGAGATACCTATTCCTGGATCAACGTTTCTTTCCTGGAGCGGTCTCGGGTGGTAAGTCTGGAAAGGCTGGAATACAAATCACAAGGTTACTCATTAGCTTATGACTTTGATGCTTATGAACCACCGCAATTTTTTACCTTCAAAATGACCCTCTTTAAGCCCAAATGTGTCAACTCCCGGGCATTATGCAATTAGGTTAATCAGCAGATACCTTGAAATAAACGATAAGCCTAAGGCTGCGCTTATAGTGCCTGGCGACGGCGACGCTGCTCCAAAACAAATCCATTGACTCCGTCGCAAGTGCCTATAGTAAGTGCAACCAAAAATTTTTAAGCCGGTTAAATTTGATTTTTTAGAGACAGTCTAAACCAGAGAGCGCAGCCCGCCCCCTTAATGACGTCACTGGCCTTGTCGCCAGCGACGTCGCTTAAAAAGAAATTTTAACTTTCGCTAGCCGTTGCGGGCACTATAAGCACGGCCTAAGGAACAATTAGTTAAGAAGCCGAGCTGGTGATCCATCAACGTCAGAGGAAACACCTCTGTTACACTTATTTATTAGGATTTAGGGGATAATAAATAGAAGTAGTATGTGGGAAAGAAATCCGACTCCTGGTTGTTACCTTATTGAAAAGCTGCCCATGAATGGACCATTACAGTACTACAGGGTCAGGATTTCCCCTTGGGAGCGAGGCCTTTCCCCACCTGCTGGAGGAGTTTAGAATCGGGCCTGAAAACAGAAAACCAACACTAATCTCCAGAACATATCCGCAGGGGACTAAGGCCTTGATTAAACCGGCGGCAGCCAGGTGCGCACGCTCCGTCAGGGCGATGCGGCCGCCCGAAACCTGCACGGCAGGTGGCATCGGGAGGCGTGACCATGACATCACGTGTTCGCCCGCATTGGCTGAACCGCTCATGTGACACAGCCATCGCTCTGAAAAATCTATTTTTCATATCGGCTCAACATTCGCGCACTTGGACGCCGTAGGGCTCGCTCATTGGAAAACCTACATTTATTTGGCGGCGCGCAGTGTTGTGCGCTCACCGTTTTCGGTATAATCACGGCCTAAAGAATAGCACAAACAGAACGTAGAAGCCTGAGGCACAGAGCAGATTATAAACTCCACCGTATGCAGAGATGCAACGGTCAGCAGTAACTGTAACCTTCATGTACCAGAGGAAGAGAGTGATGTACTGAAACGTTTTCCCTCACACATTACTTTAACAAATGGTTGTATAAATTACATTTATATTTTACTTTTCATGCGGATCCCACTTTTTTGTGTGTGCATCCTCCAGCAGTTTCCGGTCTAGAAGAACTATAGATTAGATGAGTTACGCGTGCGGAAACACCCAAGCACCATGGACGTCGCGTATCTTGCACATTCTGTGGCATCTGTTTAAAGTTAGTAACTTGGCCTACATTTGCAATGATATGAATTCCATCCACAAGTGTAATGTTAAAATGAAATGAGCCTGGTAATACAGGCGTGTGTGCACAAGGGGTAGAAACAAAGAACAAAATTAGGGAAGCTTTGTCTGTTTACCTGATTAAAGCGTTTGAAAACGATATCCTTGAGGGAATCCAGACATCTGCTTTTCAGTTCCATCTCCTGAATCTGACTGTATTTGGCGCCAATGACAAGGGCCTTGAAATGACAAATGTATTACAATCAACATCCCTTGAGAAACTATTCTGCACCTACTTTTAATTTCATTATACCCTGACCCCTAAAAATCTGCCTGTTTGGGCTAATTACTTGCTATCCGCCATTCACTTTTATCAGCTCTTATTCAAAGGAAGTAAAAAGAAAGATAATTTGTATTTGCATTTGAGGAATAACTCTGAACAGAGAAAAGTATCAAATACACACAATAAGATTGCCAAATATAAACATTTTAATTTGTTTTACCCAATACTTTAAATAATGCAGTACGTGTGGCTGGGTGACTATCAGTACGTGTGGCTGGGTGACTATCAGTACGTGTGGCTGGGTGACTATCAGTACGTGTGGCTGGGTGACTATCAATACGTGTGGCTGGGTGACTATCAGCTGAAGATAGAACACCAACCACTTTTAGTACATTTGTGTACAACAATGGGGTGCCATCGGTTTTGTTGTAAACACCGTCACAGCACAGACAGACAGGCCCGCTATTTCAGTGCAGGCTGGGACTCGTGTCTGCACCATTTTGCACGATAGAAAGTAGTATTGTTTCTAGTTTGCAATATTAATCACATGAATCCCAACGTGGAGACGGTTCTTGTTGCTTATGGCAAACCACACATTTTAACCCAAGGGTTTGGAATAATGCAGAACACAGTGGAGTACCTGACATAGCACTGGCTGGCAGCTCTTTGCAAGGTTTGCAATGAAGACATAAGGAGTCTTCGAGTGGTACACCACAAATGTGGCCTTGTACTGATTTGGTCTGGCGTGGTGCGTACCCCACGCAATGCGAATCCACAGCGCATCGCCAAACTCTTTGAAGTGAATGGTCACCTGAAGTCAAGACGACATTTTTATTTTAAAATATACCGGATTTTGTACAGCCATGGTCACTTGAAACATCTTAACACCATTGACAACTGTTCTATATAAACCACATGAAAGAGATTTAGTGTTGCCTACTGTCACGGTGGCTTATGACAAGATATAATGAACACCAAATATCTCGGTTGAACTGAACGAGGCTTAGATATAATAATATATATTTATTCCTTAAAAAGGTGAACACAGCAATATAGTACAATTAACGGACAAGAAGGTAACACTTACTTAGGGTTGGGGGATCGAGAAGTATCAGCTAGCAATTCTCCAGCAATCCGGTGACAATCCAGGTGGAATCAGAAGCACAACTAAAAACTGTAGGGTTGACACAGTTTATATACCTGTGTAACCCTATTCTTAACATTGAATACAGACTATTGGTGAACAATTATCTGTATCCAATCCCTAACGTGAAGACACGGATTAACCCATGCCCCCCAGCTAGTTAGCCCATGTGTACTGGGACTCTGAGGGTCTTATTTCTGTAGCCCCATAATTCAATCAGGGGCAACGACCAGTCTACCAAATGAAGTATCTGATAGGATCTTCATTGTTTGTAGGTGTAGACATAACACTTACAAACCACTCCAGTTTGATGATTCTCCGCCCTCAGGTAACAATTAGAGTGGCAGAGTCTGTTGATTAGTACTTGATCTGTTGATTAGTACTTAGGTTCAATCATCCGGCTGCCCTTCCTGACCTATTTAGCATAGCAGATGGAGTCTGCATTTTTCAGAGCAGATCCAAAATACCATACATATACTCTTTAATATCTACACATATTAATAAGTTCCATTCTGGTGGGCTCAGTGGGTCAAAATTTGCCAGTTTTTAATGCCTACAGTGACTCCACATATTGGCCAAATATCAACTCTCTGTGACCTCCAGAACTGGAGATACAGAAATGCACTTTAAAACATTAAAATACAGGATTATAATGAAACATGGGAACAGGGGAACATACAGTTTCCTGACATGACAAGGTGTAAGCCACATTCCTGGACCGCAGTCCAGTTAACCCCTTGCCTCCCTGGTGAGGTCAGGGGGTGGCCATATGGGGTGCAACCCCTTTAATACCGGGCCAACCCCCCTCTCCCTCTACACCTACCTCTTCCTATATTGTAAATAAAATCTTTAAAGGATTTGTTACATCTTTAGCCCACGAAACATAACATCTTCCTCCCCAATAAAAAATTACATTCCAAAAAAATATATATATGTTTTCCCGACCACTGTTTTTTTTCTTACGTTTTTTGAAACTGCATGAATGCTCTTTTTAAACTGAAGTTTGAATTCTGACATGTCGAAGAGATCCATTTCAGGATCTGAAAAACAATAAAATCAATTACAAAACGGAGTGCGGCATTTACTCTCCAAAACCAACAAAAAGTATGGTATGAATAAGCAAGAGTATTAAATTCAAGGACACAAATATTTAAAAGGTCCATTTTATATTTAGCTAGTTGTTTCCCTACCAGTGTCATATAATGTAAACCTCTGAGCACATTCAACCCTTTTATAGCCAGGGGTGTCTGAAATGCAGTGCTGGCCCATGTTTGAATCCACTGCTGCACAGAATTACTGTGCTAAGAGTTAATATTTGCTTGTACTATGTGGAATGTCAACTCCACCCACTAGAATGTTAATGAGCCAGGAAGACAAAGGACTATGAATCCACAGCTGCATTAAATCTGAACCCCTTCAGTGTACAGCTGCGTCGCCCCAAAGGCAGACAGCCTTTGGCGCCGCTAAAGGGTGTGAGCCATTCGCTGATGTTAAAGCTTCTTTATTTCAATCTGAAACTCACCAGCCCTTTTATCCACTGTACCCATTTTTCGACCTCTGTCAATGAAATGTCTATGAATTGACTGTATAACTCCGTTCATTTAATGTAACCATGTATTGTAATAACTCTGTGCCCAGGACATACTTGAAAACGAGAGGTAACTCTCAAGGTATTACTTCCTGGTAAAATATTTTTTATAGATGTACGATTAGAATAAGTGGCATTGTGAGAACATTGCTGGCAGAATAATTCAAGTTACAGCACAACTTTGTGACCATCTGCATATGTTTCCTTGTGCATCGTGTAATAGAATTTAGATTGCAAGCGGTGTGTCTGAATTGCACACTGCAAACATATTATTTTCTGGGGAGTTATTTGCTACTAAACATTAGTGTTTTACTATTTTCCTGTGCTGCACCCACCAGTAGCCATGTCAATTGCTTTGTCGCTCCGTGAAACATATTTTAGTCTTAAAGCTGCAGACCAAGCAATATCCTAATATGTGTGTTTTTTAAATAAATCATTTCTGTCTATTTTTTTTAAACCAATCTGAAAGACATTTTTAATGTATTATAATGCAATAAGCATTTTTTTATTTCTATAGAAACCATTTACAAAGTCGCATCCCCTTCCTCTTCTGAAACAGGCTCTAGCACACATCTTTTTGAGCCCTACCCTCCCTCTAGCAGTGCACCAATTGTATCTAGTGACTGGTCACATGATCTTCCCCACAGAACTTTGCATCCTTGGTCCTCTACTGCTGCACCGACAGCCATTTAGTGAACCCCCGAGCCGAATCTTTTCCGATCGAACACATCATCGATCAGTAACTTAGCCGATCCATCACTTATCATTGTGTGAATTGTATTGATGCACATATTAAAGGGAAAAAAATTAAAATGTAAAAAAAAAAACTGGCAGCTTGGACTGCTGATTTTATGTTACTAGTTATTATAGGCTAAGGCCTCGGGCATGGTCAGCGCTTATGCGCTGACCCGTACTGAGGCATGCTGCTGCTCGGCACTGAGCCCCTGCAGCCGCAATGAGAGCGGCTTTAGCGGGGGGCTTGCGGAAGCGTGTGTCTCACCGAGTCTTGAAATTTTCCTGCTTGCCGGAGCGCAGGGCCGGTCACGTGAGCGGTTCGCCCAATGAGGGCGAACCAGCTCTGTGACGTCACTGGCCCGCCCCCGACACGCCCACGGACGGCGCGCCGAGTAAGGCCAGGGAAAGCACCTGAGCCTCAGCGCGCCTCCACACGGAGAAAACCACTATGTCCCAGGCCTAAAGCTGCAACATCCCGGGCATTATTGAAATCCTTGCTCTGATTGGATAATGCCCGGAATTTTAACCAATCGGTAATGCCCAGAATTTTTGCAGCTTGCAATGTGTTTATTTCCAATGTGTATATTTCCAGCCAATCAGCTTTCAGACCAGCTCTGAGACAGGGCAGGGGATTGGCCAGGAAGAAGCAGAAGGCAGTGACTCCTCCCGCTCTCTCCGTGAACACAGCTGATAGACTTAGTTGAATTGGGGAAGAAGAGAGAGAGAGTGTGTGTGGCTGCAAAGCAAGTGGCTGTCTGCAGTTTGTTTGTGACTGTAGTGTGTGTCAGCAGTAGCGTTTATGGGTGTAGCAGTGTTTGTGTGTGTGTATGTGGTGTGCTGTGTGTGTGTAGCAACAGCAGAGTTTGTGTATAGCAGCAGTTTGTGTGTGTGTGTGTGTGTATATATATATATATATATATCTGAAGTATGTATATATGTATATATATATATATATATATATATATATATATAGAGAGAGAGAGAGAGAGAGAGAGAGAGAGGTGAAGTGTGTGGGGAGAGAGAGAGAGAGAGAGAGAGAGAGAGAGAGAGAGAGAGAGATGAAGATATAGTATATAGTATATAGCTGGTGTGTGTATGTATATATATATATATATATACATACATACAGTGTTCGACAAACCTATACATTTGCACGCCCCGGGCGAGTGGATTTAACATCGTGGCAAGCTCCTTTTGGCCAAAGCATCACACATTTGGTACTAGATGGCGAGCAGATTTTTTTGTTGGGCGAGTAGATTTTTTGGTGATTTGTCGACCACTGTGTGTATATGTATATATATATACACATATATATATATACACATATACATATACATATATATATATATATATATATATAGAGCTGGTGTGTGTGTTCACAGATGGGGTGGCAGTGTGTGAATATAGATAGCTGCATTGTAAGTGTATACAGTATAGAGGTGGTTTAATGTATTTACCATTTTATTTTAATAAAATCTATATAACTATACAAAAGTGTCTTATTTATGAAATAAGCCTACATTTAGCCTATAATAGTAATAATCCCCAAAGAACAGGGCATTATTGCCCAGTAATGCCCTGTTCTTTGGGGATTATTACTTAAATAATAAAGTTGTTTCACAATAATCTATTGAAAGCACCTGAAGGCCACCAATGTCAAACAGAGTTACAGGAAATTGGTTAACACGAGTGTCTAGTCTAAGAGACAAGGATCTGACCCATCTTCAGGAACGTAACTCATTCTCACGTTCTCCAACTTGTTCCTACATAAAAGCTCAAATGTAATTATGGATGTACATCTAAATTGTATTCTAACGCTAACTGCAATTATAGCACCCCAAAACCACCAGCTATTTTAAGTAGGTAGCACGCCTTTACTCGTTCAAAAAGTTTTTTTTTTGGCCTATTCCCATTACCAGCTATTATTAAAACACATTCCTATAGGACAATATAACATCTGAAAAAGTTGTGGATAATACCATGGAGGTAAAGTACCCAGAAGCACTGTAACAAGGAATTACGGTCTCTCTTGTTGGGAGACACTCACATACCTGAGGGTTTGGCCATTTGATAAACATTCCAACATCTCTTATTTTGATTGGCATGGCAATCTGGGGAGGGAAAAAGTTTTGTCATGCACATGATGTAAACAAATTTTCCAGGAACGTAAGAAGACGAAAATATACACAGGCACTAGTAACACAAAACTACAATAGCATATTAATATGGCTACAAGTAAATCCAAAAATCAAGTTTTGTAGGATATTAAAATAATCTTGTTAATATAAAACCAATGGATAAATTAACTTACAAATAATGTCCAATGCAGCTGCGTGTTTTATTGTAGCATGTTTTTCCTATTAAAAAAAAAAAAAAAGGATTTGTTTTACTTTACATGTGAAATGGCATTAATTCTCTATACCAGGTTGCTTGAATACGCTGTAACATTAAGTGTCACAGTAACAGGCATTATTCTGGAGTGAACATGGTGAGGTTCTTGCGTTTCTGTTCACAAGACACTGTCCTCTTAATGAATGAATCCTTATTAATCTATTCTAATCTATTAATATCATATCAATCTATTTCTGATGGTAAGACTTCTTCATACAACATCCTTCTGGCTTTCCACATGTATGTGTATGTAAATAAAAATAAATCCCTTAACCTCCTTCTAGTTATTAATATATCTGAACTTGCAAAGTCAGCAAATATAATAGCCAGTCTCACACTGACTGACGATTCTGCACTGAAGACTTGATGTTGCATAGCATACCTCACACAGACGAACCACTTCCAGAGCTCGATTTTCCTTGGGTGTACGCAAGGTCAGGGTTTGTAACTCTCTTTCTGTGAAGAATGCCCATGCCTTCAGGATGGAGATTGTCTCAGACATTGGCACTCGCAAAACTGTCCTCCTAATGAACTCAGCAAGCCATTCATCCATCACAAAAGCACCTGCACAGAAAGGAATAGATACAAGGAGAGAACATTGTTACCAATTTACCTTAATTTTATTTTTCTGAAACCATGGCAGCGGGCACTGTAGGGTTAAGTCTATCCTTAGCCGAGTAGGACAGGAAATTGAATTCTAGCAAGTAATCCATAAAAGGCCCCTCCCACTACCTGCAGATAGTCTTTCGTCTCTCCCATAGCTGGAAAATACAACTGATATATATTAAGCATACATAGGGAGGGTCCTAGGTGCCCACTGCCATGGTTCCAGGAAAACAAAATTACAGTAAGTAGGTTACATTTATTTTCTTTAAATATTAACTAGAGAAGGGGAGAGTGGGAACTCATGCTACAGTCCAAGGCCACGTTTATAGTGGGCGCTTGGACGGCGTCGCGCGTGTCTGTCAGTTGAGCTATTTGTGCTCAGTGTTTGCACGACAGGGAGGCGTGCTGGACGCGTCACAAGATTGGTTCAACCCTCATTGGCTGAACCGTTCTCGACGTGTGGAAAAAAAAAAAATTTGTAGCATGAAAACTCTGCCTTGCGGTCACTCCATCGCGCCCATGCGATGGCTTCCACAGATTTGGTCTCGCGGCGCACACTGTGTCGTGGCAGTTACTATAATGGTGGCCTAATGCATGAGGTGGTGCTGGGGGCGGAGAGTACAAAAATAAACCGATACTTGCCTACGCAAGAAAAGAGCGCCGGTGTACAAGCACTCACGGACCAATGGTATGTGAAATGGTCGCATTGATAAAACAACCTTTTAATAGGCTATACACCATAAAATAACAGGCAAACAGACGTATAAACATCACACAGATAAAGCTCAATAGAAAGCTAGGGAAAACATACAAACCCAGCTGGTGTGGGGTTAATGCCTTTATATTAGATATTGTATTGTATGTCTTTATTTATATAGCGCCATTAATGTACATAGCGCTTCACAGTAGTAATACACGTGGTAATCAAATAAATAACAGATAATATAAATAACAGATCATGGGAATAAGTGATTTAGACATAAAAGTAACATTAAGGAAGAGGAGTCCCTGCCCCGAGGAGCTTACAGTCTAATTGGTAGGTAGGGAGAACGTACAGAGACAGTAGGAGCGAGTTCTGGTAAGTGCGTCTGCAGGGGGCCAAGCTTTTATTGTGTCCGCTACAGGAGGGGGACGTAGTATAGTGTAATAGCTGTGGTGCTATGAGGCCCAAGGCTGCGCTTATAGCGCCGCCGCGGGCGATAAGTAAGCGCGGAGCGGCGGCTTGGTCGCGATCGCTGGAAGTAATCTCTATTTGATTTTTCCAGCGACCGCAGCCTGACGTCGCCGGCACTATAAGCGCCGCCAAAACAGAACAAGCAGATAACAGGGCCAGCTAAAATCACCACAGAGTACACAAATCACACACTGGTTCAACAGCGAGAGCTGAAAATCCCCCACGGTACCGACACATTGTATCCCAGTTGGCAGGATATGTATATGGTGTGGTGGTACATGGTGTGGTGGTATATAGCGCTGGCGATGGTGGTTGCCTGGCTCTGTACTCACCCGCGTCCCTCTCCTGCTTACAGGGAAGCGACGGCGCCAACCACCTCCCTACTTTAAACGGGCCAATCAAATGCCACGTCGGCTCCCGTGCGCCTCCGACGTCATGCCGCCTCCTCGACCTCAGCCTCACGTAAGATTCCCGGGAGCTGCACGTCACGTGACTGCCTCGCTGAGTGCTCTGATTGGCTGCAGGCTGGGCCATCTCCGTTGTGATTGGAGGAGTGGAAGAGGTTGTGACAGGCTGTGCGCCATTGGAGGGGTTTCATGGACTGGGGCAGAGGGTCAGTTCCCGGGGACGCAGTGACACCGCAGGTGTGTGGAGTGGGAGTGGGAGTGGGGTATAGACAGAGGTGAGTGATAGACTATCACACTCTGAAACATGGCTGTCTGTGCTGGGATCCCTCTGACCCCTCCTGCAAGGTCACAAGTGCTGTGACACCAGTAGTAATGCAAGTACTGGCATTGTGACACCGGTAGTAATGCAAGTTCTGGCACTGCGACACCGGTAGTAATGTAAGTACTGGCACTGCGACACCGGTAGTAATGTAAGTACTGGCACTGCGACACCGGTAGTAATGCAAGTACTGGCACTGTGACATGACCGGTAGTAATGCAAGTACTGGCACTGTGACATGACCGGTAGTAATGCAAGTACTGGTACTCCTGGGGACAAAATTCACTGAATCCTATTTGGACAAATATATACATCCTCTTTTCAGAATTGTGTGGAGGAGAAAGTAATGTTTGTGCGTCTTCTTCATATACTATCACATGGGAGGCATGAGGGAGCATTACGGTAAATGGCAGGGCGCAGTGATCTCAGGGAGATATTTATTTGGGGGATTTCTAGGCGGAAGATTCAATGTAGACTCTGGGAGTACCTTGTCCCCTGGCAGAGAAGAGGTTAAATTTGACATGTATAGCAGCTGTTCCTCTGTTCATTACCTTACCTGGACTGTGGGTCTCCCTTGACCGTGCATGTTCTTCTCCAGTTTGCATGTGCAGAATAATCTCCCACAATGAAAACTAAACATATATAATAAAAGTATCCGGTTGCGTTTAAACACCAGTACACGTTTTACATAATTTCCTTCACTTGTTCTAATGTTATTCCTTAGCTTAGGTCTTTCTGGAAAAATGTTGAAAATATACAATCTTCCCAACTGATTTTTATTTTTTTTGGCATACAATCTGTTAACATGTATCATTTTAACCTCTTCACGGCCAGAGGAATAAGCGACGCATTGCATTGTTACATAATGTATAATAATAATATCGCACACTGTTAAATACACATTAAGAATGGAATTAAGTAACGTGCACGGTTCTTGTTGGGTTCCAGAATGTTACATTATTATTAGCAGATGTTCCTATCGGCTGTCTATTTAGGAGACATATACAGTATTTATATCCCTAGCATGGCTGTTTTTGAATTGTTATACAAGATCGGTTGGGACATAACTAGCTATTTATTTTTATTTATTTATGAAAATGTTTTACCAGAAAGTAATACATTGAGAGTTACCTCCTCGTTTTCAAGTTTTCTTAGGTCATACACCACCTGGTGGTCAAATGCTTATATTTTGTATAGTTGGGTTATAATTATTTGAGTACTTAAAATCGTAAAGGTACTCTTGGTCTCCGCTTAATCATCTATACCCACTCCAAGGGGTCCTTTAAAACAACAAAATTGAGTCTCATCCCATAGACAATTTTACAGGACTGTATTTGAGAGGTTGCAGTGCATTAATATTTAATGGTGTCAGAAACTATTCCTACCACACAACTTGTGGGGCTGATATCTTCAGTTGTTTTTATTAGGAATCTCTGATTATATATATTCTTTGCCTTTTGCTAATGGCCGTGCACAGGTGCGGTAACCATGACCACTGATGGCATGTCTTGGGGTGGGACTCGTATCCTTTCTAAGCGGATCTTTCTGATTTCCATGTGCCTGACCGCCATGATTTAATGTTGTACACCTTGAGTTTTGCAGAGTGTAGCACATTGCTGTATATCTCATGTGCCCTCAGAGCCCTTGTTGTTCTTGAGACCACATTTCATCTCCTAATCACCGGTTTTGGTTCTCACTATGCGACTTTCAATTAGATTATACAGCAAAAGCATTTCCATCCTGACTGCCATGAATTGTATGATATTTTGGTTTGTCTAATTCTGTGATTTGTTTCAAATACACAGTTGCTCCTTAACTTAAGATGCATCCAGACTTATCACCGCACCTGCACACTGATGAATGTAATGTGGTCATTAACCTGCTGAAGCAATGTCACATTGAGGTGAGTACTGTGGGAAGTGTCATCCATCCATATTTACACGACTGTTATATCTATATCTCAAGCGTTGTGAGATTATCCAATCAGAAGAGATCTATTTATGCAGGTATTTATTTTCCCCTAAAATTTCCTGAAGCGTGGAACCTTAAAAAAATGGAGCGCTCCCATTGGCTTCCTGTTGTCATGGACACACTGAGCCTCTCTCCTCCTTATTAGGACACCTTGTAGAATGTTCCATTCATGCACAATCTAGGGGGGTGTTGTTCAGGAAGAGTCACTTGTCTTCCAATTTTTTTGATTATTTGGCAAATTTTCCCTTTAAGGTTACCTAATTAGCTGTCTGGCACACGCTTCCTCGATGTGTCTCAGTGCAGCCTCTTGCCCCTCTAAATCCCTTCACGTTGTCACAGTTGGGTTGTTGTAATTTGCTGTCTGATCTCTGCGGTACTTGCTGATGGGCCTTTGAGACTAGAACCCATATTGGACGAATCTAGGTTTATTTATTTGATTTATAAAATGTTTTACCAGGAACTAATACATTGCGTTACCTCTCGTTTTCAAGTATGTTCTGGGCACAGAGTTATGGTGACAAATACATGGTTACATCAAGTGAACAGGGTTATATATTATATACAAGACATTGCATGCACAGTTACAGATAATGTTATAGGCATACTGTATGTAACAGTTACAAACCAGATTAAAATGTGAGTGTAAGGGTGGGGAGTGGTCTAAGAGCAAAGTTTTGAAGTTGGGTTGGTTGATGGTAATGCTGCTTTGTAGAGGAGATGCAGGGTTCAAGGAGATCACATAGATCCTGATATATGCTGTGGTTTTTTTTAGCAACTACAATGCAAACTGCAGAGCGTGACTACAATGAAACCAGTGATGCAGCTGCTTGTAAAATGTTTACCCAAGTGTGGAAAGGAAACCAATTATTTTTCGAACTTTACTTATAAACGGCCTTAGAAGGGTCAGTGATCATTTCACTTCTGTGTCCCCAGTCTGTGATCAGAAGCTCAGAGCAAGGTTGAAATGTTACTGAATTCTCATGCAGAAAGTGTGGAAATGCTGTAAAGTGATTTCTTTGCCATTGTAGCACAATTTCATGAAATATGTTGGCCGATGCAACGACATTGATCGAGAGATGAGAAAATGTTTGAAAAAAGAGGTGAGACGGTGCCGGGCTTTTGTCGTGATCAGCACAGCTCATCTTTCATCTGAATTGATTGAATGTGGTTGTGTTTTTACATAGTCCTGAGTTTATATGCAACACTGTTCACGAAAAGTAAAATACTGGGGAATACAGGTACAGAATCTTAGTGGGATGATGCGAGAGGCAGGATGGTTAGATATCACTGCTAGTGGGATCTGTTGGCAGAGGGTGACCAACAGCTTGCTATTGTTTGTAAAAACACAGAGGTCTGTGTGTCAGTTTATAAGACTCAAAAACCCACATTTATTAAATGATCTTAAGTCTCCATGCGGCCGGTTGAGGCCCAAAGTCCACGAGATTCCCCTTTGACGTCAGAGGGATTTGCAAAGCATTTGAATAACACATCATTGTAGAACTCTCTGGCAGTGAAAGAGTTTCAATAAGAATGAAATCCAAAATAAACGTTTGGTTTTTCTCTTGAATATTAAAGCTGTAAATCACTTTTACGTTCTATTAACACTTTAGCTTCTCTTTTCTCAGTATGCGGACAACCGTGCAAAGAGTCGCGTAAACGCGGAGCAGATGAAACAGCGCCTGATAAACGCTCAGAAAGCGGCAGAGAACTGAAACGTTACATGAAGAGCTTTATATCACGACGACGGTTGCCAAACTTCTAAAGAATGTGTGTTTAACCCCGGACATCCGCTATTTATTGAACTGTTAATTTAGTCTTAAAATAAAACCATTTTACATATTGTTCTTATTTTTATACACCTTTTTTAGAATCTGACCATACAGATTAAAGGGATTATTTGCGCATCTGTGTTTGAGGAAAGCCTGCAATAACAAACGGCTGACCAATCAAGGAATTAAGGCTTTTACAGGTTTACTTTCCTTATACAGCTGTTTGTTTTAGCAGAACGGCCCCACCAAAAAAAACCCTGTTGTATCCAGGAATGGTTCCTTTTTGGAGCAGTTTAATGGATCAATTTTTAATAAATTGTTATGATTTTACATCAAGTATTCTCAGTCATTAAAACAAGATATATGGGTTGAAGTTGGTATATTTTTGTGCACTTTTGACATTAAAGCATTATATATCAATGTTTTTACATATTCCGGCAAGTGAAGTCATGGAAAAGATATGGGGAAATCGTACAGCTTTTCCACTCACTGAAATGTCATTGAAATTATTCCAAAACAAAAGGTTTTTCCTACAAACAAAAGGAATTGCAGTGGGATCTAACTTTGCATTGGATTTTTAATTAAATACTTTTTGTAGCTCCATGTTAGATATAAAAAAAATTTGGACAGGAAGTATTTAACCGTTTCTTTTCAAGCATGCCTACAATGAGCATTTTGTGGGTTGGAGTTAACATATTAGGGATATGTTGGTAAAAAGTATTTTAAGTATCCCAGCAATTGACTGGCTACACCACTTTTAGGTAACAACGTATGGTACTTCTAACACGAAAACTGGATTATGCTGTATTTCTTCCTGATGCGGTGGTAACTGCCCTTCAAGTCCATTATTAACCCCATATTTGGCTGCAATACCCTGCATGCAGTTTAGTGACTGCAATCCCAAACAGGTTAAAGCAGCAATTCAAGCAATATCCTATGTGTTTTTTTTTTTTTATAAATCAGTTCTGTACTATAAAAAAATACTTCTAGCATAAAAAATAAAAAAAAGAATGTTTTAAAGACATTTTAAATATTTCTAATGTAGGAAGCATATCCAAAGTGACAGCCCCCTTCCCCTTCTGATAGGCTCTTGAGCCCCGCCCTCTCTAGCAGTGCACCAATTGTATCTAGTAACTGCCCAGTCAATCATATTCCAGGACTACATTGCCCACAATGCTGTGCAAGAACTGAATTAAATAACTGAGCAAGCGATCGATTACAGGAGAATGGATCGCTCTGCAGTTTAGCTAATCATGGGAAAAATATATATTTTTAAAAAAACGGCAGCTTTAAATTATCAAGATTATTTTTATTGTTCTACAAAATAATTATGAAAGAGGAAACGGGTTGAGCACTGCAAAGAATTCGGGCTGCAGGCAGGTTTAAAAAATGAACTAGTTATTCGGCATTGTGCTTCAAGACATACAGCAAGTAATCCTCTGATGCATTTCCTACCTCGATGGCACTTTGTCAAAGACTGACCCTCTGCTCAGACATCACGTCTTAAATAGGCAAACAACTGACTGCGATGGTTTCATGTCTCCACCCCTTCTCCAGCAATTAGCCTGATCACAGGTGACGATCAGCCAATGAAGATGCAGTCAATCGGAATGCCGATCCAAGAAGTACAAAAACACTTTATACACATATCATTACAATATAGATATAAACGCATAAGTACAACTAACTACAGCATCTTGGGTGTCCCTCAAGCAACGACCCTCTTACTATCATGAATTTAGAGAGGACACACCATAATACCCATACATAATGCAGAGCTAAACTGAAGTTGCAACACACTGCAACTCTGTAACAAGGTTCAAAATAGTAATAGTTGAACCAATTTAAAAAAAAAAAGTCTTAACTTACAATGAACAAACATGTACTGACAGAAAATATCTTAAGATACGCGTGTATCTACATACAACATATACAATTCTATTGATAAACATAATAAATCACTGTATCATTAGAACCAGTAAATATAGAAAGAAAACCCTTTATCCATATGAGATATTCTATGGAGGAAATAGATAGATAATATAATGTAAATATATAAAAATCCACAATCAAATTTCAGGATAGGCTTATAGCAATTAACTTGATAGAAGTCCACATATAGCCAATAAAGAACTGACAGAACAGTGATCATACTCTATACAGCTCCCACAATTATATTCTAAGTTGTTAAGCTGACATGAATATACATTTATATATAAAACTACACTTTCAACTGGAATCTGGATCCAAAATATGTTCACACTACATGAACATCAATGTATAGCTTCGTGGAGATCTTTAGAGACTACTCTCCTATCAGGTATCTATGGTCCAGAAACCTATGGAGAATCAGACTTACAAAGAGATGCATGTCTCCAAAAAACCTAAATGGCACATAGGTATAGTGTGAACACATAATTCTGCGTGCAACTGATGTATATCCCAAAAGAGATTACAACACCGTTATCAATATAGGTGAAAATACACCTTATATAGGTTCGATGTATACTGAGCACAACACGTATGTACTAAATATGGTAGGTATGTCGCATCTATGTACAGATCTTCAAAGGGGGAGGAATAGGAAGGGGAAAACGGAGCGGGAAGTCTCAGAACATGGCCCATCACACTAAAAAGTGTGTAATCTCCTAATCTACATTCATACCTGCTGGGCATAATGTGTCCATACTATATATCCAGAACATTTCACGTTTGTTGAGTATGTTCAATCTATCACCCCCGCGAGGGGGTGCGGGAACATGCTCAACACCTGTGGAAAAAAAGGTTCTGGATACCACCCAAATGACAATTCGTAAAATGTCTGGAGACTGGATGTAGCAAATTTCACTTTTTAATCAGACGGGCATGCTCGGTAACTCTTTTTTTGAGGTGCCTAATGGTGCTTCTGATATAGTGCTGGCCACATCCACATCTCAAGACATAGATAACATAACTTGTGTTACAGTTAATAAATGTTGGTATCCTTTTTTGTCCTTTGGGTTTGACACTCAATTTTCTTCATGGGAAGGGCATATTTACACATCGTACAGCATCCACATTTATGGAACCCCTTCGGGATACCCCTGACCCCACTGAAACCAGATTGAGAACTGAACAGGTTTAGAGACCGGAAGGTGGCTAAATGACCTAGCTTTTTTGAAGACAAACTTCGGTCCCTCCTGTGTTAAGGATGCCAATCCCTTATCCAATTTCAAAACGTCCCAATGTTTGGAAATGATGTATCGTACTGCCCCCGCTTGTCTGCTCTGTTGTGTAATAAACAGTGGTGTATTACCCAGCTTTTTGTCATGTTGTTTCTTTCTGTTAATATCTTTTGACAATAGATAATTTCTATCCATCTGTCTCACATCAAACAGAGCTTGTTCAAGCAGGGGATCACTGTATCGCCTAACACGAAATCTATTTATTAGTTCTTTTGCCTGTCTTCCAAAATTCTCCTCTGTGGAGCAAATCCTTTTTAGTCTTAATAGTTGGCCCTTTAGGTATCGCCCGTTTCAGGGATCTTGCGTCATTACTTGAGGCCATCAATAATGAATTTCTTGAGTTAGCCTTCCTGAATAGATCCGTTTGAATGACACCATTAATATCTATATAAAGCATAAGATCTAAATAATGAATATGATGTACATTGTGTTCATACGTAAAAGTAATATAATTATTGATATTAAGTGAAGTAATGAACGCTTGTAAAGTGCATGTATCCCCATCCCAAATGAATAATAAATTATCTATGTAGCGTTTATAATATTTAATGTGATTTCTAAAGGAATTGTGGTCACTAAAAATAAAAATAGACTCCCACAACCCCATAAATAAATTTGCGTACGGTGGTGCAAAAGAGGTGCCCATAATTTGTAAATAAAATTGTGAATCAAAACTAAAATAATTATGTGCGAGAAGAAATGTGATAGATTCCACCAAATATGTGCATGTTTCCCTCCATCCTATGAGTGACTTGCCATATATGTTTTTACTTTTATACCTAAATGAGTAAGTGATTTTGAATGATGCCCCATATGCGACTTGTAAATGGACCCTTCTTCATTGGATATATTCAGTGTTTGGTGTCAGAGAGCTGCTATACTGTACATTGATTGATCTAAATACTTGACCCTACGCATTCTTACCTGTGATGTTTTCTCTAAGCAGATGGGAATCTGCATGACATTTGTACAATGGACAGAGAGTTTAGAAAGATAACCTATTTGGCTACATTGCCTTTAAAAAGGAAAAATATGTTTTTAGCTGGAGTTTCAAGGTCTCTTGTAGACCAAAGTGTTGGGGTCGCGATGGGGGAAAAAAACATGTACTTTGCAGCCTACACAATGGTGCGATATGTGTTTGACATCTTGTTAGCTGATTAGTCAGTTACATGACAAGTGCATTACATACTTATAGCCTGACTACACATTAAATTAACATCTGAAAAATAAGGCTTCCTGTGATGCTCATGTCCTCAGCCACCCTACAGCTGGAGAAAGTCAGCAGTGAATGGGAGGGTTTAACAACGTGGACACAATGCCAACATTAATAAATGATGAATCGGTGACTGTATTGTGTTTGTCACGCTGGCGGTGTTCGTACCTATCCCCTGTATTCATATACTAACCTAACACGCACATGAATCACTAACATTTTGTAGTATATAAATATGTAGAAGACAATTTCATTTGTCAAGTGTAAGAACTCTTAAAATACCTAATGTTGGATTTCTATAGAATAGGTCAGATTTTTACAACTATTATTACCTATCTCATGTGACATTTCTTGGTGACCTGTTAGGTTTCAACTAAGATCTAGTTTGGATACAGTAACGTAATCATGGAGTTCCTTTTCTTCCTTCAAAATGTGGTAAGATCAGAAGTTTTAAGAGGAAAGAGACAGACATTTTGTTAATGGGGATTTTGTTTTTAGAATTTGGTTAATTCCCCTTTTTGAATCCACAACCTTTAATCACACCCCGTACTACGGCAGCTAAAGCAGTAACTTTGGAATACACACTTTCCTTGCAAGTTCTGCTGGCTCTTATACATATTTAAATAGCTCTGAATAGCACCCCAGTGAGATCAAGACCCAATGGTGGCTGGAGAATCCCATCACTGTCCTCCTTTCCTGGGCCTGCTTAGTAGAGAGGTGTGAATACTGCAAAGCCCAACCAGAAAATGAGATCCTCCAGCCAGCGTACGAAAAGTCCTATCTGTTACTATTAACAGATCTAGGGCTGCACAACAATTGTGCCAGTGTCAGGCATCTGCAAGTGAATAAATCTAGTTGGGTATATCAAGTTTGTCTAGACATTAGTGTCAAGAACAGAGTATTAAAATGATTGATAGAAACAATGCTGTAGGTTTGCTGGTTGAAACATTAAAGTAAGGGATTGTTCAACACAGTCCCAAATATCAATCGGTTAATGCTCTTTTGTATTACATTTCACATTACTATATTGCTCAGTTTTATTCTGCACGGCTTGACATCAAGCGGCAGGTAATTGTAGGAGAAACGGATCATTCTATACTTGCACGCAAAGCATACCCCGAGATTCCTGAGAAGGCCCTTACAATAGTTTACAAAAGTTTTTTTTTTTAAATGTGTGTTTTGTTTCTGACTCGTTGGATGATTTCAGGTGTGTTCCTCTTTCAATATGAGAGAGGCCTCAATGTGCAAAACACAGTAAATGCAGCATTAGTCAAAATGTGCATCTCTGCACTGAAAACGTGCCCAATTCAGTGGTCTAATTGATATGGTACCAAAAAAAAAAAAACCAGAAAGAACTTGCACTCACCATTAGCATTTTCTTAAAAAAAAAAAAAAAAAGATCTGATTCCTTATGCATTGGTGCGCAGATCGCCTGCCTCCAGACACTAGAGGGACAACAATGGTTTTGATCGGCACTCCAATATATTGCAAGGTATAAAAAAGGAAAAAAAGACTTTGTCTCTGTGTTTCTGGATTTAACTCACTTTTATTGCAGAATCCATTTTTTTTAGAAATGTTTTTTTTTTTTAAATACAAAAAGGGGCGTTTTTAAGCCTGAGGAAAGGACATGGACCCTGAAACGTTGCAATGTGTGTGCTAGAGAGCCTCTAGATTAAGTCTAACCCCCTTTTTTTGATTTTGCTAAATATTTCTCCTGTAGCGCAGTTTCCCCCACCCTATGGGAGATGTGGTGGCTACGGAGTGTATGGTGCGTTACCTGTGGCTCACAGGAGGCCTGAACCTCCGCTGCTGGGATCCTGAGGTGTACCTTATCCACCTGGTGACAGCGCCTCCACCTATGCGGGATCCTAACCATGTCGGATAACCCCGTCACAGGACCCAATACAATAATACACACAATGGTATAGAAAACAGGTTTACTAACATGCAATGGGCAATACAATAACCATAGAACGTGGCCTCGCACGGCCTTACCCACACACCATACCCTCTGTCCAACACCCTGTCCACACCCAGGTGGGGTTTTCCCCAAAGTACTGAGTTGCCCTGGGCACTCAACCTCCCAGTGTCCACAGCAGCCAACCCACCCAATGTATGTGTGACATCGCTGCCCACAAGCAGTGAGATTTGGTGCACTTGTAGATGGAGGTGTGATACCTGCCGGGTGCTCCAACACCCGGGAGCGCTGACAGAATGGTGACAGGGATCCGCTGATCCAGCGATGTGGTCCGCGATGGCGTCCGCCTCCACATGGGGTGGTATCCAGCTGGAGGGTCCCACTGTAAGAGTCTCTGTATATGGTGGTGGTCTGGATCCAGACCACAGGCCACATCTGCTGCGCAGCATTCTCTGCTATGTCCCTGACACTAAGAATGCTACTAGGGTGGTATCCCTATCCAAGGGGTTGGTCCCTGTAGCAGCCACAATCTACAGGGGAGTCAGGGCCTAGCTAAGGCCTAATAGGGGGTCACTGGCCTAGTGCAGGGGCCTACACACACCCTTACCCTCTGATGTTCCAACTCCGACTGGTGTGGTCTCCTCAGCGCGCCAAATGTATCCACTAAGTTGCAGGGGAATCCGGCCGTGTGATAGGCTGCTGCAGCCCATGTGTTTAGCAGCCCCAGGGGCTGCTGGAGATTGTAGTTCCCCTGCGGAGTACTTGCTGTAATGTCTGCCGCTGTGTGACTGCTCTGTGCATGTGCAGGGTGTGCCAAGATGGCCACTGCAACCCAAACCTGCACTGCGCATGTGCAAAACGTCTGCGCATGAGTAACATGGCAGCATCCTGCAAAGGGCTCCTCCGGCGACTCGGTCACCTTGCCTGACTGCCCACAAATGTCCCTGCCTCCCCCGCAACCGCCGGATGCACCAGCGCCCCTCCGCAGCGGATTGGGAGGTACGGGGGGGATGAGAACCCCAGAGGGGAGCCTGGCCACACTCCAAAAAAACGGATTCTGCAATAAGTGTGTTGAATCCAGCTACACAGAGACAAAGTCTTTTTTTTTTTAATTTGTTATACTTTGCAATATATTTGAGTGCCGATCCAAACCCTTGTTCTTCCTGTCAGAGTACCACTGCTTTTTATGTACAAATTTACCCTTCTACTTTAAAAAAAAAAAAGGGGGGGGGATTTGTTAAAAAAAAAACAACCTCCAATTTGTACAGCATAAATATGTTTCTAAGGTACGTTCCAAAGAGTTCTGCCGCTCTGACCTCTGAGTGCATTCTTATTTATAACAATCCCAAGGATTCAGTCCTAGTGGTATCCGATACCTATTGTTTAGCCCCATGCAAACACACAGCAGAGCAGCAGCAGAAAAAGGGACTCCGGAGAAAACACAATTCCTCTGCAATTAAACCATTTCCAATTAGATAATTGCACACCGAGATTGTACTTTCAGATCCAATTCTCCTGGGTTCCTGCAAATTACTAATCTCCTTTACAACAGAGCTCAGTGTTTTTAACAGCAAGTGGAACCACAAGTCTTTAAATTCTGCTTTTATTTCCACGGCCTGTGGAAAATAAAAACCGTTACCATTCAAAAGAGGCAGGAGTGACTAGACTTGTACAGCAGAAATATCTTCCTGGGTGTGATTGGTGAAGGTTTAGCAGGAATACTGTTCCATAAAGTGTGTATGAGACATGCAACCACAGAAGGCAGGGCACTCATTACAGGTGCAGACAAAACAATCCCAGGGGTATTGGAAAAGACAGGTAATTGTACGTGAAACCAGGTATTTATCTCAGCTGGAGACATCAGTCTCTGCCCTTGGGAATACCACATCTTAAGGGGAAAGAAAGCTAGACATATTATCCCCACCACCTGTGTATTTCCTGCACCTTTCAGGTACTCAAAAGCATCCTCTATCCTTCTTCCTCAATTTAATGGGAACTATGTATCAAGGCACCCCTCCAACCCCCTGTCCCTAACAGGTCGGGTTTTCAGGATATGCCTGCTTCAGCACAGGTGATTCAGTCAAAGAGACTGAGCCACGGTTTGAGCCACCTGTGCTGAAGCAGGGATATCCTGAAAACACAACCTGTTTTTGTTTTTTTTGAGGAATGGAGTTGGCCACCTCTGTATTATGGAGAAAGAGGCGCAGTTGTTTGACCCACAACACGAGCTGCAACAGTTGCACCAAGAAATAAATCCTATTGATTCTAAAAGGATTTTTTCTCTCTGATACATATGATACAGATTGTCCGCCCCAGAATTGCAACACTTTTGCCATGATGAATGAAGCTCAGATCATCGCCGCTCGATCAACATTAACTGCCATTCAATTTAACGCACATCATGCTCCGATATCCCTTCTTGGAACTTTGTGAATCCTCCCCGTAGACTTTCAGTGTCCATGTTTTCACACCTCCTTGTATTGAAGATGTATGAGCTGTACGCTATAGTTCGTAATATGAGTGAGCTAAATCGCAATGGTAGGACAATCAAAACATTCCTTGAGGTGTCATGGAACCAAACATTGGAAATTCTAATATTACGTCCAACCACCACAGCTAATCACCAGGTGGGGAGGTTGGCACCTGATTCCAGATTAAACTCCCAGACACAAGATGAGCTTGTTGACTGTTCTGGATGTCTTGGCATTAATAGCTAGAGTTAATTAACCCCTTTGCTTCTGGGGAACTTGAAACATCAGGATCAGGAGGATCAGAGAGCATACCTTGTGTTTATTGGCATTGTAAGACCTATGAACATACCCAACTCACTTGCAGACAAGGACATATGTGAGTTATACATAGTGCGTCAACTTCTAACACTTCCTTCCATTTTCCCTCATAACCTAAAGAGTTCCTTTACCAATAGATTATCTCACACAGACTGGATACACAGCCTCACTGGATTGAGTCAATGGATTGAGTTCAGACAACTTTCACTGATAATCGGAGGACTTCATTGGTTCCATCTAGTGTTATTTTTTTGCATCCTCGTGGCAGCAAAACTGGTGCTGAGAAATGTTGATAAATTATTTATCAGAATATTTTTTTAGACTTTGCACCAGATTTATCGCTGGAGAGGAATGTACAGTATATTTTCTCTAACAAATGTAACACTTATTTGGTACAAAATTGCAACATATCAAGAAATTGCTCTCAATGTAGAGGCATAAACTGACGCTGTGAAATAAACATAATTTCTTG
>CM071580.1:13875164-14007664 GCA_036426205.1 Ascaphus truei | reverse complement strand
AGGCAGGTCTGCAACCCCGCCTTTCACCATTATGAAACGCACGTCCCTGAGGAAGGTCATGTTCTGATGACCGAAACGTTGGATGCAGTGCCATGTATTTCTTATGAATACAGTGTTTTTGTACTTCCCTGGCTGTGTGCTGTCTCTGTTTTCCGGACCTACATCTGGTAAAATTGTCTGTATATATATATATATATATAATCTCGTCTCTGGTGACAGACGCAATATGAGACGTTAAAACATTGTTTCCTAGTTCCAGTTGAGCATGTCATGGAGAGTGATGGATGCTGTGTCAAATAAAATGTGTAGGTCCCAAATATTGATGACGTTTATTTTTTGTGTGTGAGGGTTTTCCCTGTTTATCTCTTGCTGGAGAGAGGGGGAAGCTGCAATACAGGTTTCTTTGTACACGTTTGGCAGGGCCAGAGTTTAGTGATCATTAAATGGTTCCCCGTGTTTTAGTAAGGTGAACATACCTGGGTACCATATAGTAAGCTAGTCTCTTTTTGCTTTCTTTTGAAAATGCTTTGGGTCATTTACAAATGTTCAATTGGCAAAAACATCACCTCCAATTGTTAAACCTTTACTGGTGTTGGCCCAAAAGGAGTCACGTTCATTACAAATGGTGTTTCCCAAAATGCTGCTTCTCCGGCAGTTTCCTTAACCCCTTCACTGACAGAAGGGACAGCAATGTATTGCAAGGACCAGTGGTAGGATTAGTGATTGGGTGGAAGGGGCAGCCCCGCCCCCCCGCCCCGCCCCCCCAGTATACAACACAAAATTCACATCTATGGTAATAAATAAAATGATAAAAAACAAAACTAATGACATTTTTTTATATTTACAAAACAATTGCCATTTTTAGAGCTGGTGGGATATTAGGGTATATAGGCCTAGATCCACAAAAGGCGATAAACGTTAGTATGCCTTAGCTCATGTGAACTCCTCCACCTGCCCCCCCCTCCCCCATCCACCCCCCCTCGTATACTTCAGTTCCCCATCCCCTTAAGACTGAGCTCGCCTCCTGTGACAGCCCCTTCCTTCTCACAGGTCACGCTGGTTCTACCCTTCGCTTTGCCGCGGGAAGCCCCGGTAGGGTTACCACATTGAAGTTTTTATAATACGGGACTCGGCAATCCAGTATAAAAGTGCGACATCATAATGAGCGATGAATGATTTGCAAACGCTACGCGCTGAATGCTTTCTCCCGTGTGACCACTATACTCTTTGGTTTTCACATCTCTGCACTTGGCCGGGCGAGGGGAGACACGCGCCGACCTAACAAGTAGAAGTGGGGGAAAAAAAGTAACGCCTATAGGGGTGGCTTTCATGGTATTATGAGATGACCAGGAGTTGCAGGGGGGAGATGCTGGAGGATACAGGGAGACGCCGCCGCCCAGAGATCAACAAGCTAAACCCGTAGCCCGGAGGTACGTGGCCAAAACCCGTGGTCTCCGGGTCTAACCAGGAGTGGTGGCAACCCTGCTGCTGTGAAGTGCTATGTACATAGATGAGGCAATATAAATAAAAATTCACCCATGCTGCACAATCCCCAAATTCCACCCCATCTTCCACAAATCATGACACTAGCATGGGGTGTTCATTAGCCGTGAAAATCCAACAGTAGCGCGAGTTTAAATGTGGCCCTGCCCCATTTGCCTGACTTGAAGCCCCGACTCCTTTTAAACTTGTATAGACAGCAAGGGCGCTGGTATACAGAAGCTGGGATGAAGTCCATACAGGCAGAGACATCGATAGCGCTTCAGTTATTGATTTTTCCAGCTGTATAGTCTTTAGTTTGTACAAGATTTTCCGTACAAAGCAGTGTGCCCAGAGGTACAGACAGTGTGGAACCTCTGTGCATGTTCTACAGATGCCTCAGCTACTACACGTTCTGGGACCTGCTAAGCCAGAGCACAGTGACAAAATAAAGGGTAGTGGTACTCCATACCCCCATCTATTAACGTATAATGTGGGTATACCCATAGATATCATAAAAATCATTGATAAATGGCGACATCAACAAAGTTTAAAGCTCATCCCACCCCACTTTCCATATGCACAGGTCTTTGCATGCAGCAGATTGCGACAGATCTAATACACAGTATTCTTCCTGGTATTGTCCAGGTAAATAAGAATTTCAATCAGATTTAGAACCATGCAGCTAATTATGATCATTCTTCCTCGTATTGTACAGGTTATTGAGAATTTTAATCAGTGTTAGGACCTATGAATTGTGGTCATGCCTTGGAGGGGCTTGCAGGCTTACAATGCTTTGGCCAAAGTGTTAAACTAAACAACGCTTTTATTCAGGAGATTATATAGGTATTTCACTGTGTATTTTTGCCATTGGATATAGCACTGGGCTCTCTTTGTGTTTGTTTGTGACATCAACAAAGTGTTATGTAGTGTGTGTGCTGGCGCACCTTGTAAACAACTAAATGTTTTCTCTTACACGCACCTCAAATCTTTAAAAATGGCAGTTGAATTAATCTAAACACAGAACAGCGTTTTGAATGTTTTTATTCAAAGCAGCTTCTCACAATGTATAAATACTGTATATTAACACACATGAAAAATACAACTTCTAAGGCACCCAGACATGTGTCCTTTCACTAGTTACAGGACCATTAACAAATAAATTGTATACAGTTTTGTCTATACACTGTCAATATCTCATATACCAGAAGATGCAACTCTCTGTACTGCAGGGATATCAGAACATATTTACATCACTGTGATAAGGGATGCCGGTACCCTGGTGATATTAAATTAAATATACAATACAAACATTAGAAACTCTTAGCTTGTCTTATAACATCGAACAAATTATTATTTTTTTAATAACAAAAATGCATGTTTTGTTTCAATACAGTGCAGTTAAGAGAAATATACATGACCTACCTACATGAGTGATGCTCAACTCCAGTCCTCAAGACCCCCCCACAGGTTAGGTTTTAAGGATATCCCTGCTTCAGCACAGGTGGATCAATCAGTGGCTCAGTCTTAGACTGCAACACCTGTGCTGAAGCAGGGATATCCTTAAAACCTGACCGGATTGGGGGGTCTTGAGCTTCCTACATGAAGTTGATGCTGCTAGAAAGGCCGGCAATGCACTGCATTGTATTGCAATGAGATTGGATTTATAAAACATTTGTTAATGACTTGGTTTCCACACGTTGAACCCCCCCCCCCCCCCCATATCCATGTTGTTCTCATTTCAATATTTCACTGGCCATGGTTCGTTCGGCATCTGATAACACCGGGAGAATGTTATTCACAGGTCACACAAAGCTATTTTACGGTCTCTGTATTTTTGAAGCAAGGACGTCGCCTCGGAGAGGATGCACAGATGAAAAGGGTCACGTAAAAGATATTTTAAAATAAGGAGAATACATAGGGGCTAATAATTAAACTGAAGAGTTCTGATCGGGGCAATATGGCCCGGAAACTCCGATTATAATCTATGGGATTTTACGTGCTATGACGCCACAATCGGCGCTATCAGTTCAATAAAGAACCACTATAGGAGCCGACTGCACTTTACAAAGAAAGAAAAAAGGAAGTTGTAATGGAGCAATCCAAGCCGGCGTGTTCTTGTTTATCACACACAAATATAGAATTGAAGCAGGGGGTCTCCGAAGCTGAACCCCGTTAATTTCAGCTCAGTGTACCCTCTACTTCTAGAGATACTTACCTCCGAAGTAGGTGCCTGTAGCTGCTTACAGCTACCGCGTCACATGGGTCAATAGCAAGCCGCGCCAATGAAGTCACATCTTCCCATTGGTGTCCGCATGGCGGGAAATCTCTGAACAGCGGCCATATTGTGAACCCTGGTCGCTGAGGAAAGCAGCTATCGGCACATAATTCGCAGGAAGTATCTCTGGAAGCAGGAGACCCCCTGAAATAAGAGTCTCTAACTAAATATAATATATACCTATAACTATATATATATATATATATCTATATACTATATATTATATATATTAATCTGCCAGCCTTGGATGGCCTGCAAGGAAAAACAGACTTTCAGGTGTTTGCTTTAGTTATTTAGTTTTTGGAATAAATCCGGAGTCTATAACCAGTACTACATGAAAAAAAAAAAAAGTATTCAAATGTATTGCACATTTTTGGTACTTTGCTTAATTGTAGGTTTGGTGATGAACCTTACCACTATATAATAATGTTTCACTTTTCACATGAAGCGTGTCACATTAAATGCATACCATCCTGCCTCAAACTAATAAAAAAAACAAAGCCATCTTTCTATTGTGAGAGAACCATTCCTCTCACCATTGGATTGGGGCCATAAGTCATTGTCGGTGTAAATCGTCCTCGCTCTGGAAATGACAACTCTTTGGTCCTTTGTCCCATTCCTTTCTAGAAACCAGATTTGTGTCCATCTGACCTCCAGACTCCCGTTCAATATTCAGCGAAGCAGTCTTCCCCTCATGTTCCGTTTAAGTGGAGCGGAGTACGTCCCGAGAAAGTGGAAAACACGTCACATATCAAACAGGGAACCCCACGTATGTTTATCGTGTATTTTTAATGAGATCTCATGTGGTTGATTGGGTAGAGGAACGCTCACTATGGATGGAATGTTTAGCATGACTACGATTGTCTATGTCACATTAAACGCCTGCTCTGCTAAATTTCAACTCCCATAGTGCTGTAGGAAGGTGCTTTGCATTCATTTAGGGCATTCAGTGATCCATGCATCCATTTTCTATATTGTAAACATTCTGCATGTAATGCAACAGTAAATGTGTTGTAGTATATGAACGACTGAAACCCCGTGAGGCAGGTTATCTGCACTGAATTAAAGACATTCAATGTGGGTTAGAAAATATTAATGTTTTAGATTGGTAACTGTCACAGCAAACTGTGTCAAACCTTGTTGATGGTTTCCTAAGCTTCTCTATCTGATTGGTTCGCTAGTTGTTAGTAAACCAATTAGTTAAACCTTTTGGGGCCAGATTAAAAACAGCAGGCGGGTGTTGATAAACAGTACAAGTGGGCTCTGCAGTTCCCATAAAGGAAAGTTCTGCAATCCTATCACGAGGCCAAGTCCTGCTCTGCAATGTCCTATAGCCTGTCACATCTGGCAGCAAAAGGGTTAAAAGGTCTTCTTCAGACGGATTTTCTAGCACAGGCCTGGCCACAGGGAGGCTGTGGAATTACTGCAGTGGTTACTTCGATGATGATGCATGCAGCTCATTTACAACGAAGGCCCTATTTACAAAGTAAAATGCTACTGCTGAGAAGAAACGGCCTGTATTATCCTTTTCCCAATAAAAATGTGAGATTTAAGCTATAAGTCCCCCTTCCTGCTGCAGAATGACACTGCACAGTCTTGAATCCAGTGGTAAGGCTTATTCACATATACAATGCAATAAGCTATCCCTTTCCATGCAGGTGGGGCCCAGAGCCCTATGGCCACTTCAGTGTCACGTACCTGGCAACGTTAATATACAATGCCATCAAACAGGCTTTGCACCAAACGGTTTGAAATGACATTAGCCAGCCTCTGGATTTCATGCTAAGCGGACATGTTGCTCATAGGGTCAAAGTAATTGCAGTGGCACGTTTAATAATCTCACTTGCCACTTCTTGTGTTTGCTTGTAAAGTAATTATGATGCCATCGTTACAAGATAAGATTAGAAAGCCGGCTTTTCACAGGAATAATTTATATAAAAAAAAAAAGTACAACTTTAATTTTAAGGATTTTCTCTAAATAAGTTACATTGATCTGTTATTGTGTTACTGCCCCATGGGGTCCAAATACCAAACAAACAGATGGGTGTATATTTACCCTATTTGTATTCTGGTAAAGGGGATGTGGCACATCCTGAAAATTCTGAGATCTCTATAAATAGAATTATAGCCAAACTATTCTCTCTCTCACACTTCTCTTTACACAGCAATCCGCCCCCAAAGACTATACGAGTTCCACTCAATATTAGGATCTTGCGTCCTAAGCATGTCCCGCTCTTTAAAAAATAAAAAAATGTTTTAATGTTAAAAATCATGATTTTCTTCATCTTTAGTGCCTGTGGTTACCATGGTAACCTTTAGACTGCAACTCCATTTTAACCTCCCCGGACACTTCAGCTATAAAAAATAAAATAAAACCAGCATTGGAAAGGGCAAGAAGAGATCTCTTAAATAAAATATGTGACACTTCAGCCTAAAACTTCATCCATCCTAGTGTGGCATGCCATGTTAAATAAAGCTCACCACTATGTCCCCTACACATTGTAACAGACATCAGTTGGCACACAGCACAATGATGCATGTAGGGTCACACAGATTGCTGAAAGTGCTTCCCCATAGCCTAGCACAGAAACATAAAAGCAACTCTATAGCCTCAAAATATATATTGTTTTAACGTTTTTTTTCAGCCTACTTATTGAACAGAAGGTATTGCAGTAACCAAGCGCAGTACAGTACTTACAATATAACGGGCATGCCTGCATAGCAAGAAAAACACACGAACAGGCTAACAAAAAAAAAAAAAGAGGCTTTTCTAAAAATGTACCCCAATAGGAAACAGCGGATAGTACGTAACAACGCGTCGTATTTATAGTCCCAAATACCGTGACTATTAGTCACGGTGACCTGACTAATATATACAGATGAGCTGACCCTTTCCCTGTCCAAGATGCACTGCATCCTGTGGTCAGTGAAGGGGTTAACCCTTTCAGCACTGAAGGGGAGAAGATGCAGTTTTGCCCCAGACACAGCCTAAATAAATGGCACCGTGGTTTATTGGTGAGGGGTCGAGTTAGGTGGTTTAGGCGTTTTTATTTTGAATCAAACAGCTATATGCACTGACAAGGGAGTTGGGAGGGGTCTGGCAACAATTAGCGCAGGAGTGGCCAACGCCACTCCTCGAGGGCCACCAACAGGTCAGGTTTTCATGATATCCATGCTTCAGCACAGGTGATGGTCGTTGACTGAGCCACCTGTGCTGAAGCAAGGATATCCTGAAAACTTGACCTGTTGGTGGTCCTCGAGGACTGGTGCATTAGCGCCTCTCCTTTTTTGTAATGTCGCTATGTTGGGGAGCGCTTGTCCAGCTTTGGTGCCTCTTTGACAACCAACACACAGCAGTTCTGTTCTAACCTCAATTTCTGCTGATAATCTCACTGCACAGCCCTACAAAATGTACTCATATTTGATAGGATTGCGGAAATGTGATCCTCTAGTTCTTAACCCCTCCTCTGTCAGCAACGCACCTGAAGACCCTTCTGGCAGCAAATGGCTTAATGGTTGTGGCCACCATGCCTGTAATTGAGACCACAACCCCAAGGCCATGTTTTTCAGTTGTGTTCTGTATGTTTTACTCATATGGACCAGCACTCATCTACTTAAATATGGACCGGCACTTATCTACTTAAATATGGAACGCAAGAACTCAATTGATCTTTCTTTGTTCAGAATAGCGGCATTCTGTTCATTTCAACACCTCCCTACGTTAGGCTGACGAAGGGGCCACGGGCGGGAGAAACGTCGCTGGTAGTACTAACAGTACTTACCAACTAATGGGAGCTGTTGAAATAAACAGAATTCTGTTATTCTGAACAAAGTCGGAGCAAGTGAGTTCTTGGGTTCCAGATTTAACCAGATGAGTGCCGGTCCATATGTGTTGGTCTATTTGCTGCACCCATACGGCAAAGGTGTAGGACCAGAGTGCCAGGACAACGTGGATGCCCCCATATAAATACACCAAGTAATGGTTGAGTACCAAGTCCAATTTTGGGATTTTTGTAATGTCTTACAGTGAGAAAACTGATTTTGCACCCAAAAGTACCAACACTGGTTAGGGGATTCCTTGAAGTGGATCATGTTACGGACATCAACAAAGCATTAAGCAAGATTGCATTTATTAACAATGAAAGTAGGTCAATTTAACATTTACACACTCGCTGTGTTTTAGTCGCCAAGTTTGGTTTTTAAATGAATGCAGTGGCAGGTTCTTCTCACCAGGAGTTCTGATCTCTGCACATGATGCACTTCCCAAGGACAGCTTGCATCACTGGTACCGTTAAGCAGTAACAGGGGGTGGACGGGAACCAATGCTGGGAACAAATTGTTGCAGGCAGCCACTTTTTTTTCCTTTTAGGAATAAAAAACAAACCAAAAAACAAACAAACAAAAAACCACACAAACAAAATGCAGTAACTTGAATCAAATCCATAGATTCCGGCCATGAAAGCTGCAATATGTTTAAAATAAATAAATAACTGGCTATTTCAGCTAGGAAATGACGACAACTGTGCCTATTTATTAATAAACGAATGGCATAAGCACGGCTGCTTTTGGAAAAAAAACGACTGGTCCAAGCTCTTAAGGGTTTCTTCATTAATAAAACTAAAAATGGCCAAACTCCATCACTCAGACAAGAGATGGATATTTGTTTTACAAGGCAAATTGCATCTAAAAGAAGTTTGTTTATAAATCAGAAATCGTGGAAATACTCCAACGCAGTATCACACATGTTAATTCCATGTTCACCTTGACTTTGCAGTAATATCTGGCTGTCAGATTCATTGTATCAGGCCTCTCATTGTGGTTTTGTTTGAATGCTTGCTTTTATGATTAAGTGCCCAATCGGCCATGGACTTCAATGGGGATTTTTGGCCCAGAAAATAGCCTGAATGGCCTCTCCTGACATTATACAATTATCTCCTAAGTATCTTACTACTTTCTCAAAACATGAAGATCTGGTTTTGTGATTAACAAAAGAGGATCAGAATATAGATCCTGCTTAAGTTATCCTCTTGCCACGATGCCCTCCAATGTGTAATGCATCATTATTTCAGGACAATGTACTAAAAATATGTTTCTCAGAGTTGCATCCAACCAGGATAGTACAGAGGGTATTTTAGGGAGCACTATTTAATTTTGGTGGCTGTCAACTACCACAGGTAAAGTAAAAATAATAAATAAATATGCGAAGTGAGCAAAATGCACGAGGAATTTCAGAGCCCAAAAAGCCTGCTATACGTTGAGCGAGAGTGCGTTGCCAGCACCTCCGCAGTGAAGAGATTAAACATGTATGATTCACAGTCTTACTCTTCCACAGATCCTGTTAAAGCAGATTTCACAGAGAGAGTACTGTATGCATTGGTAGAGCAGGAAGACAAGCTTGAGTGAGATAACGCAGAAATTGTCATCTCAGATACATTGTATGTGACTGCTGCTTAAACGGTTTGATTTCTGACATGACTGCCAACTATTAGCACAATAACTGATTGAATAGGTCTAAGGACTAATCTATTTTTACGAAAGACGCTATAAAAATACAACTACAAAATTATATTCATGATTATATGCCAAAATGGGCTCTATTGTGGCTGTTCTTTCACTGATCTAGGAAAGGTTTATTTTTTACAGTACTTCCAAGACTTTAGGACATATAATCACATATTTCCCAAGCAGTGCTTTTCCATAAGACACCTTCCATTGCCAGAAGAGACCTTGTAGCTAATTCACTTCAATAAACTAGACAGTGTCCTATAGAATCGCACTGCTTAGGAAATATGGTCCATAATGTCACTATGGAGGGCCCTAAACAATTCTGTCGCCAACACGGCTAATTGTCAGGACCCTGGAGGGTAGGTCAGTGCTATGCAGGGCAGTACACATTTATCATCAGGTATGGAAAAGGACGCATCCAGGCTAAGAATTGACGATTTTAGTCCTTTAAATAATCTCTTTTTAACCCTACCACACAACAGAGGGCCTGCAGTGCATTACTCTACAATGCACCCCCTTTTTGCAGAGAAGAGTATAATTGAAAGCAGCAGGGAAGGTGACATTAGCTTAGGATAAACTCTGAATGCAGAACCAACATGTTTTGTTCAAAACAGGTGATGCACATAATTGCCAACAAGATACAGTACTGTCCCCTCTACAGCCATCTCCCCTTAAAGGCTTCATATTATTCGGTCAGTCTGTATACATGACTTCTAGTAAGTACTAGAGCTTACAAGATTATAGGCTGGAGGCACTAGGATACTGACCTAGTGTCATATACTGTATATGGCCTGGAAGTTTAAACTACTGTAAAGCCAAACACAGATTGCAATAACACTGCCAGAAAATGCCTGTGCATCATACTGTAGCTTTTGCTGGTATGAGGTCAATCCTTTATCAGATGGAGTTCTCAGTGGAAATTATGTCCTTGATGAACATTGTAAAAATAAAAACAAATATAAGTGAGCGTTCCTGTGAAAAGTCTGTGCACACTGAGGAATGGTGACGAGTACACACTGAGCCCTACACCTAATTACCTTAGGGTTTTTTTTTTTTTTTTTTAACAATTTAAGTGTTAAATCTATACTGGGAATGAACCACTTCTGTGGAAAGAAAAGAGCAAAGAACAAGACTGCTGCTTTAATGTCTGCAACCAGGGGACGGGGGATCTCAATCCAGGATAATCCATCTCTTACATATACATACATATGTATATCGGTGGTTCTCAACCTTAAAATATCGGGGCTCCCTAACACACACACACACACACACACACACACACACACACACACACACACACACTTTTTACGTAACACTCACACTCCACATTTATCCCCCGTTCTCACACAGCATTCACCCACTTTCTCAATCATACCACATACCTCCACCCACACACACACACACAAAGCCATCACACTCCACACACACACCACACACCACACACACACAAAGCATCACTCTCCTCCTCCCCCACAAACACACAACCTCACACTCCTCCTGACTCTCATTCTCATACACACACGCACACACGCGCTCTCTCCTCCCCGCCCCCCACACACAATCATCATACTCTCCTCCCCGCCCCCCACACACAATCACCATACTCTCCTCCCCGCCCCCCACACACAATCATCACACTCTCTTCCCTGCCCCCCACACACAATCATCACACACACACACACCAGACACCACACCCTCACACATCAGTGGGCACATCCTGGAGGTGGAGAGGCTCGCTCTCCTCTGTACTGGGCTGAGTGGGGAGGCGGATCACAGTAGCCACATCACCAGGCAGCGCGGGACGTACCCGCCGAGTTTGTCCCTTGGCCACGGCACCCTTGGCAGAGACTCGCAGCACCCTGTGGGTCCCCGGCACGCAGGTTGAGAAACACCGAGATGGATATAAAAATGTTGTTGTTTCAATATATTTTTCATTGTGCCAAAAAAAATAAAAAAAATATCATGACTTATTTTAAACCTGAAAATACTTCGATAAACTCTCCACCATGTATTATTTTCTTACAGGAAGCTTAACAGGGCAGTGAAATCCAGGTGTCAGTTCATTAATATTCTCCAGCACAGTACAGCTTAAGACATTTTCACATTTCTTAGAAAAGTAATAGGACATCGAGAGGCGACTGCAGATTAACTAGAAGTAGCGGTTCTTTTTTTGCCTTCCCAACATCTTTGATTGCCCTTCGTTGGTAAAATGCATCAAGAAGATGTGCGAAGACCATACATGAGATATAGGAAAGTAGCAAAACATTGTGTGTGAATTCCAAAAACGCCAAATACAAAACTTAAATAAATTAGTTCATTTGCAGAAAACAAAAACAAAACAAAAAAATATCTAGTTTCTCCGTGAGAAAACAAATCTGAACATACTATATATACAAAATCACCCAATACTTTAGTACAAGAAACAAATAATTGGAAAAAAATAGGTACAAAGTGCAATTCTCACATTATTACTTCAACTGGATTTGTAGACTGAACAGCAAACGTATCAAAGCAGAGTTCTTGTGACCAAGTATGATAATTCAGTACAGATGGTATAGCGAGCCATACTTTGCTGCAAAGGTGCTATCTGGCTTATGGAATGTAATTTGCCATCTGTGTAGGCTTATGAAAATGGCAGCATTCAGTAAATGGTATTACGGTTGAGAAAGCGGACATCGGCATTGTGTTGGTTTACATTAAATAAAAAAATTCTGGAAGCGGTATTACAGACTCCTTGCAATACCTCATTGCATAATTTTAGGCATTTCGAGGGCCCCTGTCCCCAAACTTCTTCCAAGGTCACCGTGAATGTGCAGGTAGAAATGAAACACAAATGGGATCAGACCTCGTAGATTTTATCCTGCAAGTAGCTGAATAAGGAGTCCAAGCCCTTGGGTGAGCTCCACAACTGCTTTAACATCTGACACTCTCTCTCATTCACATCTTCCAGTACAGACTTGAGAAAGCTTCGTACCAGGTATTTCGATTCTTCTAACACCTGGAGGGGATACAATGATTCAATGTGAGACATTCTGTCAGCCCACTTTACGGCAAAGAGAACACCTCAGCAATATTGGGTTAAAAAGGAAATGGTGTTGATTTAGCTCCCCCAGGTAAGTATGCAATAGGGTGTGTACTCCTCACACATTACCACCTGTGCTACACAAAGCGGACAAACCGCCTGAAGCTCCGACACAGGGGCGTGGCTAAAGCCCGGGGGCCCTTACTCTGGGGGGGGGGTCCGCTCTACCCTGTCGGCGGCACATTTCGGGGCCCTGAGATGCAGGAAGGAAGCAGAGGGAAATCCCTTCCTCTGCAGGTGGGCGGGGCCTGGGTCAGGGGCGGGGCCTGAGATGCAGTAGGAAGCACCGAGGGAAATCCCTTCCTCTGCAGGTGGGGGGGCCTGGGTCAGGGGGGGGGCCCTGAGATGCAGTAGGAAGCACAGGGGAAATCCCTTCCTCTGCAGGTGGGCGGGGCCGGGTCAGGGGGCGGGGCCGAGATGAAGGAAGGAAGCACAGAGGGAAATTCCCTTCCCTGAGGAGGGCGGGGCCTGGGTCAGGGGGGCGGGGGCCCTGAGATGAAGGAAGGAAGCACAGAGGGAAATCCTTCCTCTCCAGGAGGGGCGGGCCTGGGTCAGGGGGGGGGGGCGGATGCAGCAGGAAGCACAGAGGGAAATCCTTCCTCTCAGGGTGCGGTGGGGCCTGGGTCAGGGGGCGGGGCCCTGAGATGCAGCAGGAAGCACAGAGGGAAATCCCTTCCTCTGCAGGTGGGTGGGGCCTGGGTCAGGGGGCGGGGCCCTGAGATGCAGCAGGAAGCACAGAGGGAAATCCCTTCCTCTGCAGGTGGGTGGGGCCTGGGTCAGGGGGCGGGGCCCTGAGATGCAGCAGGAAGCACAGAGGGGAAATTCCTTCCTCTGCAGAGCCTTCGTAACTGGGCGGGGCCTAGGTCAGGGGGCGGGGCTGGAGCCGCAGCCTGAGAGACAGGCTGGGAAAGGTGAGAGGGAGGGGAAGGGTTAAATCACAGGGGTTAAAACAGGGCATGAAAAGGAAACAGGAAGGAATAGACAGAGAGAAAATGACGTACAAGAGGGAAATACATCAGAGGGAAAAGACAGACATAAGGGAGGGAGAGGGGGAGAGAGAGAGAGCAAAGAGCGAGCAAGCAAGCAAAGAGCGAGCAAGCAAGCAAAGAGCGAGCAAGCAAAGAGCGAGCGAGAAAAAAAGAGCAAGAGCGCAAGAGAGAGCGCAAGAGAGCACAAGAGAGAGCTAAAGAAAAGAGAGCGAGCAAGAGAGAGAGAGAAGAGTGAGAGAGACATGAGGGGGCCCTGACATTTTTGTTGTCCGGGGGCCCGCACATGTCTAGCTACGCCACTGCTCCGACACTTTATTTGCAAACGACCTGTAAACTGACTGAAGATCTGAGGAAATTACAAAGAGGAGCACAGGCCTTGCGATCAATAGGAGCGGAGGATACGTCTTGGCAAACAGTGAATGCACAAACAGAAGTTACCATCAAATAGTGGACCAACAAGTAGTTGATATGTTACGAGCTTTCAAACCTCTTGGGTCGGACCCGAAGAAGGGCCCAGAGGGTGGAAAGCTGGTAACATATCAACTACTTGTTGGTCCAATAAAAGGGATCATACCCCCTACTCCCTCTCCCTCCTTTGTTACTACATGGAAGAAAGGACCAACACGGCTCCCCACCCTTCTTTGCCCATTAAACAGTGGGCATATATCTCACCACAGCACTGCAGGCCGCCATCTCTTTTACTCTCAGCATGACCTCCTGGCTGAACGTTGTGGGCCAAAACACCTGTGAGACGAGGCCGCGGCTACATGCTTCTTGTGCCGTGAGCTTCCTCCCACAAAACAGCATCTCATTTGCCTGAAATTAAGAGATTTGGGTGAAATAGTCACACGGTGGAGAGGCCCTCAAACGGTGGGATTAAAAATTCCAAAGCAATTTATTTTGCTTCAATTACAGAAGAGAATGGGAAGAAAGAGGAGAGGGATATTACAGAAGTGGGGAGAACGGTTATGAGAAAGAGAAGAATTTGAAGTGAGAGAAATCTTACTAGTGCAACACCCAGTATTTGGGGGAATGTGTACGATGAACAACCAGCAGGCGTTAGGCGGATGGTGGCATATGGAGTCTGAAACCAAGCCTTCTCACTCGCCCAAACAATATCGCACAGTGGTAGAATAGACGCGCCCAGTCCAAGAGCAGGACCATTTATGGCGACCACAATTGGCTTTTTGAATTGGATGAAAGCCTTCACAAAGTCCCTTGAAATAAAAATAAGACAATGGTTAGATATTATAACCACACTATCATCATCATAATAATAATAATAAACACTATTTATATAGCACTTTTCTCCCAATGGGACTCAAAGCTTCACAGTTACAAAAAGTGAAAAGAAGAAAACCTTTAAGGTTATAAACGAGATCAAACACAAGGAAAGGTACAATACAGGATGGGACGATACTGCAGCTATTAAATGCCGGACAGGTTGTGGTTAATTAATTAAATGACTGGGTAAACAGGTAAGGCTGGGCCCCAAATGAAGTAAAGGAGATTTTGGGAACTGTTAGGAGTCCTTCATCTGCAGATCGATGTGAGCGAATTGGAGTAGGGAACAAGAAGCTATTTCAGATAACTGGGCCTGGTCATGTAGGGCTTTGCATGTCAACAAGCCAATCTTGAAATAAATTCACTATTTTACATAATCTTGGTTATAAATAGCCATTTCTGAAATAAGCCCTTTCCATAATGTATGAAAACATCCAAGGATTTCCATCATTAATACAGATGTTACATGTCCTCTGACATGTTTAGTTTGTAAAATGAGAGGGCCAACCTCAAATTTCAAAGCCTACTAGAATACTTGTCAGACCCTTCAAGTCCATCCCTTCTGGTAGACACACAAACAAAATTCTACTTATATATTAGAAATATCCAAGACAAGATTTGGTGACCGATAAAAACCACTTGGCCAATTTGTTGTGACTTAAAAAAAGAAATAAAAATAAAATGAAGCTGCTGCTAAGCCTCACGCTTGATTACAAGTATGGCCCTTTTCCATAAATGGAATATATATGTGTGTGTGTGTGTGTGTGTGTGTGTGTGTGTGTGTGTGTGTGTGTGTGTGTGTGTGTGTGTGGCAGTGTATTGGTGTTGGTGTGTGTGTGTGTGTGTGTGTGTGTGTGTAAGATGCACATGCACATGGAGAAGCTTGGGGTACCTTATGGCTTCCGCAATCCTTGAGCTTTCCTTTCTTCTGTCACTAGATAGCCTTCCGATGAGGTATGAATAATCTAAGCCGCTGCAGAACACACTTCCCACAGCGCTGAGGAGGAGGAGTTTACTGTCATCGGATGATGCATTGCACAGTGCCCGCCGCACTTCCTTCATAATCTGGCAAAATAAAAGAAAACACATTTATTGGGCTTTCTTCCGGGATCGGACCCTGCTACTTCATGTTGTTCTGATCCATTTCTAACTTTTCCTTCTTTCAAAAAACTTAATTCGGCGTTTTGCCCGTTTATTATTTTCCAGGCAACCTCTGGTGTCCTGAGTGTACATGGAAGTACGCACCGCACCCATGTAAACGTATACCAGCCAAGACCAGAGACAAGCTGGAGCGGTCAGTGGTACATTGAATTCCTGCCTTACAAACTGCGCCAGCGAGGTGCGGGCACCTGTCCATCACAGAGAAACACGGCGACTTATCGCAGCAATATCAGTAAACAGATCAGGGATGCAAGAGAAAAACACTTCCCAATTAAGAACAGAGGTTGTGTTCCCAGCACTCAAAGAAGAATACGATAAACAAACATCTTTGTCAAAAAATATATATTCTTAAATTGATGACTTCAGAGAAATACATAGAGCAAACAACAACACATATCACGATGCTAATGTAGGTAGAACAACAAATCAAGTTAAACTGTGTCTAACAATACACTAGGTAAGGGAGACACAAAAATGGTAGACAAGGGGAAAGAGAGAGGGAGGAACAAGGGAATAAGGGGGGCAATGTTTTGGGGCTCCTGGCCCCTTCTTCTGGCCCGTTCCCTAAGATCAAACAGATCTAGGTACTTCCCTTACCCCTGTCACAGATAGGTGCTCCCAAATATACCAAAATAAATATCAATGGTACCAACAGGAAAAAATGTTATTAGATATATGTCCCACAATGGGATACTATAACGCTAATAGAGGACACCACCTACATAAAAACAGGCTATCCCACATAATACAGTAACTGATTCTCTAAACACTATAGAATAGGCTACAAAATGATTGTACTATAGTAAAGATGCACTCATGTAATAGATAATCACTGGTAATACAGCTTAAGGGCTATTATGAACCATGACGCAAACCTCCCATCAGGTGAAAACCCTATCTGAAAATATCTCTTCAGATATTCTATTCTCATTAGGCACACTCATATGCCAAATAGTCAATAGTATCACGAATATAGGCTAATGCTGACAGCAAGGAAAAACCCATCTAGTGCAGACTCAGTTTCCAATTAATACTGCAAAGTAAGAAGGATCAAACCAACTCCAAGAACCGACAGCCCAATGTATACCACGACTGCAGAACGCCTGAATGAAACAGCTGATGTATTGATTTAAATATCCTGTTGCATATGACGTCATCAGGGGCCGTTATCCCCATAACACATCGGGATTGGTTACTGCAGTTCATCACTCCCATACCAGCGATATTGGCATATTATGTGGGATAGCCTGTTTCTATTTAGGTGGTGTCCTCTATTAGCGTTATAGTACCCCATTGTGGGACATATATCTAATAACATTTTTTCCTGTTGGTACCATTGATATTTATTTGGGTATTTTTGAGAGCACCTATCTGTGACAGGGGTAAGGGAAGTACCTAGATCTGTTTGACCTTAGGGAACAGGCCAGAAGAAGGGGCCAGGAGCCCCAAAACGTTGACTCCCGTATTCTCGTTTTATCCCCTCTCTCTTTCCCTTTGTCTACCCTTTTCATGTCTCCCTTACATAGTGTTTTGTCTGCTTTGTACTTGTATTATTAGAGACAGTTTAACTTGATTTGTTGTTCTACCTACATTAGCATTGTGATATGTGTGGTTGTTTGCACTATGTATTTCTCGGACACATCAACTTAAGAATATATATATATATTTTTTTTTTACAAAGATGATTGTTTATCGTATTCTTCTTTGAATGCTGGGAACAAAACATCTGTTCTATATTGTACATTTGGAGAAAATTGGGGTTCCTCCTTGTTCCCGGGAACCACATACGTAATTAACCATTAATATGCTTTATTTTAGGTGCTGCTAAAAACATTATACTTCTCAATTAAAAAAACAATTACATAGCACAAAAGGGGGGGGGGGGAATAAATTGCTTATTCTTCCAAACGCTTCTGCTTTTCTATGCTCACAATGGGCCGAGAGTTTACTTCTCCGCCCAGTGAGAGAAACGTCCTGTTTCTTTAAGAACAGCAGCGTGTACCGAGAATAGGTAACAAAACCTTTACTCGTTATTATCCATCTACACAAACCCCTTCCAGCTCCATGTGGGCACAGCTGTAATACAGTTATATTAATAACACTGGCTGACCTTGGGAAATGCATTAGACAAGTGACAGAGGGAGCCTGCATGTGACGAAGGGGTTAGTCCCTGAAACATTAGGCAGGCATTGTGTGACATCTTCAACCCATTCAACGCGAGACGTCACAGCAACACTTTGAATTAATGAAGAGGTTGAGAACATGGGGACTTTGTACAAGAACACAGGGGAGCGGAAATGCTGACATTATGAATTAATTCATGTGTCCTCCATTGATGTCACCTACAGCTTTCATCTCTGAGTATTAATGTCACTGGCTTTAGGATTCAGTTATCCTTAAAGTGACTTTTTTTAAACACCTCTCCTGTAAAAAAATAAATGAATACAATTTAATTTTCAACGGGTCCGGTGAACTTCTTATCCCATCAGCTAATTGTTGTCGTCTGCTTTTAGCCGTTTTGTTAATGGTGGCATAGTTAACTGCTTTTAGAAACAAAACAAGGAAAGACGGCCGCTGATAATTTGCCTGTAAAAAATAACGGGTTTCTCATACAGTTATGGCATAGATTACTAAAGATCGCGAAAACCCACAGGGGCGCGTGGTTGCCATGGAAAGATCAAAATATTAAACACTGTTTTAAAAATACTTACACCCAACGGACCACTCTCGTTAAAAAATAATAATAATAATAATATGTAATTTGTATTGAACCAATTAAAACATCACTACCAGCAGTTTTCTTTGGCGTCTGTTGGGATTGTCCCTTTAAACCCAGTGGTAACATGTGCAATGGTTGCAAGGCCCCGGAGATTGGTTCATTTTCTTGCGAGTCTCCTGTTATTATTTTGGGGTTGAATATCTTTTGACACTGCATCATTACTGCAGGGACGCCCCCCCGCCTTCCGACATGAAACCCCCACATTGTACAGACGCACGGAACTCTACACTGGATTAAAATGTCAAGGTGTGTTTCGCTCAAGTGAAAAATACATTCAAAAAGTTACATTTCCTGGTATGTTACACGTTTCCAGAGAATATAGATTATTTAGGAGGAGACTCTTGCTAGGACGTGCTCTCCTGCCTTTCTTGTAATAGATAACATTTGGAGACAATACCTTCTGACCTGAGGGCTCACTATAATCAAACTGCACCCAAAGAAACCCAAGTATTATAAATAAAGGAAATGACCTGGGTAGATTGTCCATTAATAATTATGTATTACGGGGTGTACCAAGGGTAGCCAACTCCAGTCCTTAAGAGCTGCTAACAGGTCTGGTTTTCACGATATCCCTGCTTTAGAAAGCTAACAAGGCAGTAACCGAAGTCACATCAGTCCCTTTTACACACGCACTCATGGTGCAACAATATATAATATAGGGATGTGAATATCCGCAGAGAAGACTCAAGTATACCACTCAACCACACATAAGGGGCTAACAACGGTAACAGGACGTCTGACCTGCTAAAAACAGAAAATAATACATCTTTAATAATATAAATCAATAACGCCGAAACAACTAGTTTCCCTGTGTTCGTGTCCTGTTCTTTTTAGTTAATGTTTTTTAGTGCTAAAAATCACAATGCTCAATCTTTGGTGAGCTTTACACTTGGCTACCTGGAGAGCTCTGTTTCAACCTCTCAGACACGTCATATTTTAAACGCTTATAAGTCCTGAACAGGCCATCTGATAGAAAAAATAAAAACACAGCCTTGGAACGGGCAAGAAGTGTGAATAAAAAAAAAAATATATAGCATGATCAGCGCGGACTGCTGCTTTCAACCTATTAATATTAGAAGAGACTCATTTTTTTATTTTAAAAGATGGAAGTTTGTGTATCAAAATGCAAACAGAAGGCTGGGGTTACTGCTCGCAGCGGAGGGGTTACTGCTCTCAGCGGAGGGGTTACTGCTCGCAGCGGAGGGGTTACTGCTCGCAGCGGAGCCCTCACGAGGACAGAAAACGGATTCCAGGTGTGTGTAAATCATCAAGTACAAGCAGATATGGAGCTGGCTTTTGAAAGCATAGAACTGTATTTTGTTTTAGGCTCTGGCCACTGTAAAACTATTGTTGGCAGCCAGCGAGCGAGCGAGCAACGTCTCACACATTTTCTGGCGTTCTGTAAAAATGATGTAAGATATTGCCGATAGTGGAATTCCCCATCATTCAGGAGGAGATGCTGCCAGACTGCCATGTACCGTAGCTTATGTTGAGGGCGGGAGGGACGCGCTCATTCTGACACTATCTTTTACTGAACACCCCATATGAACAAAGGCCGATGGCCATATGGATACAGAGTACTGTCATTTTAAAGGAGTAATCCAAGCGGGCTCTTTTTAAAAAAATTATTATTACACAGGATTGAAGCAGTGGGTCTCCACAGATGAACCCCATTAATTTCAGCTCCGGTAGCTCAACAAAGTGTAAAGCCCCTGTGTCACGTGGACCAAGAAGAAGCGGCACCGGATGACATCACGGCTTCCTATTGGCCCACAGGGTGTGGGAGGTTTGAAATTCCGCCAGTACATAAACCTCAGCTAGCGACCCAGAGTGGCTACTGGCACCTCCTACGGAGTTAAGTAACTCAGGAAGCAAGGGGTCCCCACAGCTGAAATGAATGGGGTTCATCTCCAGAGACCCCTTGCTTCAATCCTATGCAACAAAAATAAAAAAGGTAAAACAAACGCCCCGTTTAGATTGCCACATTTAGCATTTCCCCCTGTCGTGTCCCACTCCATTGCTACTTAATACACTCCCATCTTCCAATGATCTCAGCACACAGTCAGCACACGCCCTACACACAATGCAGGGAATTCTTACATCTGGTGTCAAAGCGTTGTTGTCCGACGTCTGACTGGACAGTAGAATGTGCGTGAAACCATCTTCCTTCCTCACCACGATGTCTCGGAATCTGCAGTTACTTTCGTTTTGGCGAACGCTGTATCTCAGCCTTTTATCGAACACGTAGTCCTTTTCCATATCTAGTTTTCGTTTTACTGGGCTGTGGGGGTTCAATCCTCCATTTGTCAAAGGTTCCCCTTAAAAAAAAAAAAAAAAGTTAACAATTGGATGGAATTTATATATGACTATTCCTCATTTACAAAGATTGCACATAAAAGCATAAATAAAACCCATTTAGTGGGTACATTTCTACACCATGGGGTTTATTTATCAAAGTCTACCAGGTACAAAATTAGGGCAGAATTGGAGCAAAAAGCAGCAACAGATTTAAGTCAAAAATTCTTATTGGAAGAAATGGAGTTTTCTAGCTTCATAAAATCAGATGCACAGCTTTGCAGCTGGAAGACCTCACAGAGTTGCAAAAATGCCCAGAAATGAAGAGGCTAAAAGCGAAAAACTCTAGCAAGGTTTAACTCCGGTCTAAGTGACAGTAAAAGAACACCGAACCCTTTCACTTGTATTGTGAATCCATTAAATCAACCGATTCAGCGCCTTCCGCCCAACTGATTATATTCTCTATTCCAAGAGTGAAGAATTGTGAAGTAGCGACTCGGATATCAGAACCCGTTAGAGGAGGAGGTAAGGTTTCTTCTCATGTCCAGGACAAGAACATCGTGCATTCATCTTCAAAGTCACCTAAATAAAAACATGCACAGGCCCAACACGGACAGATTGAAAAAATACAATTTGAAGCGAAGGGTTCAAAGCATTATGCAGGTTGAGATGAATAACCGTCATAACACTTAACAGATGGTCTGGAGATCAGATCATCAAACCCGCCTGATAAAGCCCATTTAAAAAACTATTTCATAGGAAGATGTCAAAGAACTTGACATCATAATCACTCCTCGTTACAAGAGCAGCTAATAAATACGACAAAGTCGTAAATAAAAGTAACGATGTTAGCGGCCACAGAAAGCTTCACTGAATCCTTAGGCACAGCGCTAGGTAACCAGAGGGTATTAGAAGTGTACTCAAAAAACAATATTGCCTCGAAGGAGTTCTTTATGAAGGTTACGAGACAAAATGATGTAGCTGTAAAGCTAGATATGGCGTATGTGTTTAATAACTTGTTTGAATGCAAAAGGAAAACAGGTTAAACGCATAATGTAATATTTTTGTAATTTTGGTGTGCTTTTGTTCACTTGGTGAGGCCGAGAGAAAACACACTGCGTCGTGAATTGGATCATACAGTACGTAGAAGAAAAATGCATGCGGGCTGCACGAGGGACCGGCTTGCCCAATTACCGCACTATTTTTATTAGGCGTTGAAAATCTGTGGGATTAGTAATTTCTCTCGCCATTCTCTCAAAGTTCACAATTAATCAATTGGGGTCTGTGGCTGTGACTGTAAGAGAATGGCCCTGACCTGGTCAAGAGCCCAGAACATGTTTTTGATCATATTGCCACAATAATTGGCGTAAGAGCTTACAATGGAAAACTTGTCTCTGAGATATATGTTATCCTACGATCTGCATCCAGGTAATTTTTGGTGCACTACCTTCTTTTTTATTTTTACATCATAGGAGATTGGACAGACTGGATGATCCTTATCTGACACTGTCAACTTCTACATTTCTAGTTGCTTTCATCAGATTATTTTGTCAAGTCCCAAACCTTTTGGATTGAGCCTCAATCGAAGAACATCTCAGAAGTTGTTACATTAGTGCTCAATATGCCTCTTAGCCACTTTCCCCTCGCTTGGGAAGATGTCAGCTGCATTCAGACAAACTCAGCCCTGAAGAGCCACCAACAGGCCAGGTTTTATCTCTGATTCAGCACAGGTGACTCGGTCAAAGACTGAGCCACCTGTGCTGAAGCAGGAACTTGTTGAGCCACCTGTGCTGAAGCTGGCATATACAGTACTTAAAACCTGGCCTGTTGTGGGTTCTTGAGGACTGAATATGGCCACCTTTGGAATATAGCAGGCGGGTTCACAGCATACTAAACAGGGGCATCAGTTTGTACGGTCAAAGCTTTTTGTTTAATGTACTGCATTTTTTGAGATTCTCAAACACAACTCAACCGATTCTTGGATGTACAATATCTTCATTTTGGGATTTAGTATTTACAGCCTCTGCTGCATTTAAAAACAACATATGTGCATAAGACTAAATCTGGCCCCCACTGTATAATAAGATCTTTATATCTTGCTCCGAATCTAATCTTAATCAGTTTAAGTATCCAGATATATTGGTCCAATTGATCAAACAGCACCGCTAATCCTAGGTTTGACCAAGGTAAAGATCACATATAAGCACACGTCTGACGCACAATTACTGTATCATCTCAGGTGATTCTTTTTTACACCATGCTTTTTCTTTTTTCCTTTTATTGTACAAGTGCTCTCTAGTGATGATGTATTTGTAGAATGGTCTGGATCACACGTATAACGCACACGGTCTTAAAATATTCTAATGCTGTATTATTTTACAACGTTATCAATTTCAATTATTTTCCTTCTTTCTGTAATCCCTCATTTGCTATAAACCCTAAAGATGTTTTAGAATAATAACAATTGTGTGCCTACGTAACGAAGGTTCATAAAATTTAACAACCTGACATTTAGAGGTGTTTAGTTTTTAAAGTAGATAATGTAATTATGGGCCCCAATTTTACAACAATTTGATTTGCAGAAAGTAGCATGTTCACGTCAAAGAATATTTTTTTCTAAACTGATGGTTTGTGAAGCTCAGAATACTACAGATTTACAACCATTTTATCACAGTTGTTCAGAAGAATTCAAGGGTGCTGGTATTCCTGCATTGATTTTCAGAAATGTTACATGGAATGATGAAGCATCTCATGTCTATAACCACTTCGGGTGTCTTCCTTGGTCAGATAATGAAATTAATTTATTTTTTTAAATTGATGAAGTAACTCAATATTCATATGTTTTGTCAGCAAACGCAAACCCTGAACATGGTTTTGTGGAACTCCTCAGTATGTCAAAGCTTTATGGGATATGTCCTTGCTTTCTGTGGGATGTTTTGGTAGCAGCCTGGTCCCCCATTCACAGTCACCAATTCCGACTTAGTAAACATAGGCCTATATAACTTCTTTAAGTAAACTGGATACTGTTGCAGGTAGAGGGTTTTTCATAGATGCAGGTAGTAACGGAGGCATGGAGGCCCTCACACGACGACTCCTCATTTTCTAAGATGATCTTCCCTGTATGAAATACATCTCTGAAGAGCTTTTATTATATTCATCAGAAAGGTGGCACTATTTGCAAAAGGTTTTTAGTGGAAGTTAAAGAAGTATTGCTAGCTCGGTATGACCTTAGATAAGCCATTCTACCAGCTGCTAAAGAAACTACCCCGTAAACTCATCACCACAAATATATAATGTTCTTTGATTTGTGATCATTCCATACCTGCTAACACAATCTAAAATTATCAGGCATTAAAAAAACCAATGTTTACGGTTACATACCTGTTCCATTCACAATGGGCGAGTCATGAACTTCCAAGTCACCTGGCAAGCTTTGCCTTCCTTCGTCATCAAGAAGGTAATTTTTGTCCAGCTCCGAACCATTTCCAAAAGGCTTGGAATCTTTGTGATGATGAGCATCTCCATTCTCCGTGGGTTTTTTCAGTGGCATTATCTGCAGCCCGCTGGGAGTAGTTCTATAACTTACAGTCTTTGCGGCTCTGTCACCAGAGGAATACTTAGCTGTGCACACCTTCTTCTGCTTTGGAAAAGTGTTTATTCTCCTGCGTTTGTGGGATGATCCCTTAGCTCTCCCGGACTCCAGAGACCGGTGGGTCACTTTCTCCATGGAGGTCCCTCGTAAAAGTTTTGAAGCGATGGCATGTTTCCCAGATTTAGCTCGCTTGTCTCGGGAAACATGAAGTCCGTTGAATTCGTCAATGAATTCTTCACAATGCAGTAGATGATGCTCTGGTTCCCAAGTATCCTCATTACTTCCATAACTTTTCCACCGAATGAGGTATTCCCACTTCCCTTTCTTACTCTTCCTTTTATCAACAATCCTTTCAACCTAAGAGTAAAAAAATATATAGTATGTACAAGTATCAGCAGAATATATGAAGACAAGTAGAATGAACTGTATAACATAATCCTACTTGTTAAGACATTTCGACGTCCAACAGGGTTTTTGTTTTATTGTTCCAATGTTTTTTTCTATAATACAGTATACAACATTATGAGAAAAATAAGATTGAAAACAGCTTAAAGAACAATAAGTACCATGTAATATGCAGCTCAACCCCGTTATAACGCGATCCGTTTCAACGCGAATCCGCTTATAACGCGATGCAAGCGTGGCTCCCAATTTGCGTATTTTTGAAAACTTTACAACACGATTATTGGTATCTTAAATACTTTATTGTACAATGCATACAATTGTACATTCTTTCTAATGCGATCCGCTTATAACGCGATGTGATTGTTTGGACCCCAAGCACAGCGTTATAAGGGGGTTGAGCTGTATGTTATATCTATAACATCATGAGACCGAGGCCAATTCTACCCTACTAGCTCTATTTAAGTTTTAGGCATTGCCACTGTATCAGAGAGACTATGGTTGCTATTTCCTCACATACAATCCTCTGATAATCTTATTTGCAGGTTTTCCCTCCCAAGTAAGGGCAATGAGATTATCTGTATGCAATTTAAAACTTTATATGCTTCTATCTGCCATGTTGTCCAATACCAGGAAGGATAGATTTTGAGAGGGACATTTGCCCACTCAAAAGAAGTTTAAAAAAAAAAGGAACATCTGCAGGGATGTGCAGTGGTACCCTTCAAAAGGCAAGAGAAACGAGAACATGTTAGTTGTTCTGTAGACTAGAGGGGCTTACTCTAAATTAAATAAATTGATGAGAACAAACATGATTAGAGGGAAAATATAGGTTTTATAGAGTCTAACCCAGGGGTGGCCAACATGTCAGGTTTTCAGGCTATCCCATGCTTCAGCACAGGTGGTGCAGTCAATGACTGAGTCACTGATTGAGCCACCTGTACTCAAGCAGGGATATTCTGAAAACCTGACCTGTTGGTGGCCTCCTCCCAGTCTGATGTTCTCCGTTTTCGGTAGGTACTCGGCGTGGACTGTGCTCCGTCGCGTCCGTCGGGGCAGTGACGTCACGCCTGCTCTGGTTCTCGCTGTGTGTGAGAACTGATCGGTGCTGGATCTACAGGTTGAGGACCTTGACTCCATGTGGACTCAACCTGGAAATAGATCTGGCTCCCTTTCTTAAAATGATATTACTCTCCTGTCATCACACTGCATTTACTTATGTTCTAATCTGTACCGACAGCGGAGCACTGGGAGGAGGCGGTGAGAGACGCTGCGGTGCAGCGATCCTGCTTACACACGTGAGTGTTACATGCCTTGTTTTTATACATAAATGTTTTTATGCAAGTGCGTTTTTTATATTTTATACATAAAATACTTCTCTTATATGACTGATCTGTGCTAGGTAGTCTCTCTTTTTCCTCCTCTATTGGAAAATTCCCCCGAGTCATTTGATGGGATCCTTGACCACTGCACATCCTCGGTCAATGTCCAGCTCCAGCTACACTTTAAAAACCTGCCCATTTGCATCTAGTATCCTGAGAGTAGGCTGTGTATAGAGCCAAGTCTCCAGCATTTTATTCCACCATTGAAATACATCTGCACTTAAATGGTCTATTTTTGCTGTCTTTTCTTCCTATATGCTCCCCCTGGATTGTATGAAAAACTACTCACGCTTTGGAACCAATGAAGACTGGTCCCACCAGAGGGGGTTGAGCTGGGAGTACAGACCTTTATATTGTATTATCTTTTTATATTTCACCATTCACACATTTGCACTATCAGATTATTCTGAATTGCTATCATAATTTATTCACTTTATTATCGGTGAGCACTTAATATTGTTGGCGCCTTTTTGGTCACTTTCACTTGTCAAAACAAATGCAATAATACATTCAATATTTGTGACAATCAGAAATATGGGGTTCGCTACATGGATACAATTAAACATATCTGTAGTGGATTTAAAGCAGGAAGAAACAGAACAGAGATTATTAATAGGGAAGAAAAATTCTAACGAATTCATTGTTGTGGCTGGTAATAGTGCAGAAATTAAACAAATGATAACGTAGAAGGGCTCTGTACGGTAGTTTAAGACGAGCCACATCGAGTTTTAATCCAAGTTTTGGATTAAGTAAAAAGGACAAGTACCAACGAGCCCTGTGGACCACAAAGCCGGCTGTATATCTTTGGATTGCATTTTGGAGCTGGAAAATATTCATTTTCAACCCTTTTGATGCCAGAGGGTAATGCATTGCTTGACAACATACTGCTGGCCCCTATAATATGTGAAAGGGTTATTATGAGATTGCACTTTAAATCCACGTGCTCCGAATTATAATGACAGAACTGCTGGACTTTAGTTGCCATCAAATTGATTATATTCTAACGTTGCATGCAACTCCAGAAGTGGAACATTGCTAGAAAACCTATGAATACAACAATGGCAGCACCAGTTTATGTTATCAACATATAGAGGGGGGCCTGAAAAAAACACTACAAACCCAACACTGGTACCACACAACAGAAATATTACTGGTGGAACGTCACAGAGTTACAATATATCCAGCTTCGGGGGGGCAAGGATAATTGATGCGAATATAGAGCCTCATTATCAATGGACAACCCTGCCTTCACGTGGCGCCCCTCGTTTCTAACAAAATGGGCTCTGTTGACCCTTGGGCCTGGCGTCCCCGTGGGTATATCCAGCTAAACAACTTCCATGGATCCTTTTAAAGTGAAGTTTTCCGTGGAAGTCGCCTATACCCATCCAGGGGTGAAGAGGCGGAAAGTAAAAGAAGTATATCCAGCTTCCAAGAGCCTGTATTAACTTGGTTTAGTTGTTGTACAACCCAACAGAACACATACACATGTGAAAATGACTAAATCACATATTTAGACAATGTATGTGCCTGATGTCACAGACAAAAACAGAAAGTATGTGTCTGTGGAGGCATTGAAATGATTGGTATAGAAAAAGAAAAAAAAAGTGAAAATTCAACATTATTTATTCTGCATTTGCAGTTGTTTTGTACAGTGGCAGTTTTAGAGAAACAGAACATGATGTTGTAACATAAATAACGGTAATTAGCATTGGAAATATTAATGCTCTTCTATACTGCTGACAGGATAAGAATTGTAAGATGTATTTTGACACAAAGTAGTCAAACTAAAAAAAAGATATCCGAGGAAAAATCTACACCAAAATATTAAAAAGAACTTCAAATTAATATTTTAATTTTGGCCAATAAATAGTTATTTCCTGCTAATTTTAAATGACACTAAAAAACTAATATGAATGTATAACTTTTTCAAACAGAGACCAGCTAGATATTGTGGTTCACTCATTTTTATAACAAACTCGTGTTATGGAAATCCCAAATTCCCTTGCTCATTTCATACAAAATGATAAAAAATATTATTGTTGCATTGTTTCCAAACTGCCCAAGTCCCAATGTATCAATCTGATCATGCATCTTCCAATACTTGCAACAGAGAACTATAAAGGGTAATTGCTTAACAATCTTTTTATATGCACCATTCTGTTAATGTTCATAATAAGTGTCACAATACCCAGGATAGAAAACAATCAAATAAAAGAAAATCACACTTCTCGGCCCAATGCCCTTTTCTATTTGATCAAGAAGCTCACGCCTGCATTCATCAAGTACAATTTGCTAATGCAATTACTGTTATTCATCAAATGCACTTGTATCCATTGCATGACACATCACTGGAAATCAGAGATAACAGATGTGATTAATGCAAATTCTGAGTTTATTCCACACGATAATAAAAATCAAGGCACATATAAACTGCGTTAAGCCGGGTGCTGGCATAGAAGTTTGCACCGGTTTAGACTGCGCTTATAGTGCTGGCGACGCGGCGGTCAGGCGACGGTCGCTGGAAAATCATATAGAGATGACTTCCAGCGATCGCGACCAATCCGTCGCACTATCGCGTCGCGCTTACTATAAGCAATGCATTTGTTTTGCCGCGACGTCACATCGCTGTCGCCGTCACTATAAGCGCGGCCTGAGAAACTACTGTGAGCATACATGTCCACCTATTTACAGAACACACTATGTCTTGCTCTGCAAATGACAACCTATGCTCTGCACATACATTATAAAACTGAGACAATATAAATCTATGCAATTCGCCAGATTACTGATCGGATATCACTACTAGACAAATACTGTAGGGCAAACGCTGGAAATAAAATAAATTAATTAATTAAAGGAAGTAATTGCAGCTTAAACGATCACTTACTACCAGAACTTAGTGTCTTTATTATTCATCCAAGAGGAGAATTTGTCATGTCATGTTTATTAGGGGATAAAAATATATATTTGACTGAATTGTGGCATTTAGCAAAATAGCGGCTTTAGCTATTGAATTATAATTAACTTCTCCAGTAAACCATAACCGACATCCATTACTCAGACCCCACCTTACTTCACCATTACATTATAAATTACATACTAACTCATTACCACGAACATGTCCTTGATTATTGATGCATATTCAAAGAATTTGCGAAAACATGCCACTAGGAGACGCGTGTTCAATAAAGCAGTGGTGAAGTTGATAGCAAAATATGTTTCTTTTTTTCCCCCCATTGTTCTTTCGAGCTACTTCTTATCCCAAAAATAACCGACATATACACATTCTAAAACAAAATATAAAAAAAATCTGAACTATAAAAATCTAAGCATTACTTAGAGAAGATTTTATGGAAGGAAAAAATATAAAATCATAACTACATCAAAAATTAATGATTTTTTTTTTTATCTGTGCGAGCTTGTTTCTCCTTATTTAAAGACGTTGGGACGATGTCATCCCACAGTACAGGACGTCCATCAGTCTCACGGGAAAGGAAGCCTCTTCCAACGACATCAGGAAACCCAACCATGTCTTGTGTGTTGTGGGTTTAATGTAGTTTTACACTTATGGTGCCAGAAACACACTTGAGAAACTGAAATACATCCCACCCGCCATATAAGTGACATAAGGATCTATACCAGGGGTGGCCAACTCCAGTCTGCAAGTCGAAGGGGATAGCCTTAAAACCGGACCTGTTGGTGGCCCCTGAGGATGGGAGTTTCCCACCCCTGATCTACACTGTGTTAAAGAAAGTAGAGTTACTGGTTATTTGGACTAAATGTTAAGGCACCATCAGATATGGTTCTCATTTAGGGGAATTCACTCTGTCCCTTGTTCTTTATTATAAGTGGAACATTTTGATGTAACTTTCACTTAAGACGGAGATGTTTCATTGTAACTTCTGAGTGACAGACGTCTGGGATTCTGAATCTCATTTTTCTTTGACACCCAAACCTCATCCCATCTCCAATTATTTCCTTGACCTGAACCAGAATCATACAATATTATTTGTGATTTGTAGGATCACTCAGCCATATGTGCAGGTTTTCCACTCCAGACAAAACAGACTTTCCATCTTACTAATTTTTTTTTTTACTTTTCACTTATTTAGTGTGAATAGAGATGAGCATTATTTTTTGCCAAAGTTTGCGAATCAGGTGAAATGTTTATTTTTGTTTACAAAAAAAATTCCGCCAAACATTAAAATTCAACGTGCAAAGTTATTTGGTCATTTATATACTATCATTTAATGCCATTTTTGCTGAATACTGGTAAAATGTGGCAAAACGGTTGCAATTCTGGCAATAAATGTGCTTGCTTCTTAGCAATCACATTAATCGGGATGTCACTGCGGTGATGTGAATGGAAGAGGAGGGTCCTCAACCACCCAGATCGTGTTCACCATGCCCGTTGAATGATGACCATGATCTCCATGTTAATGGGCAAAAGGGAATGACGCATATACTACATAATGGGTGCTACTCTAAGGCTGCGCTTATAGTGCCTGGCGACGGTGCGCCAAAACAAATACATTGAATCCGTTGCATGCGCTTATGGTAGGCGCGACGGAGCGACCAAAAATATGAAAGACAGTGTTATTTGATTTTGAGAGACAGTCGCCACATGTGACTGTCTCTAAACCAATCACAGAGCGCCTCTTGCACTCTGCCCTCCCCCTTGGTGACATCACTGGCCTTGTCGCCAGTGACGTCGCTCAAACTTGAAGTGCAACTTTCACCAATGGCGACGGCTGACGTCATCGGTCGCGTCGCCAGCACTATAAACGCGTCCTTAGGGTCAAGAGAACGCTGCAAAAAATATGTGAAGCAAACTTGAAGCCAATCACACATCTCTTCTGAACTAGTTACACTGAACTGATCTTACGGTCTACTCAAAAAAACTAATAAAAACCTCCACAATGTTAAGAATGAGGGGTAAGTTGTGCTGTATTGATTCATGTTGGATTGGAAGATCTCCAAATGGAACCAATGCATACAATGAAAAAGCCACAAGGACCGTGTCACGCAATGCACATACTTACATGTGAAAAAGGACAGAAACGCCACAAGGAACAAATTAAGTAGCACTCCATGATCTTTAAATTGACTTTTATTTTCTTATCTCTACTCTTCCAAACAATCCTTTTTTGGGGGGAGAAATTTTGGAGAAAGATAAGAAATTAAAACTGATTTCCAAGATAACAGACATTCAAAAGACAAATACAAACAAATAACCCCGGCGCCTATTGAGGCGCCGGATTATTTGTTTGTATTTGTCTTATTTGATCCGATCGGTCATTATATCCCTGGCAGCCTTCCATATAAGTATAGGGCACTAGGTCATTCACCAAGGGTGTGTTGGGTACATTCGTAATTGATTATAACATTAGCGGTATTATACACATTTCTTTTTTTTTTAGACATTCATAAAACATACATTGTCTCTACAAGAAAACCCAAACGCCTATTATTTTGGAAGAGCAAAGTTTACATTTTTATGAATGATATAAATACCATTGGGGAGTAACCATTGGGGAGTAAACATAGGGTAGTAGGCAAGGTTTTGGTTTAATCACCTATTTTCCATATCCAATTCCTTGTCCCTTCTGAATGTCAACTTAAAAACAAGATGTTTTAATGTATGTATATTAAATAATTTCATTAAAAAAAAACCCTCATCATATGAAGATAATTCCATTACAAATAGAACCATTTTATAAACATCTTCAGAACGTGCGCAGCTAGAAATCAGGAAAACATTCCGACGCATTTGTAAATATGGCGAATCTGAACATTCGTGCATTGCGACAATGTCACCAAAGTTTAACTTTAGCAACACAACTGTTGTATACATAAAAATGATGTATGAATTTTGCCAAGTTAGAAAACGTCACAATTTAATCGAAATACAAATGGTGAAATGTTCTGTCCTTCGCCCGTTCCTAAATACAACTCACTATGAGAAACGCAATGATGCGGAAACGAAAAAGGAACAAACTACATTCCGAAAACACATTTGCATGAAACATTAGATCACAATTCAGTAAACTACTTAGTCTATTCCTTGTTTTAAGAAATAAATGACAAAAATATCTCGTTTAGAAAACTCTTTCTGAATGCTAGTTGGAAAAGTCATGAATGAGATGTCATGGACACAGCAGATAAATGGATATTGAAAAATAGATGACATAGTATGCACTATTTCCTCATGCATGCTCTATATAGATGAAACCAGCTTGGTATACGGTATCATTATAGAGTCATTTCTGTAGCTGGACAGATACACTTGTTTCATGGTTAGTGTTCCAATACTGACATTACTGTACCTACCTAACCCCCACCAAACTCCAGGACACACCTCCCACCACTATTTCATGTAAGTGGCTCACCCAGCTGGGAGGGGAGACCATCTCCATGGGAAATATGGATATTGAGAAATGCATTTACAGGCTATTAATACAGTTACTGTCATAGGCTCAATCAAACCTAGTTCATCCCTGATAATTTATAACATAGCAACAGATAACACTGATCTCCTTGACATGCTCACCTTGTAGTTAGAGGTTTGCAATGTAACAGAAGGTTTTCACAAATCAGGGTATTATTTTAGCTCTTTTACTTATACACCTTCTATGATGCAGAAAATGATAGAATAGATCATCTATTTCTTTCAAGAGGTGTATTCAAAAATGACTCACAATCAAGAGTACTCCACAACACAGGACACCTGAAGCTGTTAGTATGTTACCCCTGCAGTCTGCCTAGATCTCTAAAACATAGTGTGCAAACACTTACACTGGGTTCTTTCTGTATAGTCTATAGAATATATCATCCCCTATACAGCAGATCTGATCAATGTACAGACATGTGCCTGGTTTGCAAAGGTTGGTGCAGAGGTGTATTGTGCCCATTCCTTCTAAATCACGGTAACACGCAGGGCTTGCACTGTATTAACCCAGGCAATGCAAACTGACAGCCAAAGCATCTTTATGCCCTATAGCCAGTTAACCCGTTGAGGACTGGAAGAGCCTGCATTGCGTTGGAATGTTAAGTAGCCCTGCACATGGTCAGGTTATTATTCTGACCCCCCCCCCCTTTAATTTTTTTTTATAGCCGAGGTTCAATTTATTCCCTGCAAACTTGGCCTGTCGAAGCACCCCATCATCTAATTAACCATTTCCAGCCTGCAGACCCTTGCAATGCACCCTGATAGTACAACCTCTAACCCTGTTATATCAAATGGCTTCAAGAAGCCTGCAACACATTGCAAAGCCCCCTCCCTCCTCCCACATGGGGTTGCCCCCTCTTACCCCTCCATGGAGTTGCCCATCTCCCTCCCCCACATGGAGTTACCCCTCTCCATACCCCCTGTCCCTCCCCAAATGGGGTTACCCCTCTCCACCCACCAGGTAATACAGACCCCCCCCCCCCCCCCCCCACTCCCCCCCCGCTCCCCCTCCCCGGGTTTTCCCCCCCCCCCCCCCACTCCCCCACCAGGGTAATAAGTCCTGTCCCCTCCCGAGGCCTCCATGTGAAGCCAATGTAAAGTAGACACAGCTTCATCCCCTTCCTCTCTCCCTCCCTCCCTCCTCTTTGGGTTGGGGCGCTTTGCTGAGACAGCTCTCCACCACCCCCCCGCCCCCGGGGGCCTCCTTGCCTCCCCCCGGCCCCCCTCGGGGGGAGGTGCTGTACCTCGTATAGGTCCCCCGAAGCCATGCCGGGTCCCGGGTTGCGCGCCGCCTCTCTCTCCCCCCCGCTCCTCTCGCTGTGTTTGCGCAGAGTGACAGCGCTGGGCTCGCACTGGCTGCGGGCTGTGTGCGCAGAATCACACCCACATCACACGGCTGCCCTGCTGCTCACTGCGCGGCCGGGGGGAGGCAGGGCCGCCAGGGGGAGCTCTGCCAGGGGGGGAGCAAGGGCTCGTGGGGCGGGGCTTGGGGGAGGAGAGCTGGGTACATGCAAGTGGTGGGAAGGGAGCTGGGTTGGTGTGAGTGTGGGAGGAGGGAGAGAGCTGAGTGTATATCATTGGGGAGAGGTAGAGCTGGGTGTTTATGAGGGAGGGGGGAGAGCTGGATACATATAACTGCGGTAAGGGGGGAGAGATGGGCACTTGTGTGTGAAGGAAGTTGGGTGCATATGAATGTGGAGCTGGGTAGAGATGATGAGGGGAGGGGGCTGGGTACAGATGAGGAGGGGGGAGCTGGGTACAGATGAGGAGGGGGAGCTGGGTACAGATAGAGAGGGGGAGCTGGAGATTAGAGGATGGGTAGGTAGGAGGGGGTGGGAGCTGGGACAGATAGTAGGGGGGGATCTGGAAATCAGATGAGGTGGGGGAGGGGGTAGTGGGTACAGGATAGGGGGGGGTAGCTGGGTCGTATGAGGGGGGGTAGCTGTGGTACAGATAGGGGGGGGGAGTGGGTTACAGATAGGGGGGGAGCTGGGTACAGATGAGGGAGGGGGGTGAGCTGGGGTACAGTTGAGGAGGGGGGGGGCTCTGGGTACAGATGAGTATGGGGGGGGGGGAGCTGGGTACGTGAGGGAGGCGGGGGGGAGCTGGGTGCAGTTGAGGAGGGGGGGAGCTGGGTACAGATGAGAGAGGGGGAGCTGGGTACAGATGAGAGGGGGGGGGGGAGAGGAGGGGGGAGCTGGGGTACAGATGGATGAGGGGGAGGCTGGGTACGATGAGGAGGGGGGAGCTGGTACAGTATGAGGAGGGGGAGGCTGGTGACGATGAGTGGGGAGGGATAGGGTACAGCTAGAGATGGGGGGAAGAGGGTACAGTAGATGGGGGGGAGGTAATACTGGGGGGAAGAGGTACGAGATTATATGGAGATGGGTTATAGCTGATAGGGGGTCGGTCGATGCAGACGTGGGGGGGAGGTACCGTGAGATCGGGGGATTGTGTTTAAGTGAGCTGGGGGGAGATGGGTACCAGCTTGGCGCTGGGGGGTGGGTCCCCGCGCGAACAGAGCTGGGTCCATGGCTGGGGAGCGCTGGTCCGTCGCTAGGGCTGGTCCCGATGAGCTGGGGGGCGTGGCGTGCTACTAGGGACTGAGTCCGCGTGGGGGAGACGCTGGGATCCGCTGCGAGGGTACACGATGAGAGTGGGGCGTGGGTCGAGGGTTAGGGCAGATGTGGGAAGGGTACTCCAGAGTGAGTGGGGAGAGTGGGTAACGTTCGGGAGGGAGATGGGTCAGCTATGAGGTACGAGGGGGAGCTGGGTACAGATTATGGGAGGGGAGCTGGGTCGGTACTAGAGGTGCGGTCCATATGAGGAGGGGAGCTGGGTACAGATATGAGGAGGGGGGTAGCTGTGGTAACAGATAGGAGGAGGGGGGAGCTGGGTACAGTCAGTTGGGAGGGGGAGCGGGGTGGGTACAGAGCATGAGGATGTGGGGGGAGCTGGGTACAGATCAGGGAGGAGGGGGGGGAGATGGGTACAGAATCAGGAGGGGGTGGAGGCTGGGTACAGAATGGCAGGGGGGGAAGCTGGGGAGGGGGGAGATGGGGAAGATAGGAGGGGGAGATGGCGGTACAGATCGAGGGGGGGGGAGAGCGGGTACAGATCGAGGGGGAGGCTGTGGAGAGGGAGGGGGAGCTGGGGGTACAGACGGAGAGGGGAGCGGTATGGGACGTGAGGTGTGCGCTGGTCAGATGAGGGGGGAGCTGGGTACAGATGAGATGGGGGGGGAGGGCTGGGTACAGTTGAGGTGGGGGAGGCTGGGTAACAGTGAGGAGGGGGGAGCTGGGTACAGATGAGGGGGGGACTGGGTACACGATGAGGCGGGGGGAGCTGTGAAGATGGAGGGGGAGCTGGGTACACGATGAGGGGGACTGTGTACAATGAGGGGAGCTGGGTAAGATGAGGAGGAGGGGGGAGCTGTGGTAAGATGAGATGGGGGGAGATAGGGACAAATGAGATGGGGGGAAATGAGTTACAGTGAGATGGGGGGGGAGATGGGGTACAGATGAGTTGGGGGAGATGGTATAGATGAGATAGGGGAGATGGGTACAGAGTGAGATGGGGAGAGTGGTACAGATGGGAGATGGGTACAGATGGAGTGGGGGGAGATGGGGTACAGGAGTGAGATGGGGGAGGGGGTACAGATGCGAGGGGGGGGAGCGGGGACAGATGAGAGGGGGGAGCTGGGTACAGATGAGGAGGGGGAGCTGGGTACAGATGAGGAGGGGGGAGCGGGTACAGATGAGGGGGAGCTGGGTACAGATGAGGAGTAGGGGGAGCTGTGTACAGATGAGGGGGAGCTGGGTACAGATGAGGAGTAGGGGGGAGCTGGGTACAGATGAGGGGAGAGCTGGGTACAGATGAGATGGGGGGAGATATGTACAGATGAGATGGGGGGGAAATGGGTAAGATTGAGATGGGGGGGGGGAGATGGGTAAGATGATTGGGGGGAGATGGGTATAGAGGAGATAGGGGGAGTGGGTACAGTGATGAGATGGGGAGATGGGTACAGATGAGATGGGTACAGATGAGATGGGGGGAGGATGGTACAGATTGAGAGGGGGGGAGCTGGGTACGATGAGGAGGGGGAGGGGGGTACAGATGGGAGGGGGAGCTGGGTACAGGATGAGGGGGAGCTGGTGTACAGATGAGTAGGGGGAGCTGGTACAGATGAGAGTAGGGGGGAGCGGTGGTACAGATGAGGGGGGGATCTGTGTACAGATGGGAGGGACGGGAGGAGCTGGGGTACAGATGAGGAGGGGGAGCTGGGTACAGATGAGGGGGGAGAGGGGTACAGAGACGGGGAGGGGTACAGATGAGGAGAGGGGGGAGCTGGTATACAGATGAGGAGTGGGGGGAGCTGGGTAAAGATGAGGACGGGGTGTGCGGATCGCCATCTTGCTGGCGGTGGAGACCAATCTCCTTACCAGAAGACCCTGCCCACAAACCTCCCACTGTTCCCGTTACGCCAGACCGCGCGGGACCATGCGCGGTTTTGTCTACCTCCGCGGGCTCCGCCTCCGGCACCCCGCACGGCGTGCGATTGGTCACTCATCCAGGCCTCCCCTCTGAGCTCGTCCCAATCTACGCCCCCGCCCCGTGATGGCAGGTCGGCGTGGGAGTGACGCACCGTACAGTCTCCCACCCCTGACTCTTGACGCGAGCGGGGTCGGGCACGCTCGGGGACCACCTCCAGTAACTCGGGCAAGCTCAGCAGAGGGACATGCGCCGTGTGTGTAAGTGACGTGCGACGTGGTCGCCAGCCTTCCACGTCGGTGAGGCGCGACGACACGTAGCTCAACCTCCGTTCCCAAGTGGCTGTGTCATAGGGCAACCTGGGGTGTCCAGCAGCCTAGGGGGATTCGATTCTTGTGCTCCTCCCTGCCTCTCCATTGGTTAGGTTCCTTAAATACCATTCAGCCCAGACCCATCATGCTGAGCATAATCTCGGGTGACGCAGTGCCTTGCTGCATTCAGTTCGTTTATCCTGCCTTGCCTTGCCTGTTGACTCCTGTCTCTGCCTGACCCTGCTAGTCTATGGACTCCGCACCTCCCTACTCTGATCCGACTGTCCGGTAATGACATTCTAACTTCTCCCGTCCTGACCTTGGCTAGTACCCTGACGATCCGTACTCTCCAATCCTGACCTTGGCGTACGTACCCCAACGAATCCGCTACTCTTCGATCCTGACCCGCACGTACCTCTAACTACTCTACTCTCTATACTCCTGAACACCGGCTTACACGACCAATCTACATCCTAGGCACGCCTGCGTGGGCTGTGGGTTGGCGTTTACTCAATTCCCTACCTCAGCACCGCGCGTCCAGCTTCGTTTGTGGTGAGCTACGCGTTACAGGGGAAGAGCTGGTAGAGATGAGGACGGGGGTGAGGAGTCTTGAGGGGATGGACGATGAGGAGGGAGGGGGAGATGGGTACAGATGAGGAGGGAGTGAGCTGGGTACAGTGAGGAGGGGGGTCTTGTGCTGGGTACAGATGAGGAGGGGGAGCTGGGTACAGATGAGGAGGAGGGGAGCTGGGTATCGACAGAGAGGAGCGAGGGGGGAGCTGGGTACAGGGGGGGGGGGAACTGGGTACGAAGAATGGGGGGCTGGGTAGATGGGTTATAAGATTGGGGGGGGGAGCTGGGTACAGATGGGGGGGGGGGTCAAATGGGGAGCGGGTACCAGATGGGGGGGGGAGCTGGGTACAGACGGGGGGGGAGATGGGTACAGACGGTAGCTGGGTACAGATGGGGGGGGGGATGGGTACAGCTGGGGGGGGAAGCGGGTACAGGATGGGGCGGGAGCTGGGTGCGGACCGACGGGGGGGAGATGGGTAGAGACGGCGAGTGGGTACCAGATGGGGGAAGCTGGGTACAAGACCGGGGGGAGTGGGACAGGGACGGGGGGGGAGCTGGGTACAGATGGGGGGGGAGCTGGGTACAGATGGGGAGCTGGGTACAGATGGGGGCGGGGACGCTGGGTAGAAATGGGGAGCTGGGTACAGACGCGGGGGGAGCAGGGCACAGACAGGGGGGGGGGAGCTGGGTACAGACGGGGGGAGCTGGGTACAGACGGGGGGAGCTGGGTACAGATGCGGGGAGTGGGTACAGTGGGGGGGAGCTGGGTAGAAGGGCGAGGGGGGGGGGGAGCTGGGTACAGACGCGGGGGAGCAGGGCACAGACAGACGGGGGAGCTGGGTACAGACGGGGGAGCTGGGTACAGACGGGGGAGCTGGGTACAGACGGGGGAGCTGGGTACAGACGGGGGAATGCTGGGTACAGACGGGGGAATGCTGGGTACAGACGGGGAGAGCTGAGTACAGATGGGGGGGTGCTGGATACAGATGAGTGGTGGGGAGCTGGGTACAGAAGAGGGGGAGCTGGGTACAGAAGAGGGGGAGCTGGGTACAGATGATGGGGGTTTGGATACAGATGAGGGGGGGAGCTGGGTACAGATGAGGGGGTAAGTTTGATCCAGATGATTGTGGGAGGGGGAGCTGGGTACAGATGAGGGGGTAAGTTTGATCCAGATGATTGTGGGAGGGGGAGCTGGGTACAGATGGGAGGGAGGGGGAGCTGGGTACATATGAGTGGGGGGAGGGGAAAAGCTGGTTACAGATGAGTGGGGGAAGAGCTGGGGATAGATGAAGAGGGGAGGGAGAGCTGGGGATAGATGAAGAGGGGAGGGAGAGCTGGGTACAGATGGGAGGGAGGGGGAGCTGGGTACATATGAGTGGGGGGGAGGGGAATAGCTGGTTACAGATGAGTGGGGGAAGAGCTGGGGATAGATGAAGAGGGGAGGGAGAGCTGGGTACAGATGAGGGGGAGCTGGGAACAGCTAGAAAATAGGTAGGAGACAGGACGCTAATATGTGGGTGTACTGGGGGTATGATCTAATGATGTTGGTTGCATAGTTTTTTTTTAACTAAAGGATTTTTGCCAGTAGAATTTATTTGAAGGCATGGAGTGTACACATGGATTGGGTACTGTTTAATTGTAAAGGGGAAACACCAAATTAGTGGGATTATTGGGGTTGCTACAGTTGGATTAGAGGAATTAATTGATATTATATAATTGTGGAAATGAAATAGTCCATATTATTGTGATTACTCTGGTCCGGATTATGGGGGAGGCTTGTATTGCTGTAAAATATAATGGGATAAATTGTGGTGGTTTGGGACTAAAGGGGGGTGGGGGGATATGGAACTCCATTATTTTTTGGCAAGTGAGAGGACCCTAATGAGTAGGGTGTTAAAGTAACTTTGGACCAAAATGTGGTTTACTGAATAGTATAAGAAATTACACAAGGTAGTAGACTTAGTGGGGGGGGGGGGGGGGGGGGGAGAAATAAACGGACCTGATTAATATGGTTATAGGAAGCTTGAACATGAGAAATTGATATAGTATAATTATTAGAAGCCGGATTAGTGTGTGTTAGAGGAGAGGTGTAAAGAGTCTTTGGTCTAAACCTAATGGAATCATAACATAAGAGTAAGAGGTAGTCAATTAACAAACACCACCTGCCTTATTAGATGGCTTAGAAAAGCCTGTCTTTTGAGACAGGAAGTGAGACTCCTTAGCTCACACCTGAGCTGAACTTGGAGACAAACAGTCTTGAGCCCTGCCAGAAGAAACAGCAGAGCTGCTTTCAAGACACAGGGGAAACTTCTAAACCTGAATGCTGACACACCCTGGGGAAAAGGGAGCTGAACCAGGGACAGAGAAGATTTTCCCTCCAAACCACAAGGAACAGATAAGACTTTCATTTATGAGACTTTCTATATCTGCTTATTTCATGCTATATGTTTGGGGCTGGGAGACATGCTTATCTAATGGAGTTGTGAACTGCATAGTATTTCACTAGAACTACTCCCAAGTGAATAGAAGCTTTGTTTACCCCTTGTTTGGATGGTTTCCTGATGTTAAGGAAACAGGCGGAATAAAAGGCTTATTTAATTTCACTATAATCAGTCTCCCTTGCATACCTCTGTGAGCGTCCCCCTACAGACTCCATAAAGGTCCATGAGGTAATTGACTCTCGGAATGTGTTAAGATTATTCCCAATGAGTTACACTCCGTAAATGAGAATTATTTCCGAATGTGTGGAACTTCTGAGAAATGAAAATTCAAGTGACTGCAAGACTCTTCATGCATTTGCATGGTTATCCATAGCAAAGGGACCATGTGGGATATTGGGCTCAGTATCAAAATAATGGCATGTAAATTGAATATTTCTGTAGATCTCTCTGAGGTAATTAAATACTAAGAATGATTTTTAATTAGTGAGGTGCACTAAATGAGTGATTCACTCCAAAATAGTTAGAATTACTTCTCAACTTTGAGGATCCGTGAGACTCGCCACCCTCGGCGAGCCTCCCGCCTGCCTCGCTCTGTTATCAGGTGCTCCGCTGCTCCCTCTCCCTGCAGTGCACTACCAGACCCATCCTCCAGCCGCTGAACTACGGGCGCACGCGTGTCAAGCGCAGGCTTAAATATTGAGGCTCCTGGTCCCGCCTCAAGGTTGTGCCCGCGTGGGGGTGTCGTCAGCACGCCGGGCGTGCACGGAAGGCGCGCTCAGAAGTGTCTGCTCCGCGTCATCTACCCGCATCTGGTATAAAACTCTCACCTGTCTCCTGCGTGACTGCAACCAATCGCAGCCCGCGCTGGTGGCGCGCCTCCATTTCTCTCCTCAATCATTTGGCTCTCCTCCCTGTTATATGCTGAGCCGGCCCACTGGCTCATCGGCTGAGCATAACCCTTTGTCATCGCAAAGTGTTTCACCGCTCTCCTTGTTCCTGCTGCCTTGCGCTCCTGTTCCTTGATCTCTGTACTCTTGACACCGGATACCATTGACAATCCTCATCTCTCCAACCCTGGCCTCGACTAATAGTATCTGCAGCAATCCGTACCTCTCCAATCCAGACCCCGGTAAGTATGTCGACTATCTGTACCTCTCTAATCCCGACCCGGCTACCTCGACCAATCTACACTCCAGACGTGGCTGTGGGTTGGTGTTTATCTATTTCTCACCTTGGCCCCGCGGTCCCGCCTTGTTTGTGGTGAGCACTCCATGACATCAACCCTGAGGCTTGGTGGATGCCTGATGAATTGGATTGGATTGGCATAGCTATCAAAATAAAAGAACAACAATGAGTAAACATGAGGGCTTTAAACTGCGAGATGAAGCTCTGTAAGTCTGCCATTGGCAGGACGACTCACTGGATGTACGTGCAATTGTTGGGTTTGTCTGTGGCTGACATTTAAAGAGTGAGATTGGTATAAAAAGGTGATCAGTGATACCAACAATCAAATGTGTGGGACCTAAGAGGCATACCTACTAACACCTATTAATCGTCAAGGTCATAAGCAAATGGGGTTGATGGATTTGACAGGAGTGGCCAATGGGGGGACCCAAACAGTATGATTTTGGACTTAACTCCATCTCAGTCTGTACAGGACAGAAACACCATAGGAAATCAATACATTGCAATAAAAGAGAAAAATAGTCAAACTAAAACAATGGGCGGTTTTCAATTTTGATTATTCTACTTTTTCACACACACACATTATCATATGAATCCCATTAACCCCCACAGAATTCATAGAACCATATTTCTGAGGGAATGGAGAGGTCGGGAGGTCTTGTGGTTAATAGTCATTTTATCTCCATTTGCCCAGGTAATGACAATCACTTGTAAGCATTGTAAGGTTGCATTGTTCTTATATATACTCAATGCTACACATATACATTGGCAGTAATATGTACAAATAATAATGTTCATAGTCATTTATAATGCTTTCAGTGTATTATTATTATTATTATTATAATTATTAATAAAATACATATATCCTATAATGCTATGAAAGTTCTGTATAATGAAAGAATATTGCAAGAAAATAGTGCCAGGGAGATCAATCTTAACTGGAATAATGTTTTCTCAAACTGCACTTTTTGTTGTTACAGTACCATCAATTCTGCATGTTATTTGTTACATATATTTTATTTTTCTTGTTACCAGTTTCTCGTGCCTTTATTGGATAACAATGTGCATATGATTCCTAAATAATTGCACTGCAAACCATGTATCTCTGTCATTGTGTTACTCTCTCTGTCTCTCAGTCTGTCTGTCTCTTTTATTTTGTAACTAGTCTACTGTTTGTAATGTAGACCGTCTATCTGGGAAACATTTGCCTTAATAATTCACAGAGGTATAAACATGTAGATGCCTTGGGCATGATTGTCAGATTATCACACAAGTAATTCCCAAGGAAAGTACTGAGCCACATGTTCCTAGCATTATTGTGGCAATGTCTCCATTAATATCCAACTGAAGTATTATAAATATGTACACAGAGGTATCACTGCACAGGGACATATTTGATTTTTTTCTCCAGCTTCAAAGCAAAGGGTAAGAGTATCATAGTTGTCTGTAATAATTCTGCACTAGCACAATGTGTATAATAAACAGGGAATGGTCAAAGCAAAGGAAGCAAACCCCCAAAATACATTGATTCCATATTTGAAATCTACACCAGTTTTTTTTTGCACGGTATTTAAATGTCTAGCTCCCCTAATGACCCAAAGCTAATTTTTCCTCATCTCAAATGCTGTCATCAAAGGTATCGTCTGTGCCACACACAGGCGGGTTCAACAAAACTACAACACACATCACTGCTAAATGCTCAAAGAACTAGATTGGCCATCACTTGAGTCTAAGCGCAAAGTTCATCTCTCCTCTCTTGCCTTCAAATACTTTCTGGGTAAGCTACCCGCCTACCTGAACAAGCTCCTCACCCCTACCACACGCAGCACTTATCATCTGAGATCTGACTCCAAAAGACTGTTCATGGTCCCAAGGCTCAACAAAGTATCAGGCCGCTCCTTCTTCTCTTACCGTGCACCCCAAAACTGGAACAACCTACCGGAGACTCTCACATCCACCACCAGTTTAAGTTCTTTCAAAACTAAAGCTGCCTCACATTTTAATCTGGTCTGTAACTGTTTCATACACCCATAATATTTATTATCTCTAACTGTGCATGCAATGTCTTGTATATAATGTATACCCTGTTCATTTATGTAACTGTATTTGTAACCATGTATTATTTGTCTTAACTCTGTGCCCAGGACATACTTGAAAACGAGAGGTAACTCAATGTATTACTTCCTGGTAAAACATTGTATAAATAAAATAAATAACAAAAGGTATCTAAAGAATAACCATGATTCGCAATAAATCCTCAGGGTGCTTCTTGGGTGCAGTCCTAGCGCATAAAAACAGACATTTATTTATCATAGGAAAAAAAAAATCCCACAGCATTCTGGGTATTTCCCTGCTTTACATTCAATATAACCGTTGATTTGTTTTGCACTCATCTTTACGGTCGTTAACCAAAGTGAAAATGTAAAATTTGAACAGGGCCACTGGAGTTAGATGTCCAGAACAAATAAGTAATTGGAACGAAATGCTATGTTGCATATATAAAGTCGGTGCAAAGTACAAGGAAGGAAATTTCCAACCCCTCCGTAGTTGGGTATTATCACACTAACAATGATGGCTTTTCTCTGGCAATAAAGGCAGAGGGAAATTCTGCTCACACGCTGGCAAAGCAATCAAGATAAAGCCGGAGATGTGTTTTTTTTTTTTTTTTTATGTACGCAGGTGGGACCCTCAAGAATTAGGGGGGTGAACATTACAAAGACTTCCCCACCAGGGAAGTGCTTCTTACAGATAGGAGACATTTCCCCCCAAACGACGTCATTAAGGATAATTAAACTTTAGGGGCTTATTCTATATCAGCCAAAGTGGCCAGTTGGGATGTTTTCACAATGGGGAATTTCTGCTGAAAATGGCCCAGTTATTGGCTGATTATAGAATAAGCCCCTTTAGTGTGATAGAGTGCGAGCAAAGTAGTTCGTTCTAGTCATTCTTTCAGGAATTTCCTCTGTGACAAGAATGCCAGTAACAGGGCGTGGTGTAAACAGCCGTCTGTGTGGCAGGAAATGCACGCAGGCACAGCCATTATCAGTATTCATGCAAATAGCTTCATAGAAACTAACATTGGATGACACATACTATCTAGTACAGCCAGTCATCTAATCTGCATTGTGACCTTCAGAAGAGGTTAAGCAAAGAGCAGTTTGGGATCTTCTGCTTCAATTTAAGGTCTGGTTTCCAATAACAGCTGATTACATTTTGTCAATCTCCTTATGTGCATTTTAAAGCGCTATCTCAGGAAATGTTTATCTGTCTCCCTGCACCACAGTGTGTGCAATAACGGTGCAAACAATCTGCATAATATTTAGCAAAGACACAGCCCCATGGAATTGTAGGGTCTCTTTTTCTTCTTGTGCTGTTATTGACACTAGCCTAAGGCCGCGTTTATAGTGGGCGTGTGTGTGAGCGCGGCGCGAACAGCAGACCTCTATGAGGCCGCCCATAGTGCGCCCGACCGATTTAAGAGCGACGGCACGGCAGATTTTTTAAAAGACGCATCATTTTGTCTCTTCGCGCGACTGCCGCGTCACAGCCGTGTCACGTGCGCGGTTCAGCCAATGAGGGTGAACCGCTCACGTGACGTCACGGCCGTGCCTCCCCGTCGTGCAAACCCAAAGAGCAGAAATCGCTGGAGCGACAGATGCGCGCAGCACCATGTGCGCACCCTCTATAAACGCGGCCTTACAGTATCTTAGTTTCGCAGCTAAGAGATAAATGCCCCCTTAGTGTTAGAGATGGGGTGGAAGAGAAGGACACTTCTGTCCCCTCCTTACTGAAATGAGATGCTTTGCTGTATAATGGTAGTGAGCATACAGATGCTTAGTCCCTTTATGCTGCTACTTTGTAGAGAAGATATTTATTCCTCGGAGAGGCTGGCCACCTAGTAACAGCTGGTGGGAGCAGACAGGCCTCCTTGAAGATTACCACATGTATTCGCACACACCCCAGCAAGGCTGCATGCGCTCTCGTTCATGTGATGGGGGGCAGGCACGCTCCTGATCCCACTCAGATTATTTTTGCTGGTGGCTTTTGGGGGGTACAGTATCAGGTGCGGCAACTTATTCCCCGGTGTTTTTATCCGTGAATATTCCCACGTCCACCACCTTTTCCCCTTTCAAATCATGAATAAATCCAGTATGAGGAACAGGTTTGTGCTACGTGACTGTACCTTACCTGAAGAGGAAGATATAACTCACCCTTCATGGAGGAAAGTCCCTGATGGCAATTGTTCCTCCAGCCCCAACAGCTGTTGTAGCTCTGGGGATTCAGGATTTCTCCTGTTTTGGTTGATGAAAAATAATAAATCCCCTTGCGTATAAAAATAAAAAGTCTCGTTTAAGGGACTCTCACTGTCTCCCTATATCTCATGGGTCAATCAACCCCCCATCTATTACAGCAGTGATGCTCAACTCCAGTCCTCAAGGGCCACCAACAGGTCAGGTTTAAAGGATAACCCTGCTTCAGCATCAATCATCGACTGAGCCACTGATTGAGCCACCAGTACTGAAGCTGGGACATCCTTAAAAGCTGACCTGTTGGGGAGGGTCTTGTGGAACTGGAGTTGAGCACCCCTATATTGGAGAACAACCCCGGGTTGGGCAGTGGATTGAGATTCTTAGGAAGCATGCTTCAAGTATGAGAGGCCATTAGAGCAATATTCAGATGGCTAGGGTTAGCCTAAATGGTAACTTGCCCCCTGTCATATTGAAGGGTACCCAGTGGACGTAAGACCCACGTTCTGAAGTATTCTATTTCACAAAGTTGGCCTTCAGCTCTCCTTTAATTCAGGAGGATGGTTCTTAGATCTCATATTAGCATACCAGACATTCCGGCAATTCTAGGTATCCATGATGGTGAGATCCTTTTTCTAAGAACAGTTTCTACGAAGCATATCATTTACGATCATGGACACTGGCAGTGCGCCTAGTTTAATGCGGAACTGTACCAATGACATTGATTTTTAGTACAGTAGGAAGCAAAAGCTGAGCTAAATAGTTTTAAGAAGAGGAGGTATTCTAATAGTAATCTTTTTCATGCATTCACAAAGATTGATCGTCTAAAGAGAAGTGAATGGGTAAGACAAGACTATGTTAAACAAAACTTTTGTAAGCATTTCCAATGACCTTCCCACTGCCCATTCTATTCAAGGACAGTTGACACAATGGAAGGGTCACTGCTGACAAATGGGTCCTCAGAATTGTACGGAGAGGCCTTTCTCTGTCCCATTTTCTCATTCAGATTTTTTAGTCCTTTAGAAACTGCGGTTCTGTTCTTGACCCTATTTTATTAGACGCTCGAGGAAAAAGTAAATAGATTTGGCAGATATGACCAAAAAGGGTTGGATCCGTCATCTATTCCCCATTAAAAAAAGTGAGATTACCAGTGAGATTATTACCACCCAGTACTCAATTAAAAAACTTTGAACTCATTTGTGAAACCAAAAAGGTCCAGGATGAATAATGAAAACCGTTGTAGGCTACCTAAGGCCGTGTCAATGGTGACCGCGACTGCGTGCGCGGCACGATCAAAATCCCGTGCCTCTATGAGGCAGGCCATAGAGCGCGGGACTGCGCTCGCGATGAGAAGCACCGGCATACCCGATCCAAGAGGAGACTAATAAATTTGTTTCTGTCGTGCGATGGCCGGGTCACGTGGGCGGTTCACCCAATGAGGGCGAACCCACTCTGTCATGGCCACGCCTCCGTCACGCCTCCCGGCCGCTTCTACCCCATGGCAACAAATATTTGCAGCTACATGCGCGTGTGACACCATGAACGCGGCCTAAGACTCAGAGGCAATGCTTGTCTCATATATTTAGACATTTTGCTATTAAACAAAGACTAAGTGACTCTGTCCCAAGAGAGATTATACCAACTGGGTTTCAACATATAACTCAAAAATTGTCTCTAATAGCCACTGTCCATAATGTTCTTGGACTTCATTCTCAATACTCGTTTGATGACTTCAGGAATCCCTTCCCAGAAGCGTTTGTTAATTCAGAGATTCATTGCCACGGTTCTGTTGGATTTAAGTATTCCTTTAAGATATTCCAGGGAAGCTTGTAGAGTATCTTATAGATTTCACCTCACTCCCCTGCAGTTTGGGAAGTTTCCATTTCTCATCAATACCCATCTGTCTCTGAACATACCAGGGAATGCTTAGATTTCACTTAGTCATGCAGTTCAAACTGAACTTCGCAGTTGGTTTCATTTGCCTCTTCCTCATCTGAGTCCTTTGTTTTATCGCAGTCCAGATATGGTCATTACAGCAGATACATCCCTGTTCATTTGGGCAGGGCTCTCTCAAGAAAGAGTGGTACAGGTCCAGTGGTCCAAAGCCCAAATTCTCCTTCATATAAATGCAGTAGAATTGAGCTCTAATTCCCATCAGACATCAGGCATATGATTATTCTTTCAGATGGATAACGGGACCACCCAAAATATCTATATGAGCACCCAACAATCGGAGTGGCCTCAAAGCATGGGCCGAAATATCCAGGGGTAATAAAATCACATTTCCAAGACCAATGGATTACCAGGGTTTGGGAAATAATGAGAATGGAAAAGCTCTCCTTTACAAACAAAGATACACTGTGAAAATGTGATGGGACCTGGACCCCATGGAATAAGTATTTAGATGGGCACATATGAAACAAGGGAACATGGCAGCAGGGGGGGGGGCACTTAAAAGGTGCATAGATCCCACAAGAGTAGTGTCATGGGAGAGAGGGTTTGGCCAGGTATTAAAGGGGTTAAACCCCATTTGGCCACCCCCTGCTCTCACTGGGGAAGCAAGGGATTAACTGGACTGGGGTCCAGTAATGTATTGTCTCATCCCAGTGTTTGCACCAACACATACACTGGGGTTGATGCGGGAGGCTTAAGGGGTTAATGAGCTACAGTTTTTGGAAAATACAAATATGTGTGGTGTCTTTTCAGAAATATCTGGGCTTCAAAAGGCTTGATTGAAGTTGGGTGTGAAAAGTACAGAGGGGGTTTAGTGTACAGTATGTTAATACCTAATTTGCAGGCCAAGGGTATATTGCTGGTAGAGACAGCTAGGACCCAGGTCTGGAGCATTGGGTGTGAAATATAGCACCTGTGACAAACGTTCTCTAGGCAAGAGACCCAGCTTCAAAGGATTTCTTGACAAGGGGTTATAGGGGCCAGGGGTGCTGCTACAGAAGGAGATATCAGAATGAGTGACCTTATTAAATATAAGAATATTATGAGATGTCCTCAGCTGAACATGCTAAAAGCTACATGTGTGTATTCGTGGGACCGATTCGCACATAATGATTACAGACACATGATGTCTAGCAGGTACTAAGAGACAGATATTAATATCTCTCTTAATTTTAGTATTACACGGTATATTTAGTCTCATTGGGAGCGGCATGCGTGCCGTAATGTATTAATATGGCTTGCGTGCCAGTAAGTATTACTGAACTGAAGTTATGAAGTTATTTAGATAGGAAAAGCAGTTTTTAAACGTCCTTGGGTGGGAGGAGTTTTACTCTGGGGAAGACTGTCAGCCTCACCACTGATTTATGAGAGGGGCTGGGTTTAGGTTGTGTTCAATGGGAAATAATTGTATATAAACAAGGCTCAGCCTATGGCTATTGTCTTTGTGATTTTCAAGATTGCTGTATGAACTGCTAGTCCAGATTTCTGACTGTTTCATCATTCCACCTCAATCGGGCCATCCGCCCCCCTACCTCAATCGGGCCATCCGCCGCCGGGCCCATCATGTTGGGCCAGAGCGTCCGCAGGTCCCACTACTGGGAGGGCCCAGGCCAGGTAACGGGTGTGCCCTGGGGGGGAGGCGGGACATCGCCGCAGCTCGTGCTCTTTCCGGGTGCAGTGAGGTTCAGGGCGGCCCTGTCTCGTGTGTGGGGGCTGGGAGGCCTCACGATGTCCCTGGGGCGGCCGCGGCCTTGTCTCTGTGTGGGGGTTGGGAGGCCTCGCTTGGGGGTTCCCGGGGAGCTGCGCTGATGTAACGCTGCAGTTACCCACCCACCCACAACTCACCCACAACTCACCCACTCACCCCCCCCACCCACCTACTCACCCTCCCACCTACTCACCACCCCCCACCTACTCAACCTACTCAACCCCCCCACCCTCCCACCTACTCAACCCCCCACCCTCCCACCTACTCACCCCCCACCTACTCACCCCCCCACCTACTCACCCCCCCCACCTACTCACCCCTCCCACCTACTCACCCATCCCACCTACTCACCCCTCCCACCTACTCACCCTCCCACCTACTCACCCTCCCCACCTACTCATCCCCCCCACCTACTCACCCTCCCTACCTACTCACCCTCCCACGTACTCAACCTACCACTCACCCTTCCACCTACTCACCATCCCGCCTACTCACCTACTCACCCTCCCACCTACTCACCCTCCCACCTACTCACCATCCCACCTACTCACCCTCCCACCCAGTCACCCTAATACCATTAGTCACCCTCCCACCCAGTCACCCTAATACCATCCCACCTCCCAACCAGTCACCCTAATACCATAAGTCACCCTAATACCATCCCACCCTCCCACCCAGTCACCCTAATACCACCCCACCCTCACACCCAGTCACCCTAATACCATCCCAATCACCCTAATACCATAAGTCACCCTAATACCATCCCACCCTCCCACCCAGTCACCCTAATACCCTCCCACCCAGTCACCCTCCCACCCAGTCACCCTCCCACCCAGTCACCCTCCCATCCAGTCACCCTCCTCACCCAGTCACCCTCCCACCCAGTCACCCTCCCACCCAGTCACACTCCCACCCAGTCACCCTCCCACCTAGTCACCCTCCCACCTAATCACCCTCCTACCCTCACACCTAGTCACCATCCCACCTAGTCACCCTCCCACCCTCCCACCTAGTCACCCTCCCACCTAGTCACCCTACCACCCTCCCACCTAGTCACCCTCCCACCTAGTCACCCTCCCACCCTCCCACCTAGTCAACCTCCCACCTAGTCACCCTCCCACCCTCCCACCTAGTCACCCTCCCACCTAGTCACCCTCCCACCCCCTACTCACACACTCACCCCCTGCTCACACTCACCCACCTGACTAGTCACACACTCACCCACCCGACTAGTCACACACTCACCCACCCGACTAGTCACACACTCACTTCTTAGTAGCAATTTACGCCTTTTTTTAAAAGTGGGGGTGGGGCTAGGGGCGGGACTAATGGCAGGCTGGAGGCGGGGCTAGGTGGCGAGTAGATTTTTTGGTTGGGCGAGTAGATTTTTGGGTGATTTGTCGAACACTGCTTATATTGATATATGGAACTGAAACAAGGTATTATCCCTATACAAGTTTAAAATACCGAAGCAAAATAATGTAAGAATGAAACGTGAAAAATATGCACAGTTATAAGTTGTGTATTGAAACACACAAAAGATATGTGCACACGAAATACTGTATGACAACTCAATGTCAAAACAATGAAAATAAATAATTTACAAACAGATGGACAACAGAACAGCAGTATTTTACATAACTTGGATGGGGGTACTTGTAATAATCTTTGTGGGTCTATGAGGCAGTAACGCATTTAAATTAAAGAGACAACATTTAAATTATAGTATAAGCAACAGCCATGTTGAGTAGTACAGCTTATTCCTGCTTGCATCACATGTCAACTCCCCCTGTTAGGGATCCTCTTTAAATTACCTTATTATTGATACTGGTCAATATAAGGGACCATCGTTAAATGATACTATCATCTACAATGTACAATGTCCACAGTACTCACTCCAGAACTCTGTTCATGGAGGCCCTACAATGGTGGAGCTGGGCACTACAGAGGGAGATCCGCATAGAGGTGTCATATGACCCAGATGTTGGTGACGAACTTGCAGATGCTCTGACAAAGATCACCCTAAGCATGGTCTCTCTCAAGAGACAGTTGATGGTACAAATAGAGGAGAAAATTGGTCGGAGATCTCCGGACCTCTGTGCCTCCCCATTAATGGCTCAAACGTTAAGTTTCGTGTCCTGAGTGTGGAGCTTGGAGAATAGATGCATTCTCCTATCCTTGAATAGACCAACATTGCCCATATGCCTTTCCTCCTCCCTCCCTGATACCAGCAGTGTTACAGAAAATGGTTCCAAGCAATCTACCTTCTCTGGTCCTAATATAACCAGCATGGCTAACCTGAACATGGTACAATCCTACAAAAACTGATTCTGATTTTGGAATGTCAAGCTACCCATGGGGTTCACCAGGGATTTCTTTCAGGGTACGATAGACCTGCAAGCATTTCTTCCCATCTCCATGTGGCTGGCAGGTCTTGAGGGAATATAGAATTATTATTAATTAGAACATTATCTGGTCCTGCCCAACATCTAGTTAACTCTTCTCTCAGACCTTGTACCTATTAATGTTATTATTCAAGAGTTCAGGGAGTTGCCCTCCTAGATAGTACCTCTTTTCTGAGGCTTCTGTTCTACAGTCAGTGCGATACTTTCTAGCATGTAAGTTTCAGGAAGGTTTTGCCTCTTCTACTCTAAAATCATACGGCTCTGCTCTAACATAAATTGTCCCACATCTACAGTAACTAGCCAGATCGAAGACTCCTCAGATGAGCTTCTTTAATAAGTCCCACCATTCCTCCACTTGGGATCTGGATCCTTTATTATCATATTTATCATCAACAGACCGTGTTTTACTTAATCGGAGATATCTTGTGTCCCACTTTCTTGTATTCTAGCCCTCCCTTTAGTGGTAATGGGGACAGACTTCTCTCATAACTAGCAATGATCCCTGGTTATCTCAGAGGGTTGGGTGTCCTTACAGGTAGTACTAAATCCAAAAATTCAGTTAACGTCCCTGTGAAATGTTACTTACTGTAATTAGGGATCCGTCTTTGGGTGCAGTACAGTGCATATCTGCCTAATTTAACTATTCCACACAGGGTATACAATTCTCAATTATTAATTACCTCCCGATCTCATTCAGGCCAGCTGAGGTTAACACAATTAGGGGATGGATTTTGTCAGCCACAAAAAGGTAGGTATTGATATCTCTTAATTTAAGGGACATTCCATTAGTGGGTCAGCTGTTACCACAGCAGCGTCAAGAGGTCTTTCTATATCAGTAATCATGAGAGCAGATAAATATTCTTCTTCCTGCACCTTTGTCAAACATTGTTGACACTCTGACCCCAAAAGGGTCCAGTACGTGAGAGCAACTAACAGACCGAGGTTACTCTCCCAACAGCTGCTGCTCGGTGAAAAGCCTCCCGAAGAAACAAGACACAGTCTGCAGGAATCGATGATCTCCAAACTTGAAAATAATAAAAACGAAAACTTGCACCTGCAGTGGAGCTAATCATGGTCTGATGACCAATCATGGATTAGGTAGAAATAGCCGTGTTAGTCCAGTTGCGACATGTGCAGAGTACGTGAGTACTTCGGTATTAGGGGAAATCTTTTTTTTATTTGGACTAACAATTGATATTATAAGACGAGCTTTCGAGACTTCTCTCAAACAGTATTGCTTGATCTGAGTATATAAATTGTTAGTCCAAATAAAAAATGGTGTCCCCTAATACTTAAGTACTCACTTACTCTGCACTAGGACCAATCATGGATTTCCAGTTATCATTAAACAGAGGAACTAACTTGTCTTCTGCATCATCTTCGTTGATTTCTACTTATCACTGTGTATAGCAGTTCACAAAAAATGATTGCACATTTTACATGAATCGTGAATGTGTCATTGTTTGAAATACACAAATAGTGTTAAAATTCTTGCCTAATCCAGACCATGGGCGTAGCTATATCCCGGGCAAAATCCCGGGGGCCCCTGCTCTTGGAGGGCCCGCTCTCCCCCCTGTTGGCGGCCCAGCCCCCTGCAGCCCACGCATTAATTCCCTGCAGCGGGCAGGAAGCACAGGTGGGCGGGGCCTGGGTCAGGGGGCGGGGCCCTGAGATGCAGTAGGGAGGACAGAGGGGAAATCACTTCCTCTGCAGAGCCTCCTTAGGTTGGTGGTGCCTAGGTCAGAGGGTGGGGCCTAGGTCAGGAGGCGGGGCCTCAAGTAGGGCAGCGTGGGACTGGAGCTGCAGCCTGAGAGACAGGATGGGAAAGGTGAGAGTGACGGGAAGGGTTAAATCACAGGGGTAAAAACAGACAAGAAAGGGAAGAAGACAGAAAAGAAGAGACAGAGAAAATGACGTATAAGAGAGAAATACATCAGAGGGAAAAGAAAGACATGAGAGAGAGCAGAGAGCTAAAAGAGAGACCAAAGAGAGAGAACCCAGAGAGAGAGACCCACAGAGAGAGGGAGTGGGGCAGAGAGGCAGGGTCAGAGAGAGAGAGGCAGGTGGAGAGAGAGAGAGGCAGGGGCAGAGAGAGAGAGGCAGGGGAAGAGAAAGAGAGGCAGGGGAAGAGAGAGAGGCAGGTTCAGAGAGAAAAAGAGGCAGGGACAGAGAGAGAGAGAGGCAGGGGCAGAGAAAGTCAGGGGTAGAGAGAGAGAGAGAGAGGAGAGCAGAGAGAGAGAGAGGAGAGCAGAGAGAGAGAGAGGAGAGCAGAGAGAGAGAGAAAGAGGGGCAGAGAGAGAGAGAGCAGAGACATGAGGGGGGCCTGAATTTTTTTTTTTTGCATGGGGGCCCGCACATGTCTAGCTACGCCACTGATCCAGACCTCTTTTTCAACAGCTCAATGTGCCAAGAGTAGGAATCAGCAGGGCATTTGTAAGATGGGTTTAGAATTGAGTCATGGATGCCTGCTTTAAGTTTCTGCTACAATGTGACAAGTTCATTTGGTTACCTTGGTAACTGCAGCATCTTGGAATTACTGTACAGTACACCAACACTTCAAGTTATTAATGACTAACTTTGACAAATTAATATGGCGCTGTGCTTCTAAGTGACTTGTATTGTGTAAAAGTTCATTTTACAATTATTCATATTGAATAAAAAATTTTTTATTTATTGTGGTCATCGTATAACAGTGTTTTTTATACTCTCTTCTGGGATTTTTGCCTTCCCTTGTATCCTGTATTCTCCTAGAACATCTGCTTGCTTTTTCTAGATTTGGGGGCAGTACCATTTCCCTGAAATAAACATATGATTATGCTGTATAATGATACAATGCATACAAATGTTCTTTTCCAAATTAACTTTAAAATTTAAAAAAGTCTGTTTTAGGACACTTTTTTAAATACACTAAAATGCACTTTCAAATTGTATTATTTGCAGGTTTCAACGTGTCATTTACACAACCTAAATATGTGAATTTACAATATGTACTGTATGTTGATCTGATTGTGTGCAGCTCAAACTTCAGCTTTAAACAGGGCAATGTAACACATACAGATCCTTACAAAAATAAAACGCTCGCTTTCCAAAATCACATCACAAGCAGGAGAGGTGTATTATTAGTGTTATTTATTATTATTATTATTATTATTGTTATAACTGTAGCCCTTTTTGTGAACACCTGAACTAAGGGACTACGGTGCATAAACCTGTGGCTTCAGGAGCTCTGAGCCTCCGCATATTGGGAGCCTGGGGGTATACCTTTATCACTTGTGGTGCAGCGCCTCCACTCACCCAGGATCCCCATTATAGAGATTATACCCTGAGCAAGAACCTAACAACAGCAGTATGCAACAGCAACCTTTTTATATCACACATGAATAACAAATGATATGCAGACTTATCATATAACATTTACATACACACACACAACGTGGCTCGGCCACACCTTATTGGGATAGTGTCCTGTACATAAGCAGCTCTGCCACTCTCCTTAGGAGTATGTCTCATAACCAGTAAAGTATGGTACCATATGCATTCTCTCAGGAAACCCAATTAGTTAGTGGGAGGCGGGATCAGCGCCTGGTGACCGGTGTAGGTGCACTTGTAGATAAGGATACCTTCCGGTCACTACGATGACCTTGACACTCCACAGGGGCCCTGGTGTTAATCCAGCCTTGCGCCGTCTCTCCCTTCTGCAGCACCGTCAGATGGGAAAAGCCAAGATGGCGGCCGCAGCTCCGCAGCTCCGCATATGACCCTCACTAAAGGGGAACGTCCCTGACGACTATGGGCGTCCTTACAAATACAGCACCCTACGATGGCAGGGGAAAAGCTCCTGGGGCTGTGGGCATACCCTACCTAAGCAGACGGGTCACTGACCCTCTGCTCTCGCACACGAGGTTCCGCCAACCTCCTCCTTCACCTCCCTCGCTGCTCTGACCCACCGCCCACACGCATCCGGTTCCTGCATACACAGTCTCGCATCCCATTGGTCCTCAGCCTCAGCTGACCTTCTCACAGTCAGAGTTCATAGTTCAACCCCCTCCAAGTCTCTACTTAATATTACCCTTCGCGCGCTTCCCTCGCGCATGCGCAGCCCAACTGGTACGCAGTAACTTCGCTGGCAAACAGGGACAATATGGCGCTGCCTATGTAATTGACAGCGCGGAACCTTTAATATATATGCACATCCTTACATAACATTATTGATTCATTATTTCCAGTCTTCTTTTACCCTCCATGTTATAACTTTATTTCATATAGCGCTTTTCCCTCAATGGGACTCAAAGCGCGTCACAATTACAGTTTAGCACATGGTACGCAGCACATAGGAATTTTTTACAGACACAGTCCCTGCCCAGATGAGCTTACAATCTATATTTGGTGCTTGAGGCACAGGGAGATAAAGTGACTTGCCCAAGGTCACAAGGGGCTGACCCCCTTTTAGCATTGGCTCCTTTACTCACCGAGCCTTTACTCACCGAGCCCTTACTCACTGAGCCTTACTCACCTAGCCTTTACTCACTGAGCCACTCGTTCAGCCTGTCTCCATTTCTTTACTGTTCAACATTACCATTAATTTCCTCTATGTGGAAACTATTGTCTTGCCATATTAGTGTATATATAAAGATAGTCCTGATTGTCATATTCTTTATACCGAAAAAAGAGTGTGAGTGTGCAATTGAGTGTGCGTGTGAATGCTACTGGTCCCAAGCTCCTTTACTGTTTCTTTTCTGAGTTATGAGTTATGACGCGGAATACAAAATAGCAAAACGTGGGAACTCTGCTAACAATTCAATGATTCTTTATTACATGGAAGAATATGTTTAATAAACTTAGTATCGAATGGGGACAGGGCCGGATTACCCAATAGGCAGACTAAGCATGTGCTTAGGGCTCCAGCAAAGCAGGGGCACCACAAAAAATGAGATTTAAAAAAAATAAAAATTTGATATTTTAAAAAAATCATCGTAGTCGTCACCATGGGAAAAATCAAAACTTTGTTGGATTTCCTTACACCCCACTATATACTCTCTCTCCATTTTTCTGTTCTCTTTTATAACTTATCCCCACCTAAACCAGGGGGTGTACTACAGTACCAACGCAGATTGAAATAATGCGAGGAAATCAGATCCTGTTATGTGTTGCAATACATTTCTATTTAATTATTGATAACATTTTCTAATTTATATATGCTGTACTTGATTCGTTTTTATTCCGAAAACTATGGTAACATTGGCCCTTTGCGGACAACTTTGGCCCACCATGCATAAAAGTTGAGCATTTTTTAATCGAATATTAAGCTCAAAATTGGGAAAATGTGTCCGTGTTGATTAGTAGGTCACAATAGTTGCAAAATCTGCTGTTTCTATTAGCATTCTCATTTTCACCGTTGGGCCGCGCTTATAATGCTGGCGACGGCGACGTGACCGATGACGTAATCCGTCACCACACGCGAAAGTTATAATTTAACTTTCAGCGACGTCGCTAGCGACAGGGTCATTGATTGGTTCAGAGACAGTCACATGTGCTGACAGTCTCTGAAAAATCAAATTTACCCGGCTTCCAAATTTTTGGTCTCTCCGTTGCCCGTCGCGCTTACTATAAGCGCTCGCGACGATGTCAATTGTTTTGTTTTGGAGCGACGTCGCATCGCCGTCGTGGGCACTATAAGCGCAGCCTTAGATGTCAGGACCGACGCCATTTTGTATGTTAGTCCTCTATGGCTCGTTGCTGCATCCCTACTGCACGACCAATGCATGGCTTTGCGCAACCCCCACATTTCACGCTTAATCTCATTTCGGTATGGGTTTTGGGCGGCGCCAGCCATAGAAAGGTTAGAATCCCTATACTAAGAATTTGTTTCAAATTTGTTTCAAAATTCAGTATTTCGTATCTACAAAACTTTTGTCTAATTTTCAATTCTGCAATTATTTTCACAGCAAATGTAAGTACTATACTGTTTTATTAGTAACTTAAAAAAAAATGTTATGGCAATAATGCCAAATATTTACGCGTTCTGTTTAAATTTTTGGTAAATCAGAAATGAAGCCGTTTTTATTGAAATTGTAAAGAAAAGCTATTTTATTTTCAGCTAACATGTCAGTTTTATGTCATTTCGAAAAATACCATTTTATTTTACAGTTTTAGTATTGTTTTTATTTAAAATTACATACCGGTAATCTTTTCAGTGCTTAGGGTCTCTAATGGTCTGAATCCGGCCCCGAATGGAGAAAAATGTGATTTACCTGAATACAATACATGACATATTCATGTTAGCTACGCTCTGCTTTGAATGATCCTGTAGTACAGATTGGTTGCTGGATAAGATAAATATTTAATTCAATGTGACATAAAAATTCAGAAAGTAAAAATAATTAAAGGATTAAAGCGTGGAACCAGAAATCTAATACTTTTCCGGAAGGGCTCCATTTTCTTTGCCGGTTTTTCCCCTACTGGTGACACACACACTAAAAGGTTTCTCATTTTTGTTAGCCCTCATTTTTTTTTACAGGGTGGGAATCGGGGGGGTCCCTGAGCCAAACACTAATATTTTCAGCTGCGGGGACCCCTGAGCTACTTATAAGTGAAGTTACAGGGTTTAAATCTCCCTCAGGGAAAACAAAATGGCTGCCAAATGTCAGGCCAATAGGACGTTGCATCATTACAGCTTCCTACTGGATGGCCATTTAAATCCTCTTTAAAAACCAGGAAGTAACACCGGTAACTTCACCAGGAAGTTTCTCGGGAACCCAGGGGAGGGGCGACGGAGCTGAAAATAGTGCAGTTCAGCTCTGCAGGACCCCCGGTTCCAATCCGGTAAAAACAAAAAATGGAGGTGAGCTAGGGTGGATTGCTCCTTTAATCTATCCACATTACACAGGCTAGATGGAGTTTCTGCAGAATTTTGATATGACCAGGGTTATGCAACACCGAGAACAAAACAGGATGTTTACAGCATGGGGAACCAGTATAGAACGCGTTATCACAAAGGCGTTCAGACTCATTCACAATTACCCACATTTCAGAAGGGAAAGAGTTCCCCAGCGGTTCAAAATGAACGAATTCAGCTACTTACAGTGTGAGTTCTGCCAAGTTTTAACGGGGTCTTCTCCTTCAGGATACAGTATGTTTTCACTTTGTGGTGATGAATCCTTAAAAGCCCATGACATATTGGGTTTGCTGGATAGTTAAAACATTCTGGCATGTAGAGCCTTGTGTTTAACATTTTAATGTTTGTCTGATAGTTTAATATGTGTTTAAAACCATGTCGGATATCAAACGTAGCCAGCTACAGATAGAAATGCAAAAATTCAGTGGCTTGGTTTTAATTGTAAATCATTTTTTTGTAATATTTTAAATGGGGGCAGACTCTGCTGGCCTCTTTGGCATGGAAGGGGTTAAAGGGACAGTCCCATGTAGTAGGTCCAAAAATGTTTTAATAACTCGGTGTGACCAGCTCCTTAGAAAAAATGTAATCACCCTTAAAGTAACAATTTTACTGATTTGTTACCTGTTAAAATTTTTGGTTTTTACGCCCCCCCCCCCCCCCCCTGCCCCCCCCCCCCCCCCCTTTACCTTGTCACGGCGTTCTGACGTCAAAACGTCATGTGATGGCAATGTGTCATGGCGACACGTCACCAGAACCGCCGCAGATCAGGTAAGGGTAGTTACATAGGCCTCACGTGGTTCCCTGGAATTTCATTTAAATGCTTTGGGGAAGAGCGCAAGGCCTCTGTACGCGCCACGCCTCCCTCCCCGACAATTTCACGTCCCCCAGTTGGCGCACCCCTGACATAGGGGACATTCATGAAAGGGGAATTAAAAAGAAGCCATTTCGTACACTTGTCTAATGTGTTGTGCCTGGCCGCTCTGGTGCAAAGCTTTCTGAGGAACTTGCTTTTCATACCTCTTGTACCGTACTGCAGTGTTAGCTCATGTTTTGGTCATGTGTGACCTTGTTACTGTTACATCATGGTGGAGTATTTGTCACACATTGTAATTAACTCTCTAGCTGCCTGAAAGGCTCTTCTGGCAGAGTTCATAGTATAATGATCATATTGTAAGTACCAGTTTTGTGCAGTTCTGTGCAAATCATTCTTCTTACCTCACGTAAGAAGCATTTCTGTTAGTTATGTCTCTGAGTGTGTCTGTGTCACCCTATGCTGCTGCTGTGGAGACCTCTGCGCATGCGCACCAAGTGCGGTATGTCTCTGTGCATGCGCGCCGAGCGCAGGTCTCTGTGGATGCGTGCCATGCACGGAAGGCCTCTGCGGATGCGTGGCATGTCTGCGCATGCGTGCAGAGTGCAGGAGGTTTCTGCAGATGCGCGCCATGTCTCTGCCCATGCACGCCGAGCGCGGGGGAGGCCTCTGCGGATGCACGCCATGTATGCGCATGCACGCCGAGCGCAGGAGGTCTCTGTGGATGCGTGCCATGTCTGCGCATGCGCGCCAAGTGCAGGAGGTCTTTAACTGCCTTAAACCCTTCTCACTGACTGCCCCACACCTCTGGAATGCCCTTCCCCTCAGTATCCGACTAGCAACCTCTCTATCCACCTTTAAGACCCACCTTAAAACACACCTGCTTAAAGAAGCATATGAGTGGCTGATAGTTAACACCCCATACATAAACCTTGGCCCCTTGCTGACACACTTACCAGAACGCCCTCCTACTGTCTCCGTACGTTCTTCCTACCAAACAATTAGACTGTAAGCTCATTGGAGCAGGGACTCCTTTTCCTAAATGGTTCTTTTGTCTGAAGCGTTTCTCCCCTTTATGTGTTATGTATATTATTTGTTATGTATATGATTGTCACATGTATTACTGCTGTGAAGCGCTGTGTACATTAATGGCGCTATATAAATAAAAACATACATACATACATATCAGAAATGTACCAATTATTACACGGTTAAAGAAACTGGGAGTTTGTTTACCCTTTCACTGTCTATTCTTGCAGCAAAAGGTTAAATAGCATCATTTGATTGGCTGTGATTTGCTAAACTCGGGCATGGAGCTCAATCCCGCGTTGACGAGAATTGTAGTTACAACAGAATGAAGATTTCATACCTATCAGAACACAGCGAATCCACATAGTGAGTTTCCGCTTCCAAAACTTCTCCAGCATCTTCTTCAAATATTTAAATACCTATATTATTTTTATATCTGTTAGCTGGATGTTTGTTGCTGGAGGAAATTGTTGGGTATTAACATTTGCCTCTGATTCATTCATACAGTGTGTAGCTTCTAAGAAACGTAAATCTTAGTAACATGGATAATCAAAGGAGAAAATGACAAGCCATTACCTGAATTTGGATTTCTTGCCCCCTTCTGCACCCACTGGATCACAGTGTCTCCCCGGAGAGGATTGAATGTCAGTGTGAAATGTATCATTCAGATGACACATTATCTGCTATTCTAGATGGTGTTGCCTGCCCACCGTCTCTTTCCAGATCTGAAGGAACTGGTGCAAAAGCAAAACCCTGCGGTGCCGGGAGATGCTTAGTGCGTCTACATGATGTGGGTTAGAAATGCGTTTGGCAGAAAAAAAATAACATGTGGGTAGATAAATGATCCCTTTGCTGTGTAACTGCTGTTTAAAATAAATAAACCAATATTTCATGAGCACCCTGCCATATACAGATGCTATGAGACAAGACATATTGGTAACATACTGGAAATGCAACAGAAAGTAAATCTCTGTGTTAAATGGAGAAATATATGTAACACCCCCATTTATGCCTCCTGGTGGATGTAAGGAGTTAACCTGCTCTGCATACCACAGTGTTAAGGGTATTGATGGACATACTCTCCGGCCAATGGCTGAGAGCAGATAAAAAGGAATAAACCCATTGGATCCAGAGGAGCTGAAATGACATGGCAACAGGAGTGAGGAGATACAGAGGCAGGGAGGAGAGCGGAGAGGGAGACCCACATGAGAGAGAGAGAGAAGAGAGAGGACCTGTCCCGAGGAGCCCAGTGGACAAGACAGCAAGGTGGTAGAGTCTAAAAGACCAGCAGGAGAGCAGAGGAGAGAGAGTGCCCTGGGTATGACACTCCTTGTAAAGTAATAGGCCTGCAACCATTTCACCTGCATAACACTACACGCGCTCCAACGCTGTGACGGCACCTACAGTGGCCCTTTTAGTTAGCACAAGGGGCCCCGAACAAGTGACTCTGCGTGACATTTGCGCAGCGAGGTTTGTTATTATACTGTGTGTATATTGCCTTAAGTGTTGTCTGTGGTTTGACAGTGAAGGCCAAGGCATTTGATTCCTGTTATTCCGGGCCCAGGGTCACGTATAGGGTGTGAATAAACCCAGATAGCTTAACTCATGCCTTCCCTCTTCCAAAGCACAACAAGTCCTTTTGTCTTTCTTAGTTTTATTGAGGGAAAATCACAGGAAGAAAGGTGCTTGCAGATGTAGTGTGGGTAGAGAGTGCTTCTCTATCTGAAGTGCAGTGTATCAAGGTAAGGCAGTGTAAAAACAGAAAGGCCTTGCTGGGGCAAATACCAGGCAGGTACTCACTCAGAGTCCAGGGTGAAAAGGAAGTAAGGGCTGAGTGTCACACAGGAAAAGAATGAGACTGAACTAACTGTCAGCAGGTACAGGGGGGGAAGTAGAATAGCCCATTCTAGGAGAATAGCTGAGGTTGCTATAGCAACTCACTGACTAGGGCTGTGTAAACAACATGTGTATCAAAATGTAGCCTTTCACATGCAGCTAGCTGCTGGGACAGGGAAAATAACAGGCAGCTAACTAGGAAGACATGAATCCTATGAGCTGCAAAGGGAGACAGAAAAATATGAAATCATGTTCCAGGACACCTGTGTTCCCTACTTATAAAGTACTATTATTTATAAGCTACGTTTCCCGCTGCATTGTCTGACTCCTGCCTGGTTCTTTGCAGGCTGAATACTCTCTCTCAGGTATAGGGGAGATGAACTCAGGCTCCCGCCCTAGTATATACATATTAATACACATAGGGAAGTAAAGAGGGGTTACATATATATTTTCTTGTCGTACTCAATACAGTTTCTCATGTAACTCAGACTGAGGAAGTGCACTGGGTGTTTGTATCCCAAAAGCTTGAATCTTCTTTAGGGCTATCCCTTCTAGGACCGAAGTAAGCTAATGGCAGCAGCACGTGTGATAGGTCGAATTGGATAGGCTATACAAATCAAAAACTTGCATTATTTTTTATATATATGTAGCCAGGTCTCCCTTTTCACCGCTGACCGCCCTCACTTTCCAGCATACAGCCGCAGCGCACGAGGGAGTGAGGGGGCAGGTGCACGAGCAGCGCGTTGCCTTGGGGTGCTGGCCGGTTACCAGGGACACGAGTGGGCCGGTTGCCGGGGACGCGTTCGGGCCGTTGCTAGGGCCGCGGTCGCGTCTCTAAGGTCCCGGCAGCTCGGTAAGCGGAGCACCGCCATTGCAGGTGCGTTGCGCATGCGCAAGGGCACCGGAGCGCCGGGAAGACCACAGATAGATCGCGCATGCGCAGAAGATAGACCAGAGCTAGGGAGAAGTCGCGCGAGCGTGAGACTAGGCAGGGAAACAGTGAGGCAGCACCAGATAGCTTGCGCACGCGCAGGGCAGGAGAAAGAAAGCCCGCGAAGCCCTAGCCTACCAGGGAAGGCTCTTGGAGGGGACTACAAGTCCCATGAGCCTCTGCGCGCCCCACGTGATGCCGGGGAGCCAATAGGGCTTAGGATCTCCAGGCAGGCAAGTGGATACAGTTCGCGCGCTGAGCTACGTTGGGGAGTTAGAGTCAGGAGCAGCCCAGGGAAGGAGGTAGGGTGCAGGAGTCAGGGACTCCCTGCACTAGGCCAGCGGCCCTAAGGTCCAAGTTAGCCCTGATTCCCCACTAGGTTAGTGAGTGTTGCCAGGGACAGTCTCAGGTTAGGGACCCCTGTCACTTGCTGTAGTTAGAGCTGGGGAATAGAAAGGGACAAGTGGGCTGAGTGTTAGTCTGCAGAGCGTTGCTGCAGGAATTAGGTGAGGTAAGCGACGTGAGACAACTGGGGGGTTCATAGCGGTAACCAGTCTGGGGAGCCATAGCCCAGGTCCGCCTTGCACGTAGTATGAGGCAACTGGGGGGTTCATAGCGGTAACCAATCCGGGGAGCCATGGCCCAGGGCCCGTGTTACGAGTAGGGTGGGTGCAGGGACCTACCTGCATAGGATAGGCAACCCCACAGGCCCTAGGAGTTTTCCTTAAGCCACCTAAGGATGCTGTGCTGTAGGGACGGCCTGTAGTACAGTGTGTGTCACGTTGTTATAGTGTTAGGTAGGGACTCCGCGGACGCTGCAGTTCCAGTTAAGGAGTTCGGGCTCAAGTCGGGGCCACAGAGAATAACTCAAGGTTGGGATCAGACGGATTCATCGCACGTCTGACCCTTTGTGAAGTGTTGCTGACCCGAGCACCGGAGTGCTCGGCAGGTACTATACAGTCATAAGTGCACCAACGGGCCCTTAGTGTAATTGTGACTGCGCAGTCACCCATTGCTTCTCTCTGCAAGAGTGCGGGACATTGGGTGGGACTCTATGGACACTGGGTGGGATCACCTGGTGTTGGGAAAACGTCCTGCGCGACGCAGTGGTAAGTGTCTCCTCTAGAGAGGGACACCAGTTATGTTGGTATTGTCATGATATGTGTTATCTTATGTTCCTAAGTAAATAGTATTAGTTATTATACCTCACCGTGTATGTGATTATTGTGATTGTCCTGCGAGGAACCACTCCCCCTCTGGTGGGAGCCATCGCAGGTGGAGGCGCTGAATTGAGTAAGTGGTTACCCCTAGTATATATTGCCCCAGGTTCCCCGTGGCGGAAGCTCAGCCCTCCTGTGAGCCAACAGGTAATGCACCACACCTATGGTAATATTGTATGTTTCTCCGCACCCACAGTATAATCTGCGATTGGGGGGGGGGGGGGAATCTGTTACATTTGGAGGCGCTGCGGAGATAGACCTGTGTTGTCCTTTTCTATTTTTTTTTTTCAAATTGTCCCATCACTATTTTTCATTCATCATGTCGGTGTGCGCACAGCAAGACTTCCAATGACTGGCTAGCGCTGCATATTATCCCCAGAGCGCGTGTTTGTAGTGGCAGTAGTAATCCCATGACACGGCCTTATCACAATCGCAGCACAAGTACGAACTTGCCCGGAATTGGGGGGGGGGGATTGGGGGGGGGACCCGTGACATATACACTGGCGACAAACCTTTATTCGAGCTTGGCTAGTCCCACTAATCGGGTATACCCGGGTGTATGAGGTTGTGTACTGTTTTTTCTCTGGCCCGAGTACATTATTTATTTTCCAGCAGGATTGACCATTTATTCCCGCTGGCTGCAATACTGCACAGTATATATATATAATAAACTGCATTACAATTCATGAATTTTACCATCTGGGGACAACGCGAAGCATTGCAGCCTATTACATCTCTAATCATTATCACATTTAATACAGATCACCGCCCATCAGCCGCATGAACCCAGGCTGGGGAAGCAAATGCAACGGGGCTTGTCAGAGGTTAGGAGTGGCGCATTCCGGTTCCTGCCAGGTAACATACCGGGTATATTTGTCAGAATAAAGTGTTGTCGGTGCAGTATATCCCTGTATATATATTATATATTACTTCCCTATGTTTGATATATATATATATAAGGACTCCAATGATAAATGCATCGCCTAAAAATGCTGTCGGCCTGCAAATAAATGGTATGGCAGCAGACTGAGACCGTCCCTGTCCCGTGATCAAATATACAATCCAGAAAGTCGCGCTACTTTCAATTTGCTCTAAGATGAAATATGGCATAATACCAGGGGAAACAATGGGGAAAGGACAAACAAAATAAACAGTTGGTGTAGCTATTGTGGACCTTTGCCAAAAATAAAGTCAAGCTCTATAGATGGCGCACTCAATGTAAGTGTCCTGGAACAGCATGTAAAGGTATCGGATCATGGTCCCGCTGTGGAATTAAATCCCGTTTGTCAGTGATATGATCCGTGGCCTTGGGGGTCGTCTTCGTCAATAATAACATGATCGGTAGCAACCTCTCGCCAACACTGGCACATGAGAGGAAGCAAATATGGTGTATTCCTTTTTTATGTTAAAATGAATAGTAGTAATGGAGATGCCCTCGACCATGCTCTCCTTATAAAATATCTTGTAAGACCACAAGGGTCAAAATGGACTTGATGCAGCCACAGCCTGACCGCCTGAATGGCAGTCCCGCCTTCTCTCACGAGAACATCGTGTTTGCACTGTTCGAATAGTATCGGCACAGCTGGGGACACGGGAAACTGGTATGCCGAACTTCCGATCTCTTACTGGCTCCACAAGCCCACATTAATCAATCTTAATACCCTTTTATAGCTAAGGAAAAAAAAACTTTTCTTTTTAATTAAAAGATGTCTGGATCTTAAAACGTCCCATATCTTTATTTCTATAAACTTTGAAAGACCCCCATCTTCACTGTTGCGTCTGTGTAATAAAAAACACATGTGCATAGTGAAACAGAGAATTTGTTTAATGCCTTAAATTTGACACGTGGATACTGTCTTTGCAGCCTCCTAATCATAACATGTTTAGAATTATTTGATTATCTGACTATCGCGCATGTTACAAAGATCCACCTGCAATGCTCATGAATGTCTGATAGAGCCCTGGTATCTTATTTTAGTAAACTTACACATCCTGGGACTATCTTTCTGCCCACACCCTCTCGTATCCCAACCACCAAGAACGTCTTCCAAGTTTATTAACAGGTGTATTTGTTTATTCCCATCTACTCGAGTTGTGATGCCATATTTCAATCATCTATTTCCAAACCGGACTTGACCTTAGATAACCTCACTCCAACCAACACATAAAAACCATGTACGGTCAGTGGCCTGACCTGCCGTAAAAACAAATCCTTGTATTTTTAAGGCACATCAACAATGACCCTCTGGTGCTAGGTTTATTAAGTACTGAATATTTTCTGGCATTTCGTGTTACAACACCATATTCTGTTTTCATTTAAATTGTATAATCGTGATTCAACATGATGCATGTGTCAAACCATTAAAACTATGCTTCATATGTATAGTCAGATATACGACCTTCATACATACATCGCACAGTTTATGTAAGTTTGTATCAGCTTTCAATAACTAAAATTTGACCGCTCAAAAAAATAATCAAAGATGAATCTTACTATCATTAGGCATCATAAGCAAGTATTCTGGTATTACATGTTATTTGTTTTAAAACAATTATAAAGAAAAAACGTTCAGTATCTTGTGACGAGATACAACCAACCAGAATTTCTGTGGCAAAAGTAGCTCCTGATTTAAGAAAAAAAACAACTGCATTTTTTTTTAATAAGATCATTTATTGATAATTTTGTGGCTCTTTTTCCCATCCCTTTTGGCTCAATTTTGCACCAGGAAACTTTTCACGTATAACTCCCTGGACAATGTCTCTTTTTAACCACTCCCGACGCACATTAAGCTGCAGTTCAGTCTTTTTTTTTTTTTAATTTATTTTTTTACTTCAATAGTTCATGTCTCAATCTCTAATTACCTAAAGAACGGGTATAGCTGCCGGTCATTTCGTTCTCCATGTATTGATAGGGCGAAATTCAGTGACATAATTAGTGAAGGGATCTGTTTTCTTCTTCTGCTTCTGTCACTCAGTGGAAGCTCATGAATATTCATGAAACTCCTGCAACTGACATGTGCAAGAAGAGGGCAGGGCTGACAAAGGGGTGTGCCAGGGCGTGTGACAGAGCATGAAGGGCAGTGCCTTAGCAAATGGCTGTTAAAATAAAATACAAGAAAATTGGTCTTTCAAAGTTGTTTTTTTTAAAAACGAGAAATTGCTAAAAGTATTTTTTCTTACTACAGAACTGATTTATTAAAAAAACACACATGCGGATATTGACTGAACTGCAGCTTAATGAGGCTTTTTAGCTTGTAAATGTTTGTGGATTTTTTTTCCCAACCAGACCCGCAATACACCGCTTATTCATGGGACTAAATGTACTTGAAGAACATATTATTTACTTCCACGGGTAGTTTACCAACTCCATAACTCGCTTCCATATTATGCAGGATGTCAGCTTCATACACAGAGGACCTTTGCTTGTTGATTGTCATCTTCACCCATCCTGTACTGTTCTACTTTCCCATAACTGGTGAGCATGGGACTGATGGTGCTTTTTGGTCATAAAAGTGATATGGTTTTGGTTTGACCTAAAGTTTTATTCTTTCTGTTGGTTTTGGATAGTGGAGAAATATATGAATGTCGTCCAACCTCCCCCATTCATTACACTGTCCAATGATCATTATAAGATATCGCTGTCTCCTAGAGGGCTCAGGATGCGTGTATGTCCGAACAACTCTTCTCCCATATGGTCCAAGAACCCTCAGTGTATTGTTAATTGTAAAGTGCAATGTCTTCCTTATATAAAACAGCTTCGTTCTGACTATAGCATTTCTGCCTCATTGAGTTTTGGCTGCTTCTCGGTATCTTCCGGAATCATTGAATAGAAGTTTATTTGTCTGCCAATGTGTCTCCTGGGAGAAAAATCCCAAAGAAACGTCCAAAAAGTTAGACAGTATTACGAGCCTTAAAAGTGGCAGTTTCCACTAACTCAATCACCACCTGGCATGTTATCTTTTGTACACATTGTCTTCATTTTCCCCATCTCTTCCAAACCCCATTGTGCAGTTACCCCGATGTTTTCCGTTTGGGAGAAAAGATACTCTTTGGGGTGGGGGGAGGGGGTTCATGATCGCTTTATACTCAGCTCTGATCAGTATCGTGCGCATTTATTTCCGTATTGACACATGTGTAATCCATGACACTTGCATTGTACTTTCACACAGTCGGGCTCTTATACTTTAATATTTAATGTTGTTATGCAAGAGGTATTAAACATGCCACAGAATTAGATATATGTGAATGCAAATACATCTGACCTGTATACCAGTGTTTCTCACCTAGAAACACTGGTATAACAGTCAGAATGTATTTGCATTCACATAATATCTAATTCTCGTGGCATTATTAATACAATTAAACATATCCGTTGCATAACAAACTATTAAATTAAAAGTATAAAGAAGGGCCCGACTGTGAAAAGTACAATGCAATGTCATGGATTACACCAAGTGGTCATACGGAATAAATGCTTTCTGCAATACTGAAATCAGAGCTGAGTTATAAAGCGATCTGACCCCCACCTCCCCCCCACCCCAATGTCATTCTTCTCTCCCCCAACGGAAACTACTGGGTAACGCCAATGGTGGTTTGGGAGATGGAGGAAAATGGAAACAGATTCTGTACAAAGGATAACATGCCAGGGTTCGTGATTGAGTTAGTGGAACTGGCCTTTTAAGAAGCTCGTATACTGTCCTCAACTCATTTTTTGGACGTTTCTCTTTCTGTTTTTGTCTTTGTGGATTTCTCTCCCTCAGCCGAGAGCACCATTTGGGGCAGACAAATAAAAAAACATTTCCTCGATTACAAATATTTCCGGAGATAATTCCGATGAAGCAGCCAAACTCATCTGAGCAGAACTCTATAGTCAAACGGCTGTTTTAATATAAGGAAGACATTGCACTTTACACATCGAAAATACACTGAGGTCTTGGACCATTGGACGAAAGATGTTGTTCGGAACCACACAGCATCCTGACCTCTAGGAGACAGCGTTATCCTTATAATGATCATTAGACGACAGTGTTATTGAATGGGGGAGGTTGGAAGGACGAACATTCATATCTCCATAATCCCAAACCACAGAAAGGAAATAACTTTAGTCAACCAAACCTATATACTAATCATTTTAATGACCAAAACCAAAGCACCATCGTCCCACTGCTCACCAGTTATGGAAAGTAGAACAGTACAAGGATGGGTGAGATGACCAATCAACCAGCAGCAAAGGTCCTCTTGTATGAAACTGACTGACTCCTTCATAATATGGAAGCGAGTTATGGAGTGGTACTCACCAACCCGTGAAGTAATAATACATTGTTCTTCAAGTACATTTAGTCCCATGAATAAAGACGTGTTATTGATTGCAAGGTCGGTTTGGAGAAAAAAAAATCCACCAAACATTTTATACAAAGCTAAAAACCTCCATTAAAGCTGCAGTTCAGTCAATAGATCCTCAATGTGTGTTTTTTTTTAATAATCAGGTTTCTGTATAAGAAAAATAACTTTTTATCAATATTAAAAGCATTTCTGTTGTGTTTCAAAAAAAACACACTTTGAGAAGAACCACAATTTTTCTCTCAACGTATTTTATTTTAAAACAAACACAAAAAAAACAAAAGCATTGCTAAGCCACTGCCCTCATGCTCTGTCAACAAGACCCTGGCACACAACCACCCTTTTGTCGCCCTGCCCTCCCTTGTTTCTTGTCACATGTCAGTAGTCACGGAGTTTTCATGACTAGTCATGAGGCTTCTCACATGAGACAGAAGCAGAAAGAAAAACACCGAATTAACCTCATTCACTAAATTTTTATGTCCTGAATTTTCGCCTATCAACACATGGAGAACGAATTGACCGCAGCCTATAACAGTTCTTTAGTAATTAGAGCTTGCAGACACTGAAACTATGAAGTAAAAAAAAAATTAAAAAAAAAAAAAAAGCTGAACTGGCAGCTTATAAATAGTCGTCGGGAGTGTTTAAAAAGAACATATAGGCTGCCCGGTAGTTTATACGTGAAAGTTTTCCCTGGTCAAAATAGTATGGAGAGCCCAAAAAGGGATGGAAAAAGAGCCACAACATTACTTATCATAATATGATCTTATTAGAAAATAAAATGCCAGTTGTTTTTTTTCTAAATCAAGCTACTTTTTTGCACCAAATCAGGTTGGCCTTGTATCTCGTCACAAGATATGAGTTGTTTTTTACATTGTTAACGAAAAAAAAAATAACATTATATCCACCAGAATATCTTGCTTATTGATGCCTAATGGATAGTAGATCATCTCTTGATTATTTTTTTTTTAGAGTCGTCAAATTTTGAGTTTAAAAGCTGTACCAACAACTTAATCAACTGTGCGATTTATGTAGTGAAGGTACGTTTCATCATCCCGCCCTGCTTATTAACAAAATGAGCATAAGCTTTTAATAAAAAATGTTGACACAAAATTGCATCATGTGCAAATCACGTTAATACTTACATGAAACTATAAAATAACAGAAATATTTTAAAAATGAAAAATAAATTGTTTAATCAAATTCAGATTTCATCTTTATACCTACATACCAGAGTTTCATTTTGTTGCATGTCGACTTAAAAACTACAATGCATTTGGTTTATAAAATTAACGGGGTTCATGGCCTGACGTACAATGGTTTTTTTTGTTGTGTCGACTAGAGTAGAGGTTATCTAAAGTCACAAGTCCGTTGTTTGGAAATTAGATATTGAAAATGGCATCAAACAACTTCTGCTAGTGGTGTAATAACAAAACACCTGACTTATATAAATACAAACATTTTTGAACCACCCTGAACGTATCTTTGCTTTTGTGGTTTGGGCAACACAGAGAGAGTGTGGCAAAAGATAGTCCCCCAGGTTGGTGTCATTTTACTAAATATAAGGATGCAACCAGCAGGAACGGCTCTATCAGACATTCATTGAGCATCTTGCACGCGTGGAGTCTTGTGTAACAAACAGATGCTGCGAATCAATAAAATCCAATAATTCTCATCAACATGTTATGATTTATGATGGCTGCAAAAGACCAAGATATCCACGTGTCAATTTAAGGATTAAATCATCAGTTTCATATGCACATGTGTTTTTTATTACAACACAAGACCGCACAGTGAAGATGCGTTCTTTCAAGTATAAAAATAGATAATTGGGGACGTTTTTAAATAATCCCAGTACATCTCTTTTAATATAAAAAAAAAGTTTTTTTTTCCTCTACTAAAAAGTTATTAAAGATTGAGTAATGTGGGCTTGTGAGCACGTAAAGAGATTCGGACGTTCGTGATAACCATTTCTGCACTCCCTGTCACCCACGTGACGATACTATTCCGAAAGTGCAACAACTGCTTGTCCGTGAAGAGCTGACGGAGCGCCATTCAGGCCAAGTCGCCGGTTCAGTCTGTGCTGCATAAGCCCTGTTGAGCCCATTGTGGTCGTACAACAGTTTATATTAATTATAAAACGGAGAGGCCTTGAGGGTCATCTCCATTTCTACTCTATTCTTTTTAACTTTCTTTTAATAAAAAAGTGAATAAACAAACCACATATTTGCTTCTCTCTTCTTGGCCAGTGTTGAGAGAGTGTATCGCTGATCATTTTTTATTAATTGACGAAACCCCCCCCGCACGGTAATCCTACTCACTGCAAAACGGGATTCACGTTCCACAGCTGTTGACCATTGACTCAAGATACCTTTACATCCTTTCCAGCACTACACTTGTGAGCGCACTCTAGAGAGCTTACCTTTATTTTTGGAAGGTTCCCACAATATGCTACAAATACACAAACCATAACAACGTTTATTTTTATTTTTTTCTTTCTTTTCCTCTCCATTGGTTTTTCCTCACTCCTCCCTTCCCTGGTATTATGCCATATTTCATCTTAGAGCACTTTAAAGTAGCGCAGAATTTCTGGATTGTATTAAGTTGATCACGGACCCAGGGACTGGTCTCAATCTGCGCCATACTATAATTGACATTTTAGTCCTAGGGACAGCATTTTTTTGGAAGAGTGTTCATCATTATATCATTGTGCACTCCGTATTATATATATATATACACACAACTAGGAGTAAATCATATTATTATATTATACAATATATACTGGCCCACACACTTTATTTTTCGAAGAGCAATACCCTGGTATGTAACCCTGGCAAAATAAGACTACCGGGCATGCAATGCGCACTCCTACACCTCTGACAAGACCACGTGCCATTTTGCCTCCCAGCCGGGTCATGCAATGCCTGGCTGATGGGACGGGCGTGATCTTGTTAAATGATTATGGTTAGGATTTATAGCATGCAATGCTTCGCGTGTCCTACCAGACAATGGCATAAAAATTCAATGAATTGTAATGCATTTTATAATATATATATGTGCGTATTGCAGCCGCGGAAGAAAATGCTTCAATCCCTGCTTGGAAAAATAAACTCAATGTACTCTGGGGCAAAACAGTCACAAAACCTCAATAAATCACCCCCCGGGTGAATAAACCCGAATTTCGTGGAACTACCGCTCGAATATAGGTTGTGTCCCAAGTGTAATGTAACGGGTTTCCACCCACCCCCACTCCCCCCCCCCCCAATTCCGGGCAAGTCTTACTTGTGCGCTCATTGGTGGAGAAGGCCGTATCATGGGATACTACTGCCACTAAAACACCGCCTTGGGATAAGTGCCGCCTAAGGCCCATCATTGACGTCTTGCTTTCGACACGACATGATGAAATATGAATGGGACAATTTGAAAACCAATAGCCAGGGCCCCCAGTCTATCTCAGCAGCGCCTCTCAAATGTACAGATTTCCCCCCCCCCCCGTGCTCAAAAGCTGTGAAATGCAGCAAGCATAAGCTTATAGGGGACCATGTTATATGGTTTTGAAGCAACCATGTGTGCTCATTTGCATGTAATTTCCCAGAATCCCTTGCTGCAGTGGAAGCCCTGTGTGCTGGGTGATAATGGTGAAAGGCAGGGTTGCAAACGTGTCTAAGACATGCAAATGAGCATACAGTAATATTTCCATTTGAGATAGATAGATAGATAGACTTTGTATTAGGTTTTAACTATCATTGATAGTTGATTAATAAAACACTGCACATAGTAAGAGTAACATGTCTCCAATATATCCAGGTAACATCAGGTTGATCATATGTATTTGCTCAGCCATCAGCTGCCAGTGGTAGAGATCGTTCAATGAAGCATGGACCCTTTATGAATGTTGTGTGACAGTGATGGATCACTGCATTGGGAGGAATGTTGTACATATTTATACCTCTATATTAGAGCAGTGTGATGCTAAATTATGAGATTAATCCATTTAGTGTGTTTTTTCACTCGCTAATAAAGGATATATTTTGGGGGTTATGTGTCAAAGTCTCAGCTACAAAACTAAGGATAGAGACTGTAGCAGGTTTGCCATTTATTAGCAGTAGCAGTTGGAAGTCCTGGGATTTTAAAGCTGAACTTCATTATCCGGCATCGTTAGTAGGGTAGATAGAAACCCTGCAATGATGCTAACCCCCAACAACAAATATAGGCTTTAGCCTTCCAAATGTACAGAATGTTTGCTCTAAGGCAGGGGTACGCAAACCGAGGGGCGCCAGATTTTCGGCAGCGCTTACTGAGACCCCACGCTCTTTCTCAAAGCATTGAAATGAAAGTTCCCTTACCTGATCTTTGTGGCGGCTTCTGGTGACGCGTCACCACATGACGTAGTGATGTCAGAAATGCCGGTGACAAGGTAAGGGGGGAGGGGGGAGCGTGAGCAGGGGGGGGGGGAGAGCAGGCAGGGAGGCGCAGACTTAAATATTTGCGCACCCCTGTTCTAAGGAATAGGACTGTGTGACAGCAACAGGTGGAACACAAACTATTTAAGCAGCTCATCCAGTTTACTGTGTAAATTTCATGTCAAATGTATTAAAACTAGAGAATCTTTTAGCTAAATTCACAGCGAATATGGCATTTTTTCGCAGCAGCGGATATTAGCGGCTCAGTCTCGAAAACACACATTCTCTTTTTTCCCCCCTATTATCAAGATACTCACATTGGGATCGAATGTTTGTTTTGACATTTGCTTTGGGAGGCGTATAAATAGGGGTGCAGCTACAGGTAGAAGCCATTGTGTTCATGGAAAAACAAAAACAGAAAGGCCCAGCGCAACATGTGAAGTGACACAACATACAGTATAGTACAATACTTCAGTGCTAATCTGCTTATGAGTAAGGGTCATTTAGTTAAACCCTTTGGCCAACGCGTTATAAGCCTGCAGCCAACATCATGATCAATTTGCAGGTCCGTTGTGTTCTTGGGTTTGGCTCGGTGTGGGTTACAGGGTGACTGGGTTACGGGGTGACTGGGTTATGGGGTGACTGGGTTACGGGGTGACTGCTGCTGCTGTAGTGCTGTTGGCTAAAATAATTCATTATATAATAATATTTAGTTAATGAAACTAGTAACATTTAATGTGACTGGACTGACCTCTTTCTGTGTCTACTCACTGGGCTCTACTGTACTGTCTGTGTCTATTGTCTACTTTGATAGCAATATATTATTAATAATATATTGTAGATATTTCATTCTCTCTCTCTCTCTCTCTCTCTCTCTCTCTCGTGTCATGTTACAAGAACGGGTCTAGTCAGTCAACAACCTGGCCGCAGCATTCTGCACGCGCTGCAGGCGGCGCAGCTCCTTTTCCGGAAGACACAGGTAGAGTGTATTGCAGTAGTGCGGACACAAAGACATGGACAAGCGTAGTAAGATCCTCTGGGGGGGATCAAGTGCTTGATCAGAGATTCAGAAGGAGGAAGGCGGCAGCATCTGTATATGGGGGCGGACACCCAAAATTTTGCCAGCCCGGGTCTAATGGGAAATCCACAGAAAGAGACAGGCTCCAGGGCACACACAAACTGATCCTGATCGCTTGCTTGACCAAACAAAAATAAAAAATCGTGGTCCCAATGTAGAAAAAAGTGAACAATCTTTATTGCAGCATACAAAAGTGACAGTATAAAACCTCCCACGCGTTTCAACCAATGACTGGTCTTTCTCAAGGAGTTAATGGGAAAATGGAATTCCAATGGGAAAATGGAATGGGAGATCCGCCTTTGAGTGCTCAATTAAGATCGCATGGTCCACGGTATCAAATGCTGCAGGGAGGTCAAGGAGTACCAAGATCGAACGTTCGCCTCTGCCTCTCGGCACCGGGAGATCATTAAGCACACGATCCTGAGCTGGTGACCGTTTCCTTCAGCGGTTCTGGAAAGATCCACGTCTGCAAAGAGTATATTTGATAATTGTAGTGCAGTATTTGTGCACACGTTTTGCTCCAGTGTTGCAGCTGGGGGACGGATAAATGACCCCCTATGTATTAAGCTGGGTATGCAATTCTGTCGTGTTTCAGTAATCTGGAAATCAAACTTGTTCCAGAAGGAATTATCTTTTACTAGCTATTTACCACGTTTGATACATTTTTTATTGGAATTTAGAAGCAGCCGTCCTGAATTTGTGGAATATTAATGTTTATACCCGTATTGTACATGTATCTGTTATGTGTCTGTGCTTTTAAATAATTAATAGAATTAGGAACGATTTATGTATTTACTACATTAATATAAATTCAAATAAAAACTTTAGGATAGAGAGGAAGGCAAATGGTTAAAATACCATTATTTATTTATTCTTATTTTTCTATTGAGCTCTGTGCAGATTATCCCATGAGCTCTGAACATGTACATTTGAATCACATTGCTGAAACAGATGTATGCTTAATAAATTATTCCAAAGGCGAAAAGGTTAGCTTGGCATTTGGATACATGGTGGGAAATGAAATGCTATCTCTTCAAATAATCCTGTATTTTGACTTCAATTAGTTTACTTCTTTAGATTTCTTTGTCGAAGGGTATTATAATCTTGTATTTAACCTGGCCTTGTAAATTCCTTATCATCTGCTTAATGCTCTCATTGCAAAACCTTTGGCGTTTGGCCCCTTCTGAATATTCTGTGAAGCTGTCTTCTTCTTGCTAGGGAAGCTATCGACTCCATTTAAATGCATAAAACCAGAAGAAGATCGCTTCACGGCATATTAAATAGCAGTTTTAATATTAAGTTTAAGATTAGGGGACAGCTTCTGCCAGGGCTTGTTTATAGTTTGAAGAATGAGATTACAAATCTGAATTTGCTTAGTCTTCCTTTTTAATACACAATGAAAGTGTAAATGATATGGAATATTTATATACCATGTGATTAGATGTATTCAGTTTAATTGATTCAATACAAACAAATCTTTAAATAAACCCAATCATTCTGAAATCTCAACATTTGCAATACAGAAGTACAATAATTTTAAATGAATTATTATGCATGTTTTAAATGATACTTAAATATATTTATAACTATACATCAATACTTTGTTTCATAAAGTTTCTTAATTGTTACTGCAAATGCTCACTTATCACATGTTTTGGTTCCACCTAAAAAAATTCAGGTTCTTTGATTTTGGTTTTGGATTATAGGTAAAATGTGAATTTGTAAGAAAAACTTCATAATGGCGTAATCAGGGACTGTTTTTAACGGTCTACTTATTAATATCATTTACAATCTATATAGGAAAAATAATATTAAATACAATGTGTTATTATGTATCTATTAATATATATATATATAATATTATATATTATATAATTAGATATATATATTATATACTAATTATAATATACAGTATGTGTTTTGGTATGTTTTAATTATTTTATTTTTGCATTATTAATAAAATCCATTTTTCTATTTTCACCATATATTTTCTGAGTGCTCCATTTTTGACCCTCTTTTTTTCTTTCTGTGTTTAAATTGTCTTTGGGTCGGTAGCACCGCCAGAGGGTATTATTTACCCTGACGTCTGGTTTTGTGTATTACCAGTTCATTTTGAGCTGATTTGACTGCGGCATCTATTTTGTGTTTTGTTCATATATATATATACAGTGTTCGACAAACCTATACATTTGCACGCCCTGGGTGAGTGGATTTAGTATCGTGGCGGGCGCCTATTTGCCATGGCAGCACACGTTTGGTACTAGGTGGCGAGTAGATTTTTTTTGTTCGGCGAGTAGATTTTTTGGTGATTTGTCAACCAGTGTGAATATATATATATATATATATATATATATATATATACAGCTTAACCCCGTTATAGCGCGGTCCTCAGGGGCCACCCGCGACCACTGCGTTATAAACGGGGTTGCGGAAAAAAAATGGCCGCCAAATTTTTTTTTTGTGGTGGTATTGTGTCCGCCGGAGGGGGAAAGCTGAGAACTCTCCCAGCGTTCCCAGACCCGGTGGGACAGCGGCAACAGCACACACCCAGCATCTGGAAGCTCTTCTCCCTGTATCTGCTTCCTGCTTCTGCTTCCGTCTTGCGAGAGCAAGCTCCCTTAAAGAGACAGTGTGTCTGTGTGTGTGTGTGTGTGTGTATTTGACTGTGTGAGACTGTGTGTGTATGTGTTAGTGTGTGTGTGCAGTGTGCTGTGAGTGTGTGCAGTGTGCTGTGAGTGTGTGCAGTGTGCTGTGTGTGTGCAGTGTGCTGTGAATGTATGCAGTGTGCTGTGAGTGTATGCAGTGTGCTGTGAATGTATGCAGTGTCCTGTGAGTGTATGCAGTGTGTGTGCAAAAAAAACCCAACTTTTTTTTTAAAATTCGGGGTCCACGCTCAAACCGCGTTATAAGCGGATCCGCGTTATAGCGGATCGCGCTATAACGGGGTTGAGCTGTATATATGTATATCTGTGCCCTTTTGTGTCTCCCCACTGTCTCTCTCTGCAGATCCGCTGCGGTTTGGATAATTCCGAAGTGAAGGACTCTGGGAGTGTAAGGATTTGATCTCGCTCATCTCTAATTCTTACTTATATTACCCCTTTAAATATTGCATTCCATTTCCTATTTGTCATTGTCACGGGAGACCAGGACTATCACACCAGGGATAATTCGCCAGACAGAACAACAGAGTTAATTAAATTTAAATTTATTGGACAATAATATATCCCCAACTGTTACAGACATACAACACACACTCTCAACTGGGAATACCATACCGCCCTAGGTGCAGGGACCTTCATGAGATTTTCCCTGTTCTGTTCCCACACAGTGCCTACAGGAACTAGTCTTCAGGCCTGGTACCGGCGCTGGAGCTCTACATCTGCAACAGCCAGAGACATAGAACTAGAGCTGGAACTAATGTCATACCCCATGCCACAGCATGGATACATGAGGCCAGGTGTCTTCAATATGACCCAGCCCCTGATTGGTGGGTAGAAATGCAACATAACTTTGGCTACATACAAATAGTTACATGGAAAGGTCACATAACACTTTGCAACATTCCCTTGAACACAAAATGAACCCCTGGTCCCTGGAGTGCTGGCTACATATTTTTAAAAAAGCAGTCACATTTACCCCTACCGTCAGTCATATTTTCTGTTTTTATAAACATATATAATAAACTTTAAGTGATAGGGGGAAAAAATTCTGAATAGTTTTAGAAATAATGGCAGAGTTCCACAGCTGCAACGGGGTAAAAATAAAACCTTATCTAGTAAACTGACAATTTTACATAAAGCAAATGTATGGAATAATGATACAAAAGAGTTAAAAGGATGGGCAGAGGTCTGAATATTGACCTGCTAGGACAGGGATGGCCAACTCCAGCCCCAAGGGCCACCAACAGGTCAGGTTTTCAGGATGTCCCTGCTTCAGCACAGGTGGCTCAATGAGTGGGTCAGTCACTCAGTTACGATACTCACTGAGAATGCCGGCGAATCGTCTGAGAACACTGACTGGGCCGCGGCTATTTTGGCATTTCGTATGGTTCACGACATCATGCAAAAGGTTCTCACATCTCTGCCATTGAGTATAACATTAAGGGCTTTCCCTTCCCCTGTGGTATGTTCCCCACGGTTGGTAATGATGACAAGAAACCAATATGAGCACAACGCCTTTCAAAGAACAAGTAGAATCCAGCCCTGAAAGCTTCCAGTTTAGCTACAATGAATATTGAGTCTCGTCTCCTCGATTGGGTTTCAGGTTGTAATATTGAAGCTTCTTATATGAATGTACTGCTGTTGTTTTCAGTTGGCCACAAATCGCATCTAGTTCCTTCCTGCGGATAATTAATCCATGTGGTTTTTACTTTGCCTAATTGCTTGCTCGCTAATTGTGAAGGTGAAGGTGTTCATAATACAGATATAACAGACGTTGTTACCCGCTAATGTGAGCTGACGCATAAAATAACATTTACGTTCCCTCCTTAAGCAGTTTTCAATTACATGTAAGCACCCTGCTATATCTCCCTAGCCTGGCATAGAAGTCCTGGTAACAGCCGGCAGTGCTAGGGTTAATAAGTCACAAGCTGGTGAGATCACATCTCATCATGTCTGAATATTGTAGCAATTTGCAGGCACATGTCTGGGCCTGGGAGCTCTGGGCCAGACAGGATGAGGGCCTTGCTACATTTGATTCTGCCCAGTTACTGGGGCAGAATAGCCTGGCTCCTCCTACTGTATAAATATGTGGGTTCCTCTAAATTAGTTCAGTTCTGCTCCTTAGGGAAAGTGACTTCTGCCTCACCCCTTAGGGGGTGAGTGATTCTGATTCCTAGTCCAGCACTAGCCATGGGCTAAGGCAGGGGTGCGCAATCTTTCCCTGCTGCTTCCCTCCCTTCTCGCACCCCCCTCCCTTACCTTGTCTCCGGCTCTCGGCTTCATTGCCATGATGACGCGTCGCCGAAGACAAGGTAAGTGAAGTTGCAGAGGCCTCACACGATCCCCCGGCATTAATTTAAATGCCTTGGGGGTAGAGCGCAGGGGCGCTACAACCGCTGCGCCCACCCCATAAAAATCTTGCACCCCCCTGGGGCGCGCGCCCTCAGTTTGCGCACCCCTGGGCTAAGGTGTGCTGTACCTGCCGTACACATTAGGGGGTGAGGGGAGTGCCAGTCTTCCCCAATGGGGGAAGGATACAAGCAGTCCAGTCCTACCCGTGGGGGAAGTGGGCGATGCAGGCAGGGATCTGTAATGTATGCTGGAAAGTATGGTGCACCCCAATAAAAAGGGTTGTGGGTCACCTTAGCACTACCTGGGGTACCCCCCTTAACCTAGGGATTCCCTCAGCTACAGGAATACAGCTGAGCAGGAGCTACTTCCATTTCAAGAAAGTCACAGCTCAACCCATTTTACCCCATTAGATTTTCCAATGAGCCACCGCCAGCTAAGAAGTTTCACTTCAAAATGTGTATGATAATGGTGTATATTAAAAGAAATTGTCTGTTTCGGATACTTTTAAATATCAGTTAAATGTCCAATCTGGAAACAAAACCTTTGTCATACAGCAATGTCACAGAATAATAAAAATACATATAAAAAGTACAACACATGAATATAAATATTTTATTAGCCTTTTTGCTATTATGTATTTTTAACTTCAAATGTAGTACAGAAAATCCCTTTCGATTAGTTAGAAAAATGACAAGTAAGCAAATACTTCTGCTATCTACATGCACCTATGCTACAGGTAAAAAATAGCTCAAAACATATGGTCTACTAAATTCTCCAATTCAGGCAGACTGGACCAATGGCCATTTATATGCATTATCTGTCTCGGTCTATTCCGATGGATTCTGGATAACAATCAGAAGGTATTCTTTGTCTGAAAAAAAAAAAAAAGATACATTATGATCACACCAAAACTGCGTGATTATTTCTAAATTCTCCAGTCTAATAAAAGATGCAGCCAGAAGGACAGTAAGCGGCCTATTCTAGTAGCTTCGATATTTTAATAGCAACATCGAATGTCACGGTACGAAATTTGTGAAGAGAAAAAACAAAACAAAAAACAACGGTATTCACTATTGCAAATCGCATTTTATATACCATTTGTTTTAAATAAATGACCTACTGCATGTTTGTAGTTGCTTTACAAGCGAAATGACCTACGGTACGATTTCACCACCAGACTGGAAGAGTTGCACAGAGAGAAGCTGCATCTCCCTGCACAGCTCTGTCAGGCGATCACGCTGCTTTTATTTAAATTTTTAGTAGGATTGTAGCAGGGTGTCTCAGAAGCTGAACCGCATTCATTTCAGGTCCAGGGACCCCCTGCTTCCTCAGGTACAGGCCTCCGTATCGGGATCTCCTGCAAGTTTAAAATGTCCCGCGTGTCACGTGACCAGGACATTTAAACTTGCAGGATATACCGGCACCCCATACTGGAGCCTGTACTTCGGGAAGCAGGGGGTCTCAGGATCAACGTCAGAGACACCCTGCTTCAATCCAATGTAATTAAAATAAAAACAGCTTTATTACCCTAGTGACTAACCCCTAAGGTAATGAAGGTGCTAACCACCAGTACCCGATTTGTTAGTGTAGAGGAGGTGGGTGAAGATTATAGTTGCCACAGGGTGGGTGGTTAGGCCTCCTGGGAGGGGTTCATTCCTTAATCACCTTAGCAGTTACTACCGCCAATGTAATTAAGGGGTTAACCCCTCACTCTACCCACCCTGCGGCAACTACAACCTTCACCCATCCCCTCTATACCAACAAGTCTTACTAGTTAGTCACTAAGGTAATAAAGCTATGCTGTTATTTTGTTTTAATTACACAGGATTGAAGCAGGGGGTCCCTGGACTTGAAATTAAAGGGGTTCAGCTCCGGAGACCCCCTGTTTCAATCATATGTAGTAAAAAGAAATTAGACTCCATCTGATGCAAATTGCAAATCCTATCATCTCGACACCCTTTAGGTGGTGTTAAAAAAAACAAAAACAAAACAAAATAAATTAAAAAAAACCACATGTATTTTAGCCATGATTTGCATCTCGGAGCTACTTGAATAGCAGTTATTGGCAAAAAAAAAATGCATGTTTCAGCCTTTTTTGACCTACCGTTCTTTGTATTTGCCAGAGTGATAACGCTTTTAAAAAAGCCGCTTACAGGCGATTTTGTTATGCAATAACAGCTTACTTAATAGCTACACATGCAAAAATCGATAGTGAAGTGCACTTTACATGCGTTAAGTCACTTATCGAGCTTCTAAAATAAGCCCCTAAGACATTCAAATAAATTAACCTGACATGATATAATATTAGCATGATTTAATTTAAGGAATATTATGTACTTAAATACATGACTTTGGGATTAAAATTTGCAATACATGATTCAGACACATGTTTATATGGTACATATTAAGAGAAATACTTATGCATTAACTGGCTTTAAAAAAAAATACTTTCTTACAAAAAAAAAAAAAGCAGTGTGTAAAATTTCTAATGATTTAAAATCATTTGTTCTGAACATATTTAACAGCATAAAATATTTTCTAACGAAGTGAACTATATGTACTGTGCTCCAAAGGCTTGAAAACCAGATTAACTGGTTATTGTATTACCTGGGGCAACCATTATTTCATGCTTCTTTGATCTGATCCGGAGAAAGGTTAGATCGTTTTGAGGGTCAATATCTCGCACCGTGCTTCTGGCTTTCATAGACAGCTGGTGAAGGAGACCGGCATACTGCACGGTGGTGGAGTTATCCAGCGTTGTTCTTATTGGGATTCCTGCAAATAAACATGGGAGATTCTTGAGAAAGTCACAACATGTCTGCAGAAAAAAAAAAGTTAAATCCTTAGCATGTCACCTTAATAATGGCTCGTCATCAGCATAGATCCATGATAAAGAAATGCCAGTGCGTTATGGAAATACACTTCTTAAATCTTTAAAAATGTACACATACACGAAGGCAAAACCAATTGCCAGCAATATTTACCATTTCGTCTCATTTTATTTTAACTTAATTGTAATTTTTATGACAATATTCTAGTTCAATATGACAAAGGAACAAATAGCAATAAAATAAGCACCTGCCTTTAATTTCTATTTAATGCTGCACGAGCCTGCAACACATTGCAAAGCAATAGGGATCTTTAGCCCTTCAGCACATAGTCTACGCTGCCATCTCTGAACGATTGATGCCTTATCAAAGAAAGTATTTTCATAATAAACTCTGGTATGTGTGCCTAAAAGAGAATTTTAAGTATGTTGATAAAGCAATAACGTCCTAGCAGTGAACTACAGTACCTTTTGCATAATATCCTTAGGGCAAAAAGGACAGGTACAAAGACACCTTTCTACATCCTTTTGATGCTCTGTTGGACCTTGTTGCTATAGCAAACCTGTTGTGTTTAAATTGAGATTGTGATTGCAATCTCCTGATTCCATTCACAAACAGCTGAGGAAAATGTTAATTATTATCCTTATACTATAGCAGGCACAGGTTGAATAGTTACTTTGATTGGTGTCCTAACTATTCCTCAAATGCATCATGGGCTAAGCGAAAATATGATTAATATAGGACTGATTTTAATATCTCAGGTGTGGATAAGAATGTCTATCTTGCTCAACCAGCCATAGAGATATGTAGGGAATCCGAATACTTTTAGTTGGCTGGTTATTTTAAGATGATCTCTACATATTGAAAGAAGAGGATAGATGGATATCAGTAACATCTACTACCTTCTGCATTCACCACTATAGTTCCAATTACTCCTTTATGGGACTGAATCCTTTTCAATGTTTCTTCAACCTCAGCCTGCAAGAAAATAAGAGTTTCAAAGTACTACACCACTTTATGATCTCCCCTTCTCTCTCCCTCCAACCCCAGGGCGAGATATCCCACCCCCGCAACCTGCCCCAGGGCGAGATAATCCCACCCCGCAACCTGCCCCAGGGTGAGTATCCACCCCCCACAAACCTGCCCCAGGGTGAGCTATCACCACCCCCCACAACTGCCCCGGGTGAGCATCCCACCCCCACAACCTGCCCCAGGGTGAGCTATCCCACCCCCACAACCTGCCCCAGGGTGAGTATCCACCCCCCACAACCTGCCCAGGGTGAGATATCCACCCCCACAACCTGCCCAGGGTGAGATATCCCCACCCCCACAACTGCCCAGGGTGAGTATCCCACCCCCCACAACCTGCCCCAGGGTGAGATCCCACCCCCCCACACCTGCCCAGGGTGGATATCCCACCCCACCCCCCCCCACAACCTGCCCCAGGGTGAGCTATCCCACCCCCACAACCTGCCACAGGGTGAGCTATCCCCCCCCCACAACCTGCCCCAGGGTGAGCTATCCCACCCCCCACAACCTGCCCCAGGGTGAGATATCCCACCCCCCCACAACCTGCCCCAGGGTGAGCTATCCACCCCCCCACAACCGCCCCAGGGTGAGCTATCCCACCCCCACAACCTGCCCCAGGGTGGCTATCCCACAACCTGCCCCAGGGTGAGCTATCCCACAACCTGCCCCAGGGTGAGCTATCCCAACCCCCACAACCTGCCCCAGGGTGAGCTATCCCACCCCCCACAACCTGCCCCAGGTGAGCTATCCCACCTCCCACAACTGCCCCAGGGTGAGCTATCCCACCCCCGCAACCTGCCCCAGGGTGAGCTATCCCACCCCACAAACCTGCCACAGGGTGAGCTATCCCACCCCCCACAACCTGCCCCAGGGTGAGCTATCCCACCCCCCCCCCACAACTGCCCCAGGGTGAGCTATCCCACCCCCCCAACCTGCCCCAGGGTGAGCTATCCCACCCCCCAAACCTGCCCCAGGGTGAGCTATCCCACCCCCCACAAACCTGCCCAGGTTAAGATATCCCACCCCCCACAACCTGCCCCAGGGTGAGCTATCCCACCCCCACAACCTGTCCCAGAGAAGGGGGCATATACAGTACGAGGCACAAAGTACAGCTAACCGCACACCTTAATTAAAAAAAAAAAACCCGTCTCAATACATTCCCATATACACCTCACAGCCTGCACGAATGGGATATTTAAGCCCCGTGTCCCCGTGCCTCACCATCCTGCACCGGCGTCCGAGCTCAACTATCAACAAACGGTAGCTTCTCTCTGTTGCTATGACACCACCGGAACTGACGACACAAGTGGATGGGCGGGGACTTCACGAGCATGGAGCAGTCACGTGGCTTTAGCTTGGTGAGAGTTGGTGCCCCTGCTGGTGAAGACTGAGCAGTGCAGGGAGATACGGAGTAGCTGTTACAGTAACACCTTGTATCAGGACCAAATGCAATATCATTGTATGAGGAAAGAGACGAGTATAATAATGTTATTTTACACACAAACACGTGTGTGTGTGTGTGTGTGTGTGTGTGTGTGTGTGTGTGTGTGTGTGTGCGTGCGTGCGTGCGTGCGCGTGTGTGTAAAATAACATTATTGTACATCATTCATAAATAATGTATACATTGACTAGAGAGTGATAGTGTGAACATGTTGCTAAAAATGTAATGGTTGAATAATATTCACATTATCTGAGCTGAAAAGAGAGTTTTAACACATATGGTCAGAGGGCCACTCAAATGCCCATCTCAGACCACAAAAAACCCAGCTCTGTATTATATTTTAACAAGAGTTGACATGAGCATAGTGAGCACATTACATGCAAATAGGGTTGCCAGAGGGATTCTCCAAATAAAACTGGACACAATGGTGAAATGTGCAACGCATTCGAGACACACAAACACACATTCACACACACTCCTCTCTCCATTCCATGCTGTTTCCTCCTTTCCTTGGTCCCACCCCTAGGCTCCTGCCACCTCCTCCTGATTGGCTGTATTACCCAGCAACTTCCAATCAGGATGAAGGAAGCTGCCCAGCCCCCTAGCAGCAGCCCTGCTCTCTCCCTGCTTTGGGAAATCCTGCGGCCCCCCCAAGCCGGTCAGGTCACTATATCCAGAGATGTAACACCGGACACATACATGCCCAGTATTACCTCAATTGTTTTACTGGACAGAGTGTCCACATACAGGACAGTCCAGTTCAATACTGGACACCTGGCAACCCTAAAAAGATGTCAAAGTCCAGCGACCCGTGTCAGTGAGATTTATTGGTTTTGGTCCAAAAAAAGTACATTTGAATGGAAAAGGGAGGAACTAGTGAAGCCGACTTCAGATCACTGAAGTTCAGGGTAAATCAGTGAGCGCAACCAGTAAGTTCACTGGACAATTATTTTATCGCTGTATTTATGGAATTCAGATGGTTTTGTGCATGTACTGTATACTGCTCCCTGAAAATAAGGTCAGAGACACACGGATGTGCTGCCTATTAACGTATATTAGCTACTTGTTTCTGTGTAATAGTGATGCCTGCTTGTGTGTTGCACGTCTAAGATATGAAAAATATTCACAGTTGTCACAAGGTTTACTCAGGCTTTCTTTCTTCTGGAGCAGATAAGATTAACTCCAATTGTAATAGGTCAATAAAAATGTCTAACCATGTATTTTGTAAAATTCTTTTGGCTTTAAGTGCTATAAAAATTGTAATTCCTATCATTATATCATGATGTAGAGCAGGGGTGCGCAAACTGGGGGCTGCAAGATTTTTCAGGGGTGGGTGCGGCAGTTGTAGAGGCCCCGCGCTCTTCCCCCAAGACGTTTAAATGAATGCTGGGGGATCTCGTGAGGCCTCTGCAATGTCCCTTACCTTGTCTTCAGTGACGTTTCGCCATGGCAACGTGGCGTCAAATTATGCCGTGGGGTCACGTGATGTCACATTGCCACGGCAAAGTGACGTCACGTGACCCCACGTCATCATTTGACGCCAAAGACAGAGTAAGAAGGGGGTTAATCTATGAGAGGAAGCAGAACAGATGTAAAAAACAGCACAACAGAACATATTCACATGAACAGATTATTATTGATGATAAATAGTTCCAGGTCACAAGCTAATGTAATGATGTTACTTTGTGTACAGTACTTCTGCTTTAATATATAACAAGTGAACAGAAATGTTCACCCCGTGCTCTATTAGTGTAAAAAAGGAATATAACCCCCCCCCCCCCCCAATATTAATGGTGAAAAGGTGAACAAACACGGTGTGGGAAAATATACACAAAGAAATCTGTGCCAATAATAGTGTTAAGTGATAATCAGTGAAAAAGTGATTTTCATATAATAAATAAAGTGGGTAAGCAGTTTTGCAGCTCTGACCCAAGTAGAATCTTCCACTGGGGTTCTTGCAGTACTGGTCTCGGAAATATGGGGAGATCGAAAATATAAAAAATGACATATAGTGCAATATTGTATGATAACGTGAAATTTATTTTCAAGTAAATCTCAAAAAATGCGCACTCACAAAGTGATTGAAATCAGGCACGAAACCCCACATGGGACTCAGAGTGCTTTCCCCTGGCCCAATGTTGATGTTATCTTAACATAGATGTGGGTGCTTTTGAAAAATGTGCTCAAGGGGGCAATATTCTAGCATTACAGTGTATAGATTAAACTCATAATGGATTCGAGGGGGAAATTGCTTCTTTTAAAGCTTGTCTGTAGAATATGTATGTTAGTGTAGTGTAGACAGATTCCCTTTGTTGCAAAACCACGTGAGCCCCTTTAATGGCAGAATAATGGTAAAACTGTAAGGGAATAGAATACGGTATCCAATGCTTGGGATTGACATGAGATTATCCCAAATATGACAGGAAGCCCCAAGGATCAAATAGAGTCTGAGGTCTTACAGCAGATAGGACCATAGGCAGAGACGGGACACAAAGGGGTCTTTTTTGCCGTCACATTCTAGGTTTCTATGGTAGAAGGTTGTGCCTTTTGAAACGGTATCATTGCTAATATTACACTTCGTGGGTGATACTATATGAACAGTTCCAGCTCGTTACTTTTCTGCAGCTTCTGTTTAAAAATGAGGAATAGGTCAAATGGTTGAATTTCTCTAAATGTCATAAACTGAAAGTGCTGCCAGTTGGAGCCAAATCACGTTCCTTCTGAACTCTAGTACAAAGAATCTAGCAGTTATTCATCACCAGGGTCTCCTTTCATTCCCAATCGGTGCCCACCTGCCAACAGCAAAGGCACTGGCTACAAAAATAAATGTTTTTATGAGGACTGTCTTAAAGTACAGTATAAAAGCAGAGCAACAGATCTGATGAAGTTGTGATTCTCTGAAAACTTTTATTTGAACAGCTGGAAAGAGGTAATACTGATATATCACAGAGGTGAGCCAACATCCAGGCATTTACTACAGAGTAAAAGTGTAGCAGAGTATATTAAGTTATTGGTTTTGGACTCTAGTCGTCTGATAAATATATACAGTACATGCAGGCGTAACTGGGCTCTGCTCAGTGTTTATATATGGGTGCATGCACATGTGCAGTCTACGTTATTATGCAAGGCTTTGATTGTTCCTGCAGGATGTGGTTTTATGATGGATGAGGTTAGCTAGGAAAAATGTAAACTGCTGGGCTACCAGAAGTGGGCAAGACATAGAAGTTAGAGAAAGAGCCAAGCCAGAAAACGTACGTGTGTGTGTGTGTGTGTGTGTGTGTGTGCTTATTAAGGTTATGGTGGGTAAAAAAAGTGACTAAAACCCTCCACAGTAAAGCATATAGCAACTGTAAATATTCCTGTATATTCATTTGCATGTCTTAGATAGGTCTGCAACCCTGTCTTTCACCATTATCACCCAGCACACAGCACAGCACTGTGTGCTCATTTGCATGCCATTTCCCAGAATCCCTTGCTGCAGTGGAAGTGCTGTGTGCTGGGCGATGATGGTGAAAGACAGGGTTGCAGACCTGTCTAAGACATGCAAATGAATATACAGGAATATTTACAGTTGCTATATATATATATATATATATATATATATTATATATATATAACAGCACGTGTGAAGGTATATAAACACACAAGAAATAATACATTCTTCACTGATCATTGAAACACTTTTCATAAAAGTATGTTGCAGAAACATCTATCAAAATGTTTTAAGCTGAACTACATACCATTTGCAGCCGTTACATATTGATGCAGTCGGCATTGCATGCTTTGACAGAGGTAGAGTTAGCAGCAGAAAATTATAGCGGGCATTATGAGCTGCTGAGTTATATATTAGTTATTTGTCTGGGTTTAGGTGTGCAGGATTCTTTTAAATACAAATTCAAAGAAGAGAAATATAATGGTACCCCCCAACATCCCCTGTCCTCTCCCTGCACGAGAAGACTTTCCGCATCAGAAATATTTACAGAAAGGGTCCTCAGATCCAGTGGATTTCCCATTAGGCTGAGTAGGCTAGAGCGACAATTTTTTTTGGGGCGGCAATTTTTTGGGGAGAAAAGGTGTGTGTGTGAGAGCCTTACCTTTTCCGAAGTGGGCCCACTCCTGTAGTGTCACGGCGTCATGGCGACCCGACGTCAAGTGACGTAGTAACGTCACATGATGACACATTGCCATGACAACGTGTCTTCGCATGCCTGCCGTGTCATCATTACGTCACTACGCTGGGGCGCAGGGCCTTCCCCAGCCTACGGGCAGCACACACCTAAGTCCGCCACTGCTCAGAACATATCATATTCATGACAGGCCTGTCATACGTGAACTGCAGAAGCAATGACTGGTTCTTCCCAAGCCATTAACCCCTTCCTCTGACAACTCTGTAACGGGAGGGTGGCAGGTTAAAGGGGAATGTGAGGGGAGGGGATTTTTGGAGTAGCCCCCCCCCCCAACAGACGTATTAGAGGCTAATACATTAAGGGAATTCAGTCATGCTTGAGACAGAGATAAGGCTAAATACAAAATAAAAATAACAAAATTAGCAAAGTGGTTGTTACCGGACACCAAATTCTATGGTTCTATTTTAATTAAGAAGAAATGTCATTTTGTATGATGGGCAGGACATGTTCTATGTTCCAGAATAATTAGAAATGATCTTTACGCTGACAGACATGCAACACTGCTTTGTTTTATTCACTGCTAAAACGTCTGATCCAGTGTAGTCCTGCGCCCTGGTGGGGGGCTTTGCTTTATTAGGGTGCAAAGCTATTTAGATCCAATTTTTAAAAAGTGTCTTCCTATTCTACGCATATTCTATAAGGCCGGGGTCGTGGTAAAAAATACAGCGCTGAGCCAGGAAACTTACCTCCTGCATCCGGCATGTGTGGGGCTTTGGCAGACGCTCCCGCACGCTTCCGCAGGCGTGCGGAGGCGTGTGGAATTGCAGCCGACAGATTCACTTAATTTTTCGCGCTGAGGGAAGTGGAGGGCCTGTCACGTGACCGGCAAAAGCCAATGGCACTCCGTGACGTCGGCGCCGTGACGTGGCGCACTAGCCCCGCCTCCCACCCACCTCACAAGCGCGCTCGCTGACGCCAGGACACAAAAAAGCTCCTGCTTGAGCAGGAGAGCATGAGTGTCAGCACGGCTCAGCGCTGTATTTTTTTTACCAAGGCCCCGGCCTAAGAACGGAAAGAGAAGGACACATTGTGAAATTAGCCCAGGTTACTTGGACTGTAAATAAAAACCTAGTGGAAGTTGGTAAATTCCCACTCTCCACAGTACAGCAAATAAAAATCTCCCTTGTGAGCACATTCACATGTCTCAGACAGGTCTGCAACCCTGATTTTCACCGTTATCTCCTGGTTATACTGGCTTTGCAATTTGAAGCTGCGATAAGTTTCAAACACACATTATAGAAGTTATGGTGGGTAAAAAAAAAACTTCTTTAACCCAGGCTGTGCTGAAAAGCTGTGTAATGCGGCAAGCATAAGTTTATAGGGGGTCCATGTTAAAATGGATTTGAAGCAAAAGGTGACACTGGTCATTTGGATGTTATTTCCCAGAATCCCTTGCTGCAGTGGGAGCACTGTATGTTAGGAGTTAATGGTTGAAAGGCAGGGTTGCAGACCTGTCTCAGACATGTGAATGTGCTCACAAGTGATATGTTATTTGCTAAATTGACACTTCAATCATTTGTTTTGCTATATCCCTAACACCATTAGTAGGGAAATGTGTCAGTAATGTGGATACGAGTCCTCAAGGTGGTGCACAAGGTACAGCTGCCAGGAATTCAGGTTCAGCCAAGCTGAAAAAAGGCGATCAAACCGAACATTTTTAGCTTGCTCCACTTAATGTCATGCCGGTTTATTTAATTGTTGGCATAACTTTGTTAATGAATTCTGCCAAGATATTGTTTTAAAAGGTGCTGAGGGGGATGTGTGTGCATGCATAATTAATGTGCTTACTGTAAATGAGACAGCTTGGGACATGTTGTATATTTTCTTTTACCTGTAGGACATTTCTATGCAGCTAGATTACCAGCACAGCCACTAAAACAGTCTCATCTTCTCAAAGCTGCTGCACACACGGTGAAGGCCAAAGGTGACCAACTGCAGATAATGCCGGTGATGAACTGCAGGTAATAAACTTATTAAGATTTCAGCAGATGTTGCTGCTTTTGTATGCTAATGGCAACTTTATGTACCATTCTCTTCCCCTTTGAGAGCAGATGTGAATATGTAAAAACACTTCTTTATATCAAATGCAAATTGATAGCGATATTGGTTCGGTTACAAGGCAGAGTCGTTTGATTGGATAATTACAGCGAAATTATGCGCAGCTTCATCAAAATGTATGTGTGGCATACCGGTAACTTTAAAACGATCTCAGGGCTTATTTAAAACATAAATTGGCGTTCACAGAACAGAAAGGAGACCCGGCGAGAGTTCTAATTGTGAGGGTGTTCAGCGCTGGGTTTATTGCATACAAGTTACACGTTGTTAAAAGCATTACAGGAATACTGATAATGTCACGTAAGAAACCTTTTGCTGAGAAGTGTATATATTGTAGCTGCTGCAAAAAAATGAATAGCAGGATCCGCTTGCATTTCTATTGGCATTTTTAATTTCCGAGGACTGCAGAGGATTGCATAACGTCACCTCTGGGGTGGGTCCCTGGCAATTTGCAAACTCATTTGCCTCTTTATTGCCGGAAAGGAGAATTGATGTTTCAGTTCTCACTAGATGAAGACGGTTAACAATAAACAGAAGAGAGAGAGAGAGTCTGAGGCAACATTCGAAAGATTCTGACTTAGATTGTAAGCTCTTCAGGGCAGGGGTTCCCTTTCCTATTGTTACTTTCATGTCTGAAGCGCTTTTCCCCACTATGTGTTATATTATTATGTCACATGTATTGCTGCTGTGACGTGCTATGTACCTGGATGGCGCTATATAAATAAAGATATACATACATCCCATTTAGACCATTTCTGCCACACTGCTCAGTTATATTATTAGGGTTACAATGTGACAGCTTATTATTGTAGACATTTGATTTCAGCCATAGAAACGGGTACCATAGACACTGTTGCATCTGTTTCTTTACAGGTGATGCATCGTTCTTGGGGAGCATTACCTGTGAATACTTGGTAAGTTCGGTGACTACATTTTGATATACTGTTATATATTGGGATGTGATGTGTAGGTGGAAGAGGGACCTTGCGGTTCAGGTACTGTTTGTGTATTGGTAATGCTTTGGCGGAGAAACTCTTTATAGTCTTTGTTATGTCATTTTATCTCGCTTTGCTTCGTGTAAGACACATTAGATTCCAAGCTCCCAGGGCATCTGAGCAGATCCATCTTCTAAGACTTTATTTGAGAATTCACAAGAGTGGCCGGGTTACAAGAGTACCCCAAAAATATCAAATTGCATAAGTGTTTCTCTAAAACAGAAAGCCACTGGAGGATTACACAATGCAGTCTGGGAACTGGATGCAATACAAAAATGAAACTAAAAAATTGTTGGCAGAAAACACATTTGTTACTAAGATTTCAAATTCCCTTCAGCACCCAAAATGTATCCTTTTATATAATTCTTTGCTAATTGTAACTATGCAAAATAGAGTTATACGCTAACCAGAACTTTTTTTCGTTAAGGAACCCTATGTGAAATTCTGAGGATCCCCAACCCTCTCTCACAGCGCATCTGTGATCAGATGCATTGTAAGGAACCCCAACCCTCTCTAATAGCGTGTCTGTGAGCAGATGCATTGAAAGGAACCCCAACCCTCTCTAATAGCGCGTCTGAGATCCGATGCATTGTAAGGAACCCCAACCCTCTCTAATAGCGTGTCTGAGATCAGATGCATTGTAAATTCTTCTGTATTTGGTACAATTTTCAAATTACCTGAAAGTTGCAGGGAACCCTTTAGGGATGTTTGCGGAACCCAAGGGTTCCTAGGAACCCTCGTGGAAAAACTCTACGCTAAGCTATCATTTTTTTAAATCAAACCCTTGTTAATAAAAATAGAATTGCTGTTCTACTAATAAAAATATGAGCATTTAGATACAGTATGGGCCGTGGCAACGTTTGGGGCTCCTACGATAACCAAAGAGGACCATAACTTTGGCATGTAATGCAGCACTGCTGTTTAATTCTCATATTTATAATTGGCATACAATTGGTCTTAAAGACAAACACATGAGCTCTGCAGGGTATTCTTATTGGATTGTAAGTGTTGCTACATTCCCCTTTCCAGCCAGAGCTTCACCACGAGCTGTCAGAATGCAGATGTTCTGGCTTGGTCATTATCCACTGACAGATTTTTAAAAAAAAAAGTAAATCACCCTAGTGTCACCGAGGGAACATATGCATCAGATGTGAAAAGCAAGCCATGACCCGAAAGGCAAATAAGGGTGAAGAATCTGCCCTTGGTTACTTAATTACAGTAAAAAGTAGGCCTATGACAATTGCACCAATTACGTTGTATCTTTGGCCATCAACAGAATTAGACATTCAAAGTTATTAATTCTACTTAACGTTTCCCAGTGAGTGTTACTGATTGTTACGGGAATCATGTTTGTTCATAAATCAGTAGTTGCCAAATTAATTTTACTGTTACTTGCCTCTGATTAATGGTTTGAGGCTGTTCTATGTCAGTGGCAATGCATTACTGGCCCCTACAGAACAAAATGGTTAAAGTTACCTAAAATCAGTTACAAACACACACCCACGCCTCCTTCCCCCTCCCCCTTACACACACACGCGCCTGCTCCCTCCATCCACCCCCCCACAAATCCCCCCCACCCCCTCACAAATCCCCCTACCCCCTCACACACCCTACCCCTCACATACACACACAGCCTCCCCCCCAAACACACACAGCCTCCCCCCCGACTCACACAGCCTCCCCCCTTCACACACACACAACCTCCCCCCCTCACACACATGTCCCCTCCCACAATCACCCCCCCCCCACACACACACCATTTACTGTTGCAAGAGTATCTGAGATAACAAAGCTCTATCCTAGATTTCCTCTTACCTCTCCAATCGTACTTTGTGTCAATGTTTGCCAACAATTGGTCCTTTAGCTGTTTTTTTACACTGGGGGTTGTTGTTGTATTGCGGATGTTCTGTGTCCCGGTTGCCAAGCAGGATGCTTTGTTTAGCATCATGTTTCTCTGGGAACGGGGCAGAGGCGAACTGATGCGGATGCATGTGGGCGTCCCGGCGGGACCCGATTTTGCGGCAAACACTCCGCTGCAGCACATCTTGGATGGTTAAATTATGGGGTGTATATATATATACACATATACATTTCCCTGTACCTGTCAGCCCTCACCTGGACAAAGACTGCGTGGCAGTCGAAACGTTGGTTTCTTAGCTGAATTAAATTACTTATTGCGAAGTCCGTGTGCCAGGATCATCTTTATTCTCGTTTGCCAACACCTCAGCGCCTCTCCTGCTGAAATTCCTCTTCTGGTTTGCTATAAAATCCCATGTTACACACCAAATTCTCGGCACTTTTAAGGCTACACACTCTTCCGCTCCTTACATCACAGCCCTAATTTGTTGCAACACACCTTCCCGACTTTTGCGTTCTGCTCAAGGATGTCTTCTGTCCAACTCTTTCATATCTAAAGCCCTCTTCTGCCTAAAACCTCTCACTCACTGCCCCACGCCACTGGAATGTCCTTCCCCTCAATACCCGACTAGCACCCTCTCTCTCCAGCTTTAGGACCTATCTTAAAACACACCTCCTTAACGAAGCATACGAGCAGCTCTGTGGCTAGTACTATACACTTCATACTGTACATCAACCTTGGCCCCTTGCAGACACACTTACCAGAACACCCTCCTACTACCACTGTACGTTCCTCCTGCTTACCGCTTCGATTGTAAGCTCTTCGGGCAGGGATTAATTTTCCTAATGTTACTTTTATGTCTGAAGCTCTTATTCCCACTATGTGTTATATTATTATGTCACATATACACTGGCGACACACTTTATTCGAGCTCGGCTAGTCCCACGAATTCGGGTATACCCGGGTGTATTGAGGTTTGTGACTGTTTTCTGCCCGAGTGCATTGAGGTATTTTCCAAGCAGGGATTGAAGCATTTTATTCCCGCTGGCTGCAATACTGCACAGTATATATATATATATATACTGCATTACAATTCATGAATTTATGCCATCTGGTAGACACGCGAAGCATTGCAGCCTATTAAATCCTAATCATTATCATTTAACAGATCAGCCGCCCGTCAGCCAGGCATGAACCTAGGCTGGAAAGGCAAACGCAACGGGGCTTGTCAGAGGTGAGGAGCGGCGCATTCCAGGTATCTGCCAGGTACATACTGGGTATTTGCTCGAATAAAGTGTGTCGGTGCAGTATTACTGCTCTGAAGTGCTATGTATATAAATGGTGCTATATAAATACAGATATACATACATAAAACTAAACGTTAAATAATGTGATACAAATGGCGTTTCCTCATAGAAATCTGTGAATCAGTCGTAGCCTTATAATTGTATTGGGGGATGGGGCGGAGATATCACACTTTCTACCACAGGTGAATGCAGTGGGATTTCTTACAAAACACCATGGAACTAAATGATTTTACCCCTTTGCCCGAGGTTACCAATGCATTGCACAGGAATAAATTCAGGCACTGAACGGGTTATCATACATAAACACCCTACAAAAAAACACAAAAAGAATCTAAACATTAACCCGTGGCCAGCTCGTTGTGGATGGAGCATGACCAGCTGACCACTTGGGCTCCTATGGTCTTAATATATTATAAGTTCTACACACTTACTAGTATGATTATGTATTTCTAGGTTGGCGGGTGTTACCTTACCTATGTATATAGTGACCATTTATATAAATAGGCTAGCTAGACCTATCGCCAGCCTGGGGTAAGTGATAGAAATTGACGTGGGGTTGGCAGTAACCCGATATCGGAGTCTAGTGAATAGCATGTGAATAAGTACAGCAAGGCCCCCATTCTCGGCACCCTGCTTTTCGGCGATCCGCTGATATGGCGGCACCGAGAAGGGGGCCGCCATGTCTCCTCGGAGGTTGCGCATGCACAGAACGGCTGTTGCCACTGGCGCGCATGCGCAGAACGTAGGTTGCGCGCACGGAACGGAGGTCGCGCATGCGCACAAGGGGGAAATTGCCGGGCTGCGCATGCGCACAGCTGAAAATCGCCGGTTCCGCTTTCCGGCGATTTTCACTATAAGGCGGGCCCTTAGAACGGAACCCGCCGTATTCCCGGGGCCCTGCTGTAATTAGCTGCGAATGCTGTTTGGACACATTGCTGGGATGAAAAGCCCCTTATCACTAGAGATTAGGGAATTTTTACCGACATTTCAATTCACTGTGAACGTGGCGTTCCTTCGCAGCCGTGGGTATTCGCAGCTTGGTTTTAAAAAGTGACATTCGCCTACCGAGTGTATTCAATACCACTACATATGGGATTCCTACTGCTCTCTCCTCTTTCGTTCTCTCTTTCTCTCCCCTCTCTTTTTCTGTCCCACTCTCTCGCACTCTCCCCCTCCCCTCCTCCGAAAAGTGTATATTTCCGGGTGTGGAACTTCTGGCTGAATACACATGACACCCGCAGAGAGGGAGGGCAGTTTCAGGGGCATTCGCCTACAGATTTTACGGTCCAATCTGCCTGCGAAAATCCGTCTCCGAAGCAGATTTTGCGCCAAACCCGGCAGAGAATTTGCGGCTGGAATTTTGCCACCTTCGCCGATCTCTAGTTATCGCGTCTGTAACACTATGGAAAGGACTTTAGTGAATAGGACCGTAAATAAAATACCAATGCCGGCGATTTTTACACCCATTTATCAACACCTAACCCCTTCAGTGGCGGAGGCTCGTGCCACTTCTGTGGCCATGGACCTTCCAGCCCATCCGCATCACGTGATGCTGCTTCAGTTCCGGCCGTTGGGCCAGATGTGATGGGGAGGGGGCACCCCCTTCAGCGTGGTACGTGATTCCGCCCATCACGTACAGCCCCTAAAGAACGTGTATGGAGCGATGGCGCGCGGTGTATGTGATAAGGGCAACTGGGGTGGCACTTTTTTGGGACGTACACTGTACATAGGGCACTGCAGGTGTTAATGCTCGAGGGGAAAGCACTAGGGATAGGGAGTGATCACAAAACCACACCAATTGAAGCGAAATAATGAATAAATATATGGTAATCAGAAAAGTGGGTGCAAACTGTGAACTGAAAAGTGAATCAGAAAAAGGGGGGAAGGAATGCTCAATGATCCTGAAATAAGACTATCTATGATTGGGAAACAAAACACATCGTGGAAGCAGCCATCTTAAATGTGATCAAAAGTAGATACAGGCATACCCCGCATTAACGTACGCAACGGGTCCAAAGAATGTATGTAAAGCGAAAATGTACTTAAAGTGAAGCACTACCTTTTTCCCACGTATCGATGCCTCGGTACAGGTAGGGGGCCGGGATAGCTGTTCAGGACGTGCTGACAGGCGCATGCGTGAGTTGCTGTTTGCCTATTGGGCGAGGGGAATCAGTGCGTCACTACTACGGCGGTCTGTAGGGCAGAATAAGTGTCCATACTCGCGAGCGTACGGATACAGGGTATGGGGCTATCGAAAATACGTTCTTACTCGCGAGTGTACTTAAAGTGAGTGTCCTTAAACCGGGGTACGCCTGTACAGTAGTAGTTTCGAAGTGCAAAAATACAGGAATGAGTATGTGGGTTTACAATTAGATTTGTTCACTATAACTAAGAATTAATGCACTTTTAAAATTTCTATATTTTTTTTTTTCGATGCCTCTGAATTAAGTTACATAGTTACAGTTGCCCCAAATCCTCCAAGGGCTGAATAAGGTATGTTAGCATTTTCTAAATCTGAATTGCTATTTAGGGGATTTAGCATTTTCCACTAGCTTACTGAAACATACAGGCACCAGTTTCTTGCGGATAATATGTCTTGGTGGCCCTTGAAACTAGAAGTCCCTGGGAGAATTAACCAAAAGAGTGAAATCACCTTGGTTAATTTACTTCACACATCAGGTAAACTGCACAGTATGAAAACATAAATGGGTTGAAACCGCATATTGCGTGGCTGAAAATAAGCAGTGCCAGGTTAACATAGAACAGAATGATTCTGTGTATATTCGCTTGGGAAGAGCTTTCTTCCCTGAGTGTATCTGTGATTAAAGCATGTTTTAAAATAGAACTGTCCCTAAAAAGTGTTCAGTATGTTTTGTTATTCAGAAGAAAATATACAGAAATATACGCACTGCAGCAAATTATTTAAAAGTTAGCACGGATTTCACTGTGCAGCATAGTGGAGGATTAAGGCCACGCGTATATTGCCCGCGACGGCGACCCGACGGATGACATCACCTGTCGCCGGCACCACCCGCGAAAGTTGTATTTCGCTTTCCGGCGACGTCGCGGGCGACCAGGTGATTGATTGGTTCAGAGGCTGTCACACGTGGCGACAGCCTCTGAAAAATCAAATTTGACTGGCTTCCAAATTTTGCGCTTGCGACGGCGACAATGCATTTGATTTGGGGCCACTTCGCCGTTGCCGGCACTATAAGCGCAGGCTTACAGCTCTGACATGAGCTTGCTAAACTGGGTGCTGACACACGGCAGGGCTCTGCCAGAGGGGTTATATACTGAAGTCTCCCGACTGCAGAACTGGGGCAAACCGGGTGTGAAAATCATCAATTATAAGGAGTCCCATTAAAACCAATAGTTTTCCCCCTTTTATGCATTTGGTGTCATTTCTTTTGCACTGGGGTTACCAGCCGGTAGAATTTAGCACATAACCCTGTTTATTCTCTGCTACGTGTTGTACTGTACGCAGAGAGGATTTTTGTTCTTGTTACCTTTATCCTTCATGGTGAGTCTTCAGGAATGTCACCATTTTTAAAAGAAAATGTTAAACCAACCCCTTTGAGTTTGGACGCTTGTAATTTTTGGAAAAAGTGTCGTAAAAAAGGCACCAGATTATTCAATTTGTGGAGAAAGAAGTCCCAGTATTACTCTACTTTTGCCTCATTTGATAAATGATTGTTTTTGTTCGGAAGCTACCAGCTGTATAATGAGTCTGACAAATACCGGAATATAACTAATCCTTTTAGCTTTGAAGTCAGACAGGTAAAAGGTGCAGTATTCTGTTTCTTTCTTACTTCTCTTCACTGTTGGAAAGGCGTGTGAATTTTTGGCGTTCAATAAGTTAAACAGAAAAATTGAATATTTTTCTTTGTATCTACCTTAACCTCTAATGATATGTAGATGATATTTAAAAACATTCTTGAGTTTATTATGCCAGCCAATTAATCTGCAACTGCACCTTGCCTGACAGAGCTGCATACATTTAAATCTAGGTAGCAGAAGCATCTAGCCAAATGAAACAACATTTTGTTACCAAAGCTTCTCAACTAGACTCTCGGTAAAGATAATATAGTGATCAGGGCAACAAGACCTATGACGAAGAACATTATAGTATTATATTACAGACACCATTCCTTTTTAATTCTGTAGATAAAGAATGAATTCCTTTTATTTATAACATGTTTTAGCAGGAAGTAATACATTGAGAGGTACCTGGGCACAGAGTTATGATGACAAATATATGTTACATTAAATGAATAGGGTTATACATATATATTAAGAATTTTTGAACAGATATATACTATAGATATATATATATATATTTATCCCTATATAATATATAGTATATTATCTTATATATATATATACTATGCGAAGCCCCGGCGTTGCCCGGGATGTTTGTGGTGTGGGGGTGGCATTTGGGTGGGGAGTGGTCCACGCGGCCCATGTGCGGTGGTAGTGCTGTTGTGGCTGTACTGATGGTGATTGTATCGGTGTGCTGATTTGGGAGGGTTTGGTGCTGATGTGGGGGTGCGGATGTGGGTGTGCCGATGGGGGAGGTGCAAAGGTGGCGATGTGTGGGTGCTGATGGTGTTGATGGGGGCTGGGAATGGCGGGGAGCCGAGAATGCCAGTGTTCTGGGGGGGGGGGGGCATGGGATACCGGTGTGCTGATGTGGTGGTGCTGGGGATAGTGTGTGTGTGTATACATGTTTGTGTGTATACATTGTATGTGTGTGTGTGTGTATACATGTGTGTGTGTGTGTATGTGTACGTGTGTATGTGTACGTGTGTGTGTATACATGTGTGTGTATACATGTGTGTGTGTGTATACATGTGTGTGTATGTATACATGTGTGTATGTATACATTGTGTGTATGTATATATTGTGTGTATACAACATGTTTGTGTGTGTATACACATGTGTGTGTATACACATGTGTGTGTATACACGTGTGTGTGTATACACATGTGTGTGTGTGTATACACATGTGTGTGTGTGTATACATGTGTGTGTATACACATGTGTGTGTATACACGTGTGTGTGTGTATACACATGTGTGTATACACGTGTGTGTGTATACACGTGTGTGTGTGTATACACATGTGTGTGTGTATACACGTGTGTGTGTATACACGTGTGTGTGTATACACGTGTGTGTGTATACATGTGTGTGTGTGTGTATACATGTGTGTGTGTATACATGTGTGTGTGTATACATGTGTGTGTGTATACATGTGTGTGTGTATACCTGTGTGTGTATACGTGTGTGAGTGTATACGTGTGTGTGTGTGTATGTCTCCATGTGGTGTGTACGTGTACATGTGTGTGAGTATACGTGTACATGTGTGTGTGTACGTGTCTACGTGTACATGTGTGTGTGTGTGTACATGTACATGTGTGTGTCTACGTGCGTGTGTGTGTACGTGTGTGTACGTGTGTGTGTGTGTGTCTACGTGTGTGTGTGTGTCTACGTGTGTGTCTACGTGTGTGTGTGTGTCTACGTGTGTGTGTGTGTGTCTATGTGTGTGTGTGTCTATGTGTGTGTGTGTCTACGTGTGTGTGTGTCTACGTGTGTGTGTGTCTATGTGTGTGTGTGTCTACGTGTGTGTGTGTATACGTGTGTGTTTGTGTATACGTGTGTGTGTATACGTGTGTGTGTATACGTGTGTGTGTGTCTACGTGTGTGTGTGTCTACGTGTGTGTGTGTGTCTACGTGTGTGTGTGTGTGTGTCTACGTGTGTGTGTGTGTCCCTCTGTGTGTGTGTGTTTGTGTCCCTGTGTGTCCTTTGGCCCGTCACTCCGCCTCAGGGGGGAGGGGAGGTGAAGGCCGCTCACCCGTCCGGCCGCTCCCACGTGGATCTGAGGCGGGAGGCAGCGTGTTGTGGCCGCTCCCCCGCTGTGTCCCGGGCACTCGCTCCCCCGCTGACTGTAGTGGCGCCGGGGGGGGGGGGGGCTGAAAGCGCGGGAGACACGGAGAGACACGGGGAGAGGAGGAGGTGCGCGCGGGTGTGGAGGCTGATGTTCGGGGAGGAAGAGGCGGATGCTCCGGGACCGGCGGGTATGTGAGCCTCACCCCCCGGGTTATACATGTTGCTAATGTACACCCCCCCCCTACTGTGTGTGTGTGTGTGTGTGTGTGTGTGTGTCCCTGTGTGTGTGTCCCTGTGTGTGTGTCACTGTGTGTGTGTCCCTGTGTGTGTGTGTGTGTGTGTTTGTGTCCCTGTGTGTCCTTTGGCCCGTCACTCCGCCTCAGGCCAATGAGAGGTGTGCGGGGGCGGCCCAAGGGACCAATGAGATTTCCCCTAGGGACACCGGACATCCAGGCAGGCAGGCAGGCATACAGTGCTTTCACTAATATAGTATAAGATATATATATCTATATATATATATCTTTATGTGTTATGGCCATGTGAAACGGTTACAGACCAGATTCAAATGTGAGACAGCTGAGATTTGAGAGTCTCAGGTAGATTGTTGCAGCCGTGAGGGATTGTGATGTCCTCTGTCTTAGCACGGTATTATATTGTGCCTTGTCTATGTAGCCATGCTGTAAAATGGCTGCAGTCATCTCTCCTGCTGACAGTAAGGCCTGGTAAGTTATGGGCATGCCAGCAGTAATCATGGAGGTTTGCCCTCACACCCTGGTGAGGTGCCCTATGTATGGATGGGAGTGGTCACAGGCTCTGACTCTATGGTTAGTGATGTCAGAGTTGTGTCAGCCCCAGAGGATACATAAGGCACGGCACTGATCAAAAGTTAGAGTAAGAGTGTGTTTGCTGAGTTATAGAGGAGTTAAGAAGCTGTTGGAAGGACAGTGTTTGAAACTGTGACCAGGGACCTGGCACAAGGTAGATACCCCTACGGGGATAGGGAATCCCTAATCAAGGAGGAATATACCTTTCAGAGGGAAGCCGCTGAACAATCATGTGTGGCTAAGGAACACTCACTGCAAGGGGCAGCTAGCCCACATCCCTCAATAAAGATGACCCTGTTGAACTATACTCTCGTGTGTAAGTGTGGAGTAATTGCACAGAGAGAAGCACCACAGAGGAGTTCCTCACCAGGACCATCCACAAGCTCAAGCTGGGATCCTGATGAGGTGGAGGCGCTTCACTGGATCTAGGTAGGACTCAAGCACACTACCTCAGCTGCCTGTCTGGGTTGGCAAATCCCCACACACCATCATGCGGGAGACTCAGGAGTCCTGTTGCCAACAGGTGCACCACCAGACATCAGACTGTAATGGGGACTGGTTAGACCACAGGGGCCAATATGAGATTGGGTGGGTCAGGCTAGTCCAGAAAACCCGTTACATCTATAATGTACTACTAAGATTACAGCACATTTTTTGATATGGTTTATTCCATCACAGGAGGATTTTATTACATAATATATTAGAAATTGTCAGCGCTGCTGTGTTGCTTTACTGTTTTTATCCAGAGGGAAGTTTTGGAAGTGAGAGTGCTGGGAAGTACCATAGTCCCTCAATAGGGGTACTATGGGAACGGGCCATTAGAAGGGATTGTTGACCCCAAAGCGATAACGTTGACCCCCGCATTTTTCTCATGTCTTGTTTTTTGTACTTCCTTACCTTGTCTGTGTCACTTCCCCCCCTCCCTTCCCTTCCCCTCCCCCTTCACCTGAGATTATACTTATATATTCATTTATCCTGTATCGCATGTTGCACCTTATTGCGTTGTTACTGCCACAATTTTGTCAATACACACTGATTTTTCTTTTATTGTACATACGCGTCATATTTCTTTATTGGAGTGCTGGGAACACTCACTGTACTTTACAATCATCTGTTAAATATGCTCCACTCATCCTAAATCCATTCTTATTGCTGGCATCTACCATCCCCCTAAAGCACCACTACAATCTCTGGCTGATATCACTCACTTTCTTGGCACAATTTCTTCTCTGAATGGGAAGAATGAGCTGTTAGTTCTTGGGGATTTCAACTTCAATTGGCTTGACCCTAAAAATAACAAACTCTGGACACAATTTAAGTCACTAAACCTAATCCAACTAATTTCCCAACCCACACATACAAACCTAAAATCTCACAACTATTCCTTGCTAGATTGGATTCATCCTCTTGTCCCAACAGAATCCAATCCTTTGGCATCCTTCCTGACATTTTCAGTGACCATGCAATAGTGTACTGTGTTAGGCTGCGTCCAGGGTCAGCGCTTAGGTGCTGACCCGTGCTGAGGCGTGCTGACGCTTCTCAGTGAGCCCCTGCAGCCACAATGAGAGCGGCTTTAGCAGGGGCTCACGCACGCTTCCGCAAGCGTGCGGAAGCGTAGGTCTTTTTCAAAAGATAAATTTTCGCGCTCACGGGAGCGCAGGGCCGGTCACGTGAGCGGTTCGCCCAATGAGAGCGAACCAGCTCCGTGACGTCACAGTTTCCCCCCCGACACGCCCCCAGACAGCGCGCGGACCAAGGCCAGGGAAAGCACCCGTTTTCCCTCAGCCTCCAAGCGCCTCCGCACGGCTGCAGTCCTATGGACGCAGCCTAAGGAAAATCAAACCACCCCAATCAAGCCCTAAAGTTCTACTCACTAGAACATTTAGAAACTTTAACCCACAAAAGTTTCTGGCTGATCTGCATTTTTTCTAATGTCTTGTTTTTTTGCACTTCCTTACCTTGTCTGTGTGATCACTTCCCCTCTTCCCTTGCCTTCCCCTTCACCTGAGATTATACTTATATATTAATTTATCCTATATCGCCTGTTGCACCTTATTGCGTTGTTACTGCCACAATTTGTCAATACACACTGATTTTTCTTTTATTAGACATACGTGTCGTATTTCTTTATTGGAGCGCAGGGAACACTCAGTGTACTTTACATCGTTCTTGGGGGAGATTGGGGGTCTCCCCACTGTTCCCTTAGCACCCAGCACACGCATCATAACTTTAGATTCAAAAAAGGCTGTGCTGCCTATACCGCACACTTTCTATTTAACAGATGATGTTCTTCCAGTGAACTAAATTAAATGGATAGTTTTAATTAAAATTTAGATTAGTTGGTGTGTCATATGCCTTCAAAGGCCACTTGAGACCTCAGCTGCCACTTAAAATCTAGTGTTACTATTAGTGACATCTACGTTTGTTATAGTATTTGCTGCACTTTACTGAATGGATTATGTACTTGGCAAAGCCATTTAAATGACCTTTCTCATTGAACAGTGCTAGCTTCTGATACTGTTCTATTCCTTTACGGACTGCACATTGACTCTGGCTTTGGCTTTATAAATTAGAAAGTGGGAATTGGGGTGCTCATTAAATAAAGCACCAGTTAACCAAAGAAAGATTTTGAGAAAACACACTTAAATATATTAAGCACTCATCATTTTTAGATACTTTGCATATTCAAATTAGCATAGTTCCCAGGTGTGTTCACAGGTATCCCCCCATGTATTGTATAGATGAGTATTTTGGGAGGTATACAAGTCAATGGGTACTGCAACACCGCTTTCTTTCTGGGTACGGATGGGAGTTACGCCACGTTTAGGTTTGACTTAACTAACATAACGTTAAGTCCCTGTGTGAACATAACACATTGTAGTAGTTTGCAATGTTAGGATAAGCACCTTATTTTAATTTTGCATGTCATTATAATAATAATAGTATGTTCTTGTATAGCGCTGCTAGTTTTACGGAGTCATTTTGCAGGCACAGGTCCCTGCCCCGTGGAGCTTACAATCTATCTTTTTGGTGAGTGAGGCACAGGGAGATAAAGTGACCTTGCCCAAGGTCACAAGGAGCCGACACCGGGAATTGAACTGATCAATCACAAAAAGGTCGATTCGCGCTTTGCGGATCTTTAAATTATTATTGCCACTAGATTCCCACAGATTCCACAATCCATTGATGGATTTTTAAGAACGGATTGCTGCATCCGCGGATTGGATTCTACAAATTCATCAGCGGTTTGTATCCAATGGCGTTTTTTTTTTGATGAATGCGCGCAGATTAAAACCGACCAAATCCGTTTGCGGATTTTACACTGCAAAACAGATTTGGCGGTGGGGTGTAGAGGGGGGGAGGGGTAAGGAGGCTCGGGGAAATGCGAGAAAATCCCGGAAATGGTTTTGGGCGAATTCACCCATCTTTAATACTAATCCGTGGCAGGGCTGGAGGAAGGGAGTGCAGCATATCGCTGGTTAGACTGGGCTCCTGCAGAGAGTAAAGGCCCCCCACCAGCTTCCTACCAGAAACTCAAATGTGAGTGCAACTTACTCATGTTTTCAATGACTATTGGGAATGAATGGTATTACATGGGAGGTGCTTCTGTGTGATCTCCTAATTGCTTCCTTGTTAATAATAATAATAATAATAATAATAATAATAGGTGTATGTTTACTTGACTGGAACATGGCAATTAGAGTTAGTTGCATTGAAGGATGGGAAATTCTGCGGCTGAATGAGGAAGATAGCTTGCACTTTAAATTTGTAGCATCTAGAAAAATACGGACGTTGCTTCATGAGACTGCAACTTTCATTTCTTCTTCACTCATCATTCTACCCAAACTACCTGTTAGCAAACAATCTATTTATAGGACTTGCCTTCAGGGAGCAACGTGTCTTTACACCAGAGTTTGGTTTAATGCTTTAGCATTACATTTGCAATCTAATTGTGAGCTGTGTTAACGATCCTGTACCATTTGGATTCAACTGTTGCTAAGACGCTCTTCTAATGTGTATTCATTAGGTAGTTATTGATAACACTTTCCATTCCTATTGTCTGTTCAGTGGGAAGTCAATAGAGTTCACGAAGAACACGCATTTCAGCCTGAATGTATTCATAAGAGATGTCTGAGAACCTCCTCAATGTATTTGTCCTGGTGCTATGCCCTGATTGATATTCCGAACGCCCACTGCTAACCTGTCACCCTGTTTAGAAGGATCAGTCAGTCACCTGGATTTATCTAACTACTTCAAAGCTTTGCGTATTTCTTCGGTAATCGGCTTCGTGCCAGAGAGGAGACTAAAGCATTGCAATCAGCCCGACATGCCGTTGTTAGAGGCTTGCTCTGTGTATTTATAGCACTTGGATCTCCTATGCTTTCGCACACTTTTTCACAGGGGTTTTGGGAGGTGGGAGAGTAAACACCTGAAATTTGGGCTGCTTTTGAATTCCAAACATTTAACTGTTTTCTACTTTGACCTCTGGCTTCGTCAGTTGGCTGAGAAATGACAAACATACAGGCATATCCCATTTTAAGGACACTCACTTTAAGTACACTCGCGAGTAAGGACATATCACCCAATAGGCAAACGGCAGATCACGCATGCGCCTGTCAGCATGTCCTGAACAGCAATACCGGCTCCCTACCTGTACCAAAGCTGTGCGCAAGCGGGGAGACTATAGAGCCTGTTACACATGCGTTATTTACATCAGTTATGCACGTATATGACGATTGCAGTACAGTAAATGCATTGATAAGTGGAAAAAAGATAGTGTTTCACTTTAAGTACATTTTCGCTTTACATACATGCTCCGGTCCCATTGCGTACGTTAATGCGGGGTATGCCTGTAGTTACATAGTTACATACATGCTCCGGTCCCATTGCGTACGTTAATGCGGGGTATGCCTGTATTGGGCCAGGTGCTCGAAGCTCCGTTAGTCCTATTTAACATAACGTTAACCTAAATTAATGTTGGGTTAATTATAACGCCTGCGCACTGAAGCAAATATCCTAACGTTAAACCAGTGCTACTCCTTAAATAACGTATGGTTATTTTGTTCACAGCTGAAGGGGGTACTGGTGTCAGGCCCAACACAATCAGAACTCACAACTTCTGCTACTCAGAGGAGCAGCCCTAGCATTGAACTATCTCAGCTGCTGGATAGCTCCCCTGTCGCAGCATACTTTAAATCTTTACTGCTCACATCTGGAAGTGGCCTGCTTTTAAAGGAAGCCTGGAGACTGTCCACATGTGTGCTAAGCTACAGGTGTGAGCAGTAGAGCTCTACAGTATGTGACAGGGGAGCTATCCATCATCTGAGATAGTTCAATGTTAGGGCTTCTCCCCTGAATAGCAGAGGTTGTGGGTTGTGATCCTGTGACACTAGTACCCCCTTCATCACAAGGGGCCGTAGGCTTGTCAGTATAGGTCTTATGGAAATCTTTTAGGAGGTGTGTGGTGTGAGCCATTTAAACATAAGTTGCATATCCTATTAGCATATCTCCAAGGTATCTATGGTGTGATCCTTTTTGAGCACATGTGTTTCTCCATATGCTATATTGAGGGAGGTTTGAGGGGATATATATATATATACAGTGTTCGACAAACCTATACATTTGCTCGCCCCGGGCGAGTGGATTTAACCCCCGGGCGAGTAAATATTGGCCCAAGCAGCACACGTTTGGTACTAGGTGGCGAGTAGATTTTTTTGTAGTGCAAAGTACATTTTTTGGTGATTTGTCACCCTGTGTTTATATATATAATCATATAATATATATATATATATATATATATCTATATAATTATATATATATATATTATATCTATATTTTATATCTACTTTGCATATATATATATCTATAATATATATATTATATATAATATAATAAGCTATATATATATCACTATCATATATAGTATATTTCAATGATATATTAAAATATTTATCTATAATATCTAATTAATATATATATAATATATATAGTGCTTGGGACTACTAAAATAGATCTCTCTGTGTCCAGCAAAACTCATATTTCAGTGTCTGGATAGAGCTAACGCCACCTTCAGGTAAGATAGGTGTAACGCAAGACAAGTAAAGCTAATGCAATTTAGTGCTAACTTAACTTGGGGTTAAGGCAAGCTTGTTCTAATGAGAAAACTAACGGGCATTCTTGTTTTGTATATAACTAGCTTTGTGGCTATTTTTTAAACTCAGAGAAAATAATGTCGATACCTATTTGGGTAATGTCACGTTACTTCCCCTGATTTAACGAAGTTGCGTTCATCTGGGCCAATGTTCTGTACCAGGACACACAAATAAACCAAGGGAAACGGGAAAATGTAAATAAAAAGAAGTAACATGTAAGAAGTTCAGCAGTGGACTGTCTAATGTCAATCATATCAAAAGAATAATGGTTGACTAAGAAATATACAGACTAATGCATTATTATTATTGTTTATTTAAAAGTTAGCAAAACAGAATTAGGTCAGCTCGGACCCCTATGACACAATGTATCAGCAACCCTATATAGCTTTCAGTACCTTATGGAGTATGCTGCTAGGGAGAAGGAATTGACCATACATTTATGGAAAACAAATATAAAAACCCTGCGCTCCTCTTCATCGTGGCTTGCAATTCATCAGTGAAATTTTACATTTGTAATCCTAAATCTTTTAGCCAAGGAGTCATTTGGCTGCATCTTTTAATCACAGAGGAACCTGCAGCACTCACAATTTTTCCTTCATAATGCTAAGGAAATTTTATTTCAGTTTTTTTTTTTTGTGCCATGTTTGAGTGCACTGAATGACAGTGATAGAATGACAGCTCAATTCATGTAACCCTTTAGGCACTGTCACATATCTCACATGTTCCCTTGGTGTTCAGTTCCTGCCTACCGCCTTCATCTTCAAATAGTGAAGATGTTTAGTCCACAAGACAATAAGAAATATTGCACATGTAGATTAGGTAGCAGCTTAAATGGAGTTTACCTGGACTGGTTTAGCAGGCTTAGATAATTTTTTTGATCAAAAGATGCAACTAAATTGCTCCTTTGTTAAAATACTTAGGATCAAAAATGTTAAATGTCACTAATAAATTGCAAGCCAATTTGGAAAGAAGCACAGGGTTTTTGCATTTATTTAAAAGTTAGCAACATGTTTCACTGTGCAGCATAGTGGATGATTAAAGGCACGGACATACTGGAACATGAACATGAAATGAACACAACATCACACACAGAGTCAAGCTGCTAAACCTGGCGCTGACAAACTGGGCTCGAAGAAACACCGTAGGACCGGCAGCCTGGGCATTAGCACTAATATTAATATTGTGCCTGGGCATTAGCACTAATATTAATATTGTGCCTGTGCATTAGCACTAATATTAATATTGTGCCTGGGCATTAGCACTAATATTAATATTGTGCGACCTCGTTTGTTTGAAAGAAAACAAAACAAAAAAAAACTCATGCATCTGTTAGTCTGAGGTCTATACGGATTTCGGCTCACAGCATACATGGAAACCTCTAGTGTCTATCCATATAAAAGGTGCCAAACCTCCATATCCTACTCTTCCTCATCTTAACCAACACCATTTGACCTTCTCAATGTCACCATCTAAAATTCTCAACATCTCATGATGTTAATTGGCCGGTGAAAAGGAAATGCAAAGCGACAAAGACATGGGCTGTTGAAAGGACCAGAAGTTAATGGCTCTTCAATGTGTTGCTGGATATTACAGCCATGATGATGGGGATTTTGGTATACACCATATATTAACGGATACAGGGTGCACTGTGACATCTTGTACTTTAATCACATGGAGAAACTTTGCGTGGACATTACGTTTGGGTGAGACAATGCAATGTATGTCACATGCACTCGGAGCAAAGAGCATTGGAGTCTCACTCATTGGCATTAAACTTGGAACGTTTACTTTATGTCTCATAATCTTCAGATCAGAGTTAACTTCTTCTGTATCTTTAGAAGCAGCAGCCACTCCACATCATCAAAGTGGTTCGTTACAGTCAACATTTCAATCCAGAACCTGGGCTTTTAACAAAAATATTCTGACAATGTGAAGTGCCTGCTCTCTCTCAAGATGTAGTGTATCTGTCCTGCTTTGTAGTCAAACCACCAAACGAATGACAGAGATGCCTTAAATCCATTGCAAATGTCCTATTTCCTGACCCTCCTGGCAGGAAAGGAATCCCTTCATCTTGTGTTATTCTCTTGTAGTGAAGCTAAGTTCATTTTCATCAGTTTAAAAGCTTAACACAGGTGCTGCTAGTTACCCTGCATCTATCGGCTCTGTAGAGTTTGTTATAGCTAATGTTATATCAATATGCTTGCAGCTCCTAAAGAAATAATTATATTGACTAAATAATCATTTGGTCCTCAGCAAACTTTAATTGGCTAGATTAAATATCTGTTCTTCTTTGAATTGACTGGCTTGATGCCTGGGAGGTTTGCACTGCATTGGTTAGCAAAGGGATTAAATAAGCTTATGAGCATGATGACTTCAGTTGGTTCACGTGCCATTATGTATTTCTTGCGCCATGATGGACATCTCTTATTGAAATGTAATGTTGCTCAAGGTTTGGGGAAATTGTGATGACCTTTTTAGAAAAGTTTGTTCATTATTCAGCTCTCTCTTAGCCGAACTGTGTTATAAGAACAGGGGATCATCTCCAACTAAGCTTTACAACAACAGAATAAAAAGGCTGTGGATAAACTTAGAGATGTTGTAAACATGTGTCTACTAAATTAATCAAAACTTGGCTATCTTAGTGTTCCTATCAGCATGATCCACCAAACAAAGCTTCAAACAATGTTGAAAGGTGTTAGATTTGCCCATAACAAACATTTCCCATTATCTGTAGCTATAAATCTATTTTTATGTTGCGGACCTTTGCCCTACAATACAGGCATACCCCGGTTTAAGGACACTCACTTTAAGTACACTCGCGAGTAAGGACATATCGCCCAATAGGCAAACAGCAGCTCGCGCATGCGCCTGTCAGCACGTCCTGAACAGCAATACTGGCTCCCTACCTGTACCGAAGCTGTGCGCAAGCGGGGAGAGTATAGAGCCTGTTACACATGTGTTATTTACATCAGTTATGCACGTATATGACGATTGCAGAACAGTACATGCATCGATAAGTGGGGAAAAAGGTAGTGCTTCACTTTAAGTACATTTTCGCTTTACATACATGCTCCGGTCCCATTGCGTACGTTAATGTGGGGTATGCCTGTACTCAAACATTTAGATAATGTTAGACAAAGTGCAATGTCTTAAATTTTTTTTTTTTACCATTTAGCGTTAATTAAGTGAAGGGGTTAATTCCATATTTCCTCCATATTGTTCTCCTATTACAGTAACTGCCCGGAAAGATTTCAATATGCCAATAACAACAGTGGCTGTTCTAATTAAATTCTCATCCGGCCCAAATGGTTGAAAGGTCAACTGTCTTTAAACCTTTGAACTTTATTTGTAATACAAAGCTTCAATTAGATAAAAGACAATAATTAGCAAATCTTTTAACTTTAGGCATAATGAAATCTTTAAGGAAGGACATCGTAATCAATGGTTTGTAATGACAAGTTCATAAATTAATTAATCCTTTCAATGAATGCTTGGCAGGAATCAATGGGTGTTAATTCAGATTCAAGATGAGGGAACGTCAGTGTAGTTACACTGTAGCACAATTCAATTTGGTGTAAAGATCTTCATATTGAAACTATTAGCTTGTTGCAGTGATAATGTATTATTCAGAGGACAATCATTCCAAATATTAACATTTAATTGTATTGCAAATGATTTGAGTCCCATGTAATTCCAGTATATATGGTCACAATATAACATCAGTCACATCTTTAATATAAAACACACAGAACCCCAGCAAGCTCTTTTTGGGAACCCCTGAGCCCCCACAAAATATATATGTATATAAGTGTCAAAAAGGAGAGCTAATGAGCGTGGCAAATGTATACAACATCTTTTTAATATACCAATGGGCGTTTACTCATTGTATCCGGGTAAAAGCCTTTCTATTCATTTGTACATGTTTATGATTAATGAGAAATGAATGTGTATCTCACAAAATGTAACGATGCTTTCTGCGAATTCACAGCAATATTATCTAATATGGGATACACATTTGGCAGCTCCCAACATTTTACTAATTGAATTTGCTAGATGTGAAGAAAACAGTTGGAATACATATAATCTTCTTTTCAGAGTCCATGCTAAAAAAAAAAAAAAAAAGATCAAAGAAAATGAAGGGGTGACTACAATTGTTTAAAGAAACCAAATAATTTTGTTAAAAGAAAATAGAAAGATTGGCGCTCACAGTTAAATCGGTGTTAAATCTGTTTACTCTGCTTGTATGCCAAACAGCGATTTGTCCCACCTTCAATTTACTTAATAAATGTTTAGAATAGTTGCTTTTTTGAAGCAGTATTGACAAGGGTCAGACTAAAGGGTAGATCCTCAGAAGTGCGCTAAATAAGGCAAATAACGTTACCTTACTTAATAAGGTAACGGAACTTATTTTTCTCCTTATTAGTGGGTATGCTCAAGACTAATGATATGCAAAAGTTAGGTCTGCTAGCAAAATGACCAAGATAACATTACCTGGATGTAGTGATTACTGAACCCTAAAAATAATACACTGCACATGAGCATTGGGAAAGAACGTTATTGGGGAACGTTGACACAGCTGTAACTCGCAGCATCACCCAGCTGTATCTCCCAGCATCACCCAGCTGTATCTCCCATCTCCCCAGCATCACCCCACTGTTATCTCCCAGCATCACCCGCTGTATCTCCCAGCATCACCCAGCTGTAATCTCCCAGTATCAGCCCAGCTGTATCGCTCCCAGCATCACCCACTGTATCTACCCACATCACCCAGGTATCTCCCAGCATCACCCAGCTGTATCTCCCGCATCACCCAGCTGTATTTCCCAGCATCACCCAGCTGTATCTCCCAGCATCACCCCGCTGTATCTCCCAGCATCACCCAGCTGATTATCTCCAGCATCACCCAGCTGTATCTCCCGCACACCCAGCTTTCATCCCAGATCACCCAGCTGGTATCTCCCAGCATCACCCAGCTGTATCTCCAGCATCACCCATCTGTATCTCCCAGCATCACCCACCCAGCTGTATCTCCCAGCATCACCCAGCTGTATCTCCCAGCATCACTCCCGCAATGCTGTATCTCCCAGCATCACCCACTGTACCTCCCCAGTATCACCGCAGCTGTATCTCCCAGCATCACCCACTGTAGCTCCCAGCCTCACCCGCTGTATCTCCCCAGCATCACCCAGCTGTATCTCCCACCATCACCCAGCTGTATCTCCCAGCATCACCCAGCTGTATCTCCCGCATCACCCCTGTATTTCCCATCATCACCCAGCTGTAATCCCAAAAAATCCCCAGCATCACCCAGCTGTATGCTCCCAGTCTCAACCCACGTGTAACTCGCAGCATCACCCAGTGTACTCGCATGTACACCCCAGCTGTATCTCCCATCTCACCATCTTGGTTCTCCCAGCATCACCCAGCTGTAACTCTTCAGCATCACCAGCATCTCCCCGCATCACCCAGCTATCCCATCAGTGTATCTCCCGCATCACCCAGCTTGTAACTCGCAGCATCACCCAGCTGTATCTCCCAGCATCACCCAGCTGTACTCTCCCAGCAACCCAGCTGTAACTCGCACATCACCCGCTGTATCTCCCCATCACCAGCTGTATCTCCCAGCACCCCACTTACCGCTATCTCCCGTATCACCCAGCTGACGATCTGTTAGTGTGCCGACCTGGGCATTGCAGGGGAGCATGGACCCTTTGCCGCCCCCTCCTTCTTTCCCAACCACCATACGTACTTCGTAATATTTTTCTATATATGTTTCTCGTGGTCTGTAATGTAGTAGTTTATGTTTGTTGAATATTAGAATTATGTTACTTATTTATTTTTTACACACTGTGCCTGAACTGTGTGCAATTAAATATTATTTTGGTTTACTACTTTCTTTCTCCTTGAAAATAATTTTCTCATATGTAGATTCATTCTGGTAAACTCATACTATATACCATGAATTATTATATACATTGTAGGCCAAAATAAAACATATCTGACTTCACTTTTATCATTAAACAAAATACTATAGTTATTCTCTTTAAAATAAGGCCAATTTCAGTTGGGCGTGGTGTTTTCATTTCATCCATTTCTATGTTCCAGAATATATCTTTATAGATATTCACTTTATATATAGTTAAATTCCTAAACTCAAGCCATTCAGTAAAGGGTACCTCCCGCTTAAGACCTTCCCTTTTCCCTAGTAGGCATCTATTAGAGAAATAACGCTACATTTCCGGCCTTTACCTCTCCTTTGCGGGGCCCAAGCAAGCATGCTGTCATGTGGCCCCCTCCCCGCATCCGCAGCACCATACACAAGCTAGGGTTACCGTTCCGCGAGTTCGTCAGTTTACGATCTACTGGTGGTGTAATGTGATGTGATTGCCATGCCAATGCACGCAGCAGGAGGACGGTGTGACGATGCTGCTTCAGAGAGGTTAGACGCCCACTTCGACATCCCCCCTCCGCACACTACCCACACACTTACGCGATGCACGTCGCGCGTTGCACAAACCTTGGCGTAAGCAGCGAGCACTGTTGTCTCAGCGGCCGGCCGGATACTATCCCCGCTTTCATCCTCCAGCCCTCTCCCTCTCCTGTCGGGTGTAAGTTGGATCTCGGCGTCCGACAGGAGTAAGGAGAGGACCCGGAGGCGTGGGGCCCCCCCCTGAAGGCACGAGGCCCAGTGCAAACTGTACCTGCTCACCTTGGCCCTAAGTGTCGCGCTGCCTTTGAGACTTCTCCAATGTTCCTCCAGGGTTTAGAGGTGGTAACGGGCGGCTTGCAGGCAGCGCGTTAATATCGGTTGTGTTTGTTAGCATAACCTAGTAGTACGAGAGTCTGCGGATCACCGCTGGTAGTAAAGAGCGCTCGTTTACCATGTGATTCAGTATATGAAGAAGCCTACAAGGTCCCGTCACTATTTACGGTTCCGCTTATTTATTTTAACTTAAATTTATTGTTGGTTTTCACCAGTATAAAAACAGGTAAAAAAGACACCCCAACCATGGCAGGGTGAAAAAAGATCGAAACGTGAGCGTTCCCAAGGGAAAAAAAATATATACTAATTTATTGGATCATTAGAAAAACATACACGAGGCAGGAGGCCCACATCCTACGCTTGCGATCCTTAGCCTCTGTATCAAGGTGAATAACGATGTGTACTTACCGGGAGTGTGTTTATGCATGCTGTGAGCGGCAATCGTCTCCAATCCCCTCATGCTTCCGGGTAGCGCCAAATAGACGCGGGACTGCACATTCCCGCGGAGTCGCACATATCTCTTTCTCAGAATGCTGCTGCCTCATTTTTAAGAAGAAGACTGGGATCTATATGTGCATGGTGGAAATTTGGCCATAATTGTTGGCCAACTTTAATAGTAACAAGCAGGTCAACTGCGCCAGACCCACCCCCCACCCCCCTGCCAATTGTTGGTCTTTTTTAAATGCTTCCCCTCACTCTTGTCTTTTGTATCTCCAATACTTTTTGAAAAGACTTGAAGAAGAGTTATTTTTTCTTTCCATAACCGTTATCGGGAGATCCTTGAAACATATAAAGGATACGGGGGCAGATAGATGTCATTTTTCAATACATAGATCCTACGATCCAGAAATATTGTAAGTGGCCCATATTCTAAATGCTTCTCTTAGAAGTATATTGGAACAATTTGGCACGTTTGTGCCCGGGTAATAAGTTGGTTTTAATAATTGCTTGTTATTTCCATCGCTCCAAGGATATTTTTAATGAGCTCGGGATTCCCATGATAAAATTAAAATTGATAGTATTATATTCTCGTTTTCTTTTGGCAAGGTCATGTTTTCCAGCCAGCTTTCCCCAAAATTTTTTGTTTGTTATCTTAAATCTTGAGATTCTATTACATTTCCTTCTAGAGAACTAGAATACGATTAAGGCAGCGAAGTGAATAGGTCTGGGTATCTGCATAGAGCGTCGCACTTTGTGGGGTTTGACTATTTATTCGTAATCCTCTATAAATCCGGATTTTTCTGAAATGTGCCGCCAGGGTTCCTACTGAGGCAAATCTGTAATAAAGGGTGAAGATGGACAAACCCTGCCCTTGTGTCAACTCTTGATTTGCAAATAATTCCTTAGGGTACGGTTTATCGGATATTTTAGGAATATGGCTGAAAAACATAGCGTTAAGCAATCTTTGGGGATAGAACAACAAGGAAACCTCACAAAAATGAGCAAAACCTTCTGATGGATCTAACCATCTAATTTTTCTGCTTTGATGATAAAAAGCGTAACTTTTGGAACCTAATTGTCCCCATCAATCCCGTTTGAGTGTATCAGAAGGGCCCCGCTCTATTCTGGGCATCATACTAATCTATCTTCCTCAGTATTGTTTGACGTTTTTATGGTGTACAAACCTAAACCCTTGATAGGACTTAATTTGTATCAGTGGGACTGCTTTCTTTAAAAATATACCTTTACATTCTCCAACGTAACTAATACATTGAGACATATTTGTTTAGTAGTGTAACGATACTACAATGTCAGATCTACGTATAGCCAACGCATCTTTTGTAAATACTGTCCCCCTATTTGTCCGCAGTATTTTTTACAGTATAAGTGTAGATTCATTGCGTGTTTTGTTTGTAAACCTTTTAGTGGCAAACACTAGATTTCTTCATAGATTAAACTAATGTCGACTGAGCCTCTCAAAACCTCAACAGGTCCTTCTTCAAGTGTACTGTCTGTGACTAAATTTAATTGTAAAGTATACGTAAATCTAACGTTTTTACTGAAACATCCACGTGTTTGAGCCCTGAAACTTTCAACATTTCCCCCCACTCGGATAGCGAAAGCAGCAAAATGTGAAGTCTTATATGGGTTTTTCGTTTAAAAAATCAGTTCTTAGTATTAGATAATACTTCTGCATATATATCTTTGTATTATTCAACTCTTACTGCCATTGAATGAGTTTAAAGCATCCTTTGATTTTCCTTGGACATTTTTTTAACCCATCTCCCCAGCATGCAAGATCTTGAACACTTCCCGGTTGTGATAATTTGTTTGCCAATGTTCCCAGCCGGTTTGAGCTTTAAACACTGCCAGCAATAGAATAATTTAACCATATAATATAAGGATAACCTTGTACTGCTGAGTTACACTGACTGAAGCAGCCATTATGTTTAGGCCACACAATCAGGATTTTTACACAGATTAATACAGGAGCACCAACGATTGCCAGCTTATGTCAGAAGTATAAAAAAAAAGAATAATCATTACTACATGCTTACCTATACAAAAAAATAGGGGGAATTTAGTTTGCTGCTTGAAACTGCAGTCCTCCTCCATGAATACCACAGTCCAGGTGAACTAATAAACGCTTCCCGCAAAATGGAGTGAATTCCTGGTATACGGTAGTGGGTAGAATATTAGGGTTAGGAATGAGTCCTGTGCTTGTGCTTTGACATATTAACAGCTGAACTTGACTCTCAAGTTAATCATTTTGTCAGTGTAACATTCTTGTTCGATGTCCAGGTCCTTTTATTACTCTCCTGCTATTTCAGGCCTCTAATCGCTGTGCCATCATGTAAGTTGAGCACTAAGTCCCAACACATCCTAAAGGAGGAGCTGCATTAAGATGCTGGTCCAGTGATTAGAGCTTGTTTCTCAAGGGTGTGAGGACGAGAGGGCTACTAAATCCGGCCATCACCCCCACACACTAGTTGTAGTGGTCTTTATTCCTATGGCTTTTAACAAGCCTGATATTCACCACGTTGTGCTGGAGAGATCACTTATAGGGTGAAGGAGGGCAGTGATCCTGAAAATAAATCCTTATCCCACTTTGTATTTTTTTGTAGCGTTACACTGATCAGAGAGCTGCAGTGCCTTGAAATTCCCACATATTCCCTCTGGTCTGTGCATCATTTTGCACGACTTCGTTCACCCACCGTTTTAAACACCAAGCATTTAGGAAGAGTACAGCTTTGTGCTGAACCCAGCCAAGAACAAATGAGAAATCTCCACACACTGCAAGCCTCTTTGGAGTCACAGTAACATTACAAATCCAAAATAACACTTCCTGAATCCGGAGGCAACAGGTCGTTTATTTTGGTTTCATTTATTTTGTGGCGTTTCATTTTCATTCGTCGGCCCCATTATACTCCATTCCCCTTTTAGTGCCAGAACAATGTGTTGTAGGCCTGGGCACTGACGTTTTACAAATTATTAGGCGGTAATGAGGTGTGTAGGACTACAAGACCCTCGGCAGTCCATTAATGGTCCCCTGGTAAACACCACCGCAAAAGGAACAGCCACAATATTGATGGGCTTCCTTATCCCCGACCGGCTTTTATTTATAATACTTTACTTCATATATGCTTGTCTCCCAATGATACTCAAACCGGTTCACAATTAACAGTACAGTCGCGCAGTACGCGGCAAATAGGCTTTTTACAGCACAGTCCCCTGCCCAGGTGATCTTAAGCTTACAATCTATGTTTTTGGTGCCTGCGGCCACAGGGATATAAAGTGACTGCCCAAGGTCACAAGGGGCTTTCACACTGGGAACTGAACCAGGCTCCCTGATGTCAAACTCATGTCGTTGTTATCAGAAGTCCGGTCTTACTCGCTGGCCGTCCCGTTTAAATCAGATGAAAAGAACACTTGAGACCCAATCAACGGATATTAAGATGTTTCCAAACAAACATCCCGAAAAGCTTCCTGTTCTGTTAGTTTAGGAATCGAACTCCGAATCTCCTGGGGGCATGTTTCGGCATGTTTTCTCTTTCTGATGTTAGATGAAAGAGACCGGCTGCTTTCTTTCTTTGACACCTATACTTTTCATGTAACTTGCTCAATAAAAACCCACTTCTGGCAGATTCTGAGGGCTTTTTTTTGTGTAGGATTAAAAGACGGAGTATGCACAAGATGTTCCAAGCAATCTTTAAGTAATGTACTTTAACTGTATCTGGACAGCGACAAACCACTGCTGCCGCTGTCCTGCAGATTTTTTAGTGCGGTACCACCGAACACAAATAATATAAATACCCGCCCAGCCTGAAATCTTGGATTTTGGTTTCTTGTTTCCACCAGATGATAGTAATTTCCTTTAATATATTGTTATAATACACATCCTACACTCAATATATGGGCAGTTGGGTTTTTCCCCTCCTCGCGTTTTCGTTACATTCCAAATCAGGATGGGTGAAAAATTAGTAAAACCTCATAGCAAATGGTGTAAACATACCACAGTTCATCTTTAAAAAGCCATCATTCGACTTTATCATGCAAAAAGGGGTTGCATTTATGTTTCTTTAAACAGGTACTATTTTGCTATATTTGTAGCAGTTTTCAAAATATATATTTTAATAACTCTTTGAGTTTATGCATTTGTTAGTTTTCTTTTAATACCTTTGTTTTTGGCAACCCACTCCCAAAAAGCTGGGGATATCAGGTGACCACATCATGAAGGAGTTTAAGCTGGCCTGTATCTTTATACCAGGGCAATAAACAATAGAAGTTTTTTTTTTTTTTTTTTTTAATCAAATGTCCATTCTTGCAATATACCTAATAGTGACCCATCTAGGATTACCAACAAAGAGCGTGAAAATGACATAGGGTCTTATTAATGTGCATGCCCTTGTATAGGAGAAGGAGAACACCCAGACAAAAATACCCAATGTGACACAATACAACATCGTTAAAACCTCAATGTTAGTATTCTCATGATTAAGGTCACTTATTAAAAACCAATTTGCCAAAGCGTTATAAGCCTGCAGCCACACCAGGCATTAACCAGTGTGCAGTCCTACACAACTGCAAATTCTCATTTCTAACATAAATAATAAATGACCCTTACTCAGATAATACTAACATTGAAGTATTTAACTATGAAGTTTTGGTCACATTAGATGGTAGCATGGGTATTTTTGTCTTTGTTTATATATTTGGCCGCCGCCCAGTACACTTCCTTTTGACCCACACACACACACAACACACACACACACACACACAACACACACACACCACCACAGTCACACACACACCACACACACACCACACACACACACACACACACACACACCCACACACACCACTCTCCCATGGCATCTCTCCTCTCTCCCCCTACTCTCTCTCTCCTACTCTCTCCTTACTCTCTCCTACTCTCTCTCTCTCTCCTACTCCTTCTCTCTCCGACTCTCTCTCTCTCTCCTAACTCTCTCCTACTCTCTCTCTCTCTCTCCTACTCTCTCTCTCATCTCCCAGCATCACCCAGCTGTATCTCCCAGCATCACCCAGCTGTAACTCGCAGCATCACCCAGCTGTATCTCCCAGCATCACCCAGCTGTATCTCCCAGCATCACCCAGCTGTATCTCCCAGCATCACCCAGCTGTATTTCCCAGCATCACCCAGCTGTATCTCCCAGCATCACCCAGCTGTATCTCCCAGCATCACCCAGCTGTAACTCGCAGCATCACCCAGCTGTATCTCCCAGCATCACCCAGCTGTATCTCCCAGCATCACCCAGCTGTAACTCGCTGTATCTCCCAGTATCACCCAGCTGACCGGATCTGTTAGTGTCCTGACCTGGGCATTGCAGGGGAGCATGGACCCTTTGCCGACACCTCTTTCCCAACCACCAGACGTACTTCGTAAATATGTTTCTATATATGTTTCTCGTGGTCTGTAATGTATGTAGTTATGTTTGTTGAATATTAGATATGTAACTTTATTTTATTTTTTACACACTGTGCCTGAACTGTGTGCAATTAAATATTATTTTGGTTACTTCTTTCTCCTTGAAAATAATTTTCTCAGATGTAGATTCATTCTGGTAAACTCATACTATATACCATGAATTATATATACAATTGTAGGCCAAATAAACATATCTGACATTCACTTTTATCATTAAACAAAATACTATAGTTATTCTCTTTAAAATAAAGCAATTCAGTTGTGGCTGTGTTTCATCCATTTCTATGTTCCAGAATATATCTGTTAGTATAGCACTTGTAATGAATGAGTTAATTCCTACACGCAAGCCATTCATAAGGGTACCGCTTAAGACCTTCCCTTTTCCCTTGTAGGCTATTTAGAGAAATAACGCACATTTCCAGCCTTACCTCTTGCGGGGCCCAAGGCAGCATGCTGTCAGTGGGCCCCCTCCCCCAGCCAGCGTCACCGCTCCGCTGGCAGCGTCGCGATGTCATTACGTCACGGTGGTATGTGATGTCGGATTGCCATGACAATGCAACGCAGCAGGAGGAGGTGTGACGATGCTGCTCCAGAGAAGGTAAGACCCCACTTAGACATCCCCCCCTCGCACACACCCACACATTACACATGCACGCAGCGCGTGCACAAACCTTGGGGTGAGCAGCGGAGCACTGTGGTCCAGCGCCGGGCCGGATACTCCCCAGCTTCCTCCTCCAGCCCTCCCCTCTCCTGTCGGGTGTAAGTTGGATCTCGGCGCCGACAGGAGAAGGGAGAGGACGGAGCGTGGGGCCCCCTGAAGGCACGAGGCCCAATGCAACTGCCTGGCTCACCTTGCCCTAAGGTCGGCGCTGCATTGAGACTCCATGTTCCTCAGGGTTTAGAGGTGAGTACGGGCGGCTTGCAGCAGGCGTTAAATATCGTTGTGTTATTAGCATAACCTTAGTAGTAACGGAGGTCTGCGGATCACCGCTGGTAGGTAAAGCGCTCGTTACCATGTGATTTCTATATGAAGAAGCCTAAGGTCCGTCACTATTTACGGTTCCCTTATTTATTTTTAACTTAAATTTTGTTGGGTTTCAACACAGTATAAAAACAGGTAAAAAAAGACACACCATGCAGGGTGAAAAAAGATCGAAACGTGAGCGTTCCCAAAGTGGAAAAAAAATATATACTAATTTATTGGATCATAAAAAACATACACAGGCAGGAGGCCCACACCTACGCGTTTCAATCCTTAGCTCTTTATCAAGGTGAATAACGAGTGTACTTACCGGAGTGTGTTTATGCATGCTGTGAGCGCAATCGTCTCCAATCCCCTCTGCTTCCGGGAGCGCCAAAATAGCGCGGGGACTGCACAATTCCAGCGGAGCGCATATCTCTTTCTCAGATGCTGCCCATCTTTTAAGACTGGGATCTATGTGCCATTGGGAAATTTGGCATAATTGTGCCACTTTATAGTAACAAGCAAGGTACCGCCAGACCCCCCCAACCCCCCTGCCAATGTTGGTCTTTTTTAAATCTTACCCCTCACTCTTGGTCTTTTGTATCTCCAAATACATTTTTAGAAAAGAGACTGAAGAGAGATTATTCTTCCATATTACCGGTATCGGGAGCATCTGAAACATATAAAGGATACGGGGCAGTAGATTCATTTTCATACAATAGATCCTACCGATCCAAGAAATATTGTAAGTGGACCATATTCTAATGTCTTCTCTTAGAGTTTGTAACAATTTGGCAACGTTTGCCCGGTATAGGGTTTTATAATTGCTTGTAATCTGCTCCAAGATATTTAATAGCTCGGGATTGCCATGTAAAATTAAAATTGATAGCTATTAGTTTCTCTGTTTCTTTTGGCAAGTTAATGTTTCAAGCTTCAAATTTTGTTTGATTAATTTTAAATCTTGAGATTCTATTACATTTCTCTAGAAGACTGAATAGATTAGGCAGCGAAGTGAGAGGTCTGGGTAATCTGCATAGAGCGCCACTTTGTGGGTTTGACTATTTATTTGTAATCCTGCTATATCCGGATTTTTCTGAAAATGTGCCGCCAGGGGTTCCATACTTAAGGCAAATACTGTAATAAAGGTGATAGTGGACAACCCTGTCTTGTGTCACTCTTGATTGCAAATAATTCTGAAGGGACGGTTCACTTATTTTTAAGGAATATGGCTGAAAAACATAGCGTTAAGCAGCTTTGGGGATAGACAACGGAACCTAAAAAATGAGCCACCTTCTGAGGATCTACCACTAATTTTCTGCTTGATGATAAAAAGCAGAACTGCTTTGGACCTAATTGTCCCATCATCCGTTGAGTGTATCAGAAGGGCCACCTCTAATTCTGGCATCATACTATCTATATTCTCAGTATGTTGACGTTTTATGGTGTACAAACCCTTGATAGGACTTAATTTGTACTCCAAGTTGGGACTGCTTCTTTAAAAATATACGCTTTACAATTCTTCCAACTGTAAATAAATACATTGAGACATAGTTGTTTAGTAGTGTTAACGATTACTACAATGCAGATCTACAGTATAGCCAACTCATATTTATGTAAATACTGTCCCCCTATTTGTTCCGCCGTATTTTTACAGTAGAAGTGTAGATTCATTGCGTGTTGTTTTACCTTTTAGTGGACAAACACGAGATTCTTCATAGATTAAACTAATGTCTACTGAGCTCTCAAAACCTCACAGGTCTCTTCTTCAAGTGTACTGTCTGTGACCTAAAGTTTATTGTAAAGTATACTGTAAATCTAACGTTTACTGAAACATCAACGTGTTTGAGCCCTGAAACTTTCAACATTTCCCACATCGGATGCGAAAGCAGCAAAATGTGAAGTCTTATATGGGTTTTCGTTTAAAAAAAATCAGTTCTGTAGTATTAGATAATACTTACTGCATATATATCTTTGTATTATTCAACTCTTACTGCCATTTTGAATGAGTTTTAAAGCATCCTTTGATTTCTTGGGAGCAGTTTTTAACCCATCTCCCCAGCAGTGCAAGATCTTTGGAACACTTTCCCGTTTGTGATAATTTGTTGCCAATGTTCCCAGCGGTTTGAGCTTTAAACTGCAGCAATAGATAATGTTACCATAGTAATATAAGGATACCTTGTAGCTGCTGAGTTACACTGACTGAAGCAGCCATTATGTTAGGCACACAATCAGGATTTTTACAGATTAATAACAGGAGCACCAAACGATTGCCAGCTTATGTAAGAATGTAGAATAATCATTACTACATGCTTTACATATACAAAAAAAATAGGGGGAATGTAGTATTGCTGCTTGAAACTGCCAGTCTCCTCCTGAATACCACAGTGCCAGGTGAACTATAACGCTTCCCTCAAAATGATTGAATTCTCGTGTATACGGTAGTGGGTAGAATATTAGGGTTAGGAATGAGTCTGGCTTGTGCTTTGACATATTAACAGCTGAAACTTGACTCTCAAGTTAATTCATTTTGTACAGTGTAACATTCTTGTCTCGATGTACCAGGTCTGTTTATTACTCTCTGCTATTTCAGGCCTCTAGCTCTGTGCCAGTATGTAAGTTGAGCACTAGTCCCAACACAGCCCTAAAGAGAGGAGCTGACATTTAAGATGCTGTCCAAGTGATTAGAGCTTGTGTCATTAGGGTGTGAGGGACAGAAGGGCTAACTAACTCCGGACTCACCCCCACACACTATTTAGGGGTCTTTATTCATATGCTTTTAACAAGCATGATATTAACCACTTTGGTTCTGGAGAGATCACTGAGAGGGTGAAGGAGGGAGTGATCCTGAAAATAAATCCTTATTTCCCACTTGTATTTTTTGTAGCGTTACACTGATCAGAGAAGCTGCAGTGCATTGAAATTCCCACAGATTCCTCTGGTCTGTGCATCATTTGCACGACTTCTTCACCAGCCGTTTTACACCATAGCATTGAGGAAGAGGACAGCTTTGTGCTGAACCCAGCAGAACAAATGAGAAATCTCCACACACTGCAGCCTCTTTGGAGCAACAGTAACATTACAAATCCAAAATAACACTTCCTGAATCCGGAGGCAAAAGGTCGTTATTTTGGTTTACATTTATTTATGTGGCGTTTCATTCATTCGGGGCCCCATTAGACTCCATTCCCCTTTAGTGCCAGAGCAATGTGTTGTAGGCCCCTTGGCACTGAAGGGGTTACAAATTAGTAGCGGTAATGGAGGTGTGTAGGACTACAAGACCCTCGGCAGTCATTATGTCCCTGGTAACACCACCGCAAAAGGAACAGCCACAATATTGATGGCGTTCCTTATCCACCGGCTTTATTTATAATAACTTTACTTCATATTATGCTTTGTCTCCCAATGAGACTCAAAGCGCGTCACAATTACAGTACAGCGCGCAGTACGCGGCACATAGGCTTTTTACAGACACAGTCCCTGCCCAGGTGAGCTTACAATCTATGTTTTTGGTGCCTGAGGCACAGGGAGATAAAGTGACTTGCCCAAGGTCACAAGGGGCTCACACTGGGAACTGAACCAGGCTCCCTGATTTCAAACTCATGTCGTTGTTATCAGAGTCAGTGTCTTTACTCGCTGAGCCGCTCCCGTTTAAATCAGATGAATAAGAACACGTTGTAGAACCAATCACGGAATATTAAGAGGTCCAAAACAAACTCCCGAGAAAGCTTCCTGTTCTGTTAGTTTAGGAATCGAACTCCCGAATCCTGTGGGCATGTTTCTGCATGTTTTCTCTTTCTGATGTTAGAATGAAAGAGACCGGCTGCTTTCTTTCTGTGACACACTATACTTTTCATGTACTTGCTCAATAAAAACCCCACTTCTGGCATATTCTGAAGGGCTTTTTTTGTGTAGGATTCAAAGACGGAGTATGCACAAGATGGGCCAAGCAATCTGTAAGTAATTACTGTATCTGACAGCTGACAACACCACTGCTGCCGCTGTCCTGCAGATTTTTAGGTGCGGTACCAACAGAACAAAAATAAATAAATACCGCCCAGCCTGAAATCTTGGATTTTGGTTCTGTGTCCACCAGATGATTAGTATTTCCTTTTAATATATTGTTAGAATTACACATCCTACCCTTCAATATATGGGCAGTTGGGTTTTTCTCCTCGTGTTCTTTCATTCCAAAGCACAGGAATTGGGGAAAATTAGAAAAACCTCATAGCAAATGTGTAAATACATACAACAGTGCACGTTAAAAAGCCATCATTCGATTATCATGCAAAAAGGGTAGCATTTTATGTTTCTTTGAAAGGTACTATTTTGCTATATTTGTAGCAGTTCAAAATATATATTTTAATAACTCTTTGGAGTGTAATGCATTTGTTATTTTTCTTTTAATAGCCTTTGTTTTTGGCATAACACCTCCCAAAAAGCTGGGATATCAGGTGACCAAAGCATTGAAGGAGTTAAGCTGGCAACTGTATCTTTACCAGGGCAATAAACAATAGAAGTTTTTTTTTTTTTTTTTTTTTAGCAAATGTCCATTCTTGGCAATAATACCTAATAGTGACCCATCTGAGGATTACCAACAAAGAGCTGTGAAAATGACAGAGGGTCATTCATTAATGTGCAATAGCCATTTATACAACAAAAGACAAAAATACCCAATGTGACACAATACATCGTTAAATACCTCAATGTTAGTATTCTCATGAGTAAGGGTCATTTAGTTAAACCATTTGGCCAAAGCGTTATAAGCCTGCAAGCCACACCAAGGCATGACCAGTGTGCAGGTCCTAACACAACTGCAAATTCTCATTTCTAAAATAAATAACTAAATGACCCTTACTCATGAGAATACTAACATTGAAGTATTTAACTATGAATTTTGTCACATTAGATGTAGCATTGGGTATTTTTGTCTTTTGTTGTATACATTTGGCCGTTCTCAGTAGCACTGCTTTTGACACAAATATATATATGATGTGGTGGATTCTGGGGTTAGAGCTTGCTGGGATTCTCTCTCTCTCTCTCTCTCTCTCTCTCTCTCTCTCTCTCACTCTCTCCTACTCTCTCTCTCTCTCTCTCTCCTACTCTCTCTCTCTCTCTGATTGAGCCACCTGTGCTGAATCAAGCACATGTGGTGTGAATAAAGAGTACTGAAAAAGGGCCACGGTCCTTCTGCCCAGATCCACAAAACGGTGCTAAGCTTTCGCACTCCTTTACTCATCCATATGAATAGGAGTAGAGTCATACTAAGTCTTAACACCAGTTTGTGAATCTGGGCCTTAAAGCTCCCTCGTGTTGCCAGGGAAGGCAGCATCTTTGCGGCAGAAGCTGTGGATGCCGTGCTGTATGTAATAGACTAATTCGTGCTCAATTAATATCTGGGAAGCTAAGTCAGAGAAGATAAAGATTTATAAAAAAAAAAATCACAAGTAGAGACGTGCGAAGTTTTCGGCAACCTTCGACTTCGCTGCGAACGCGGTGTTTCTTCGCCGGCGCGGTTATTCGCGGTGTCATTTTTAAAAGCTATTTTTACGTTAATATGAAGGTGCGAATGTCAGCACATCAGCAAATGAAACAAATGTTTGTTTTGACATTCGCTGGCGGATGTTACGCCATTTGCAGGAAGGGAGACCGCCGAAAAAATGGCGGAAGTTTTAGGAGCATTACGCCCACATTTTTTTTTACTGACAAATCCGCCTGCGAAGATTGAGCCGCGCATTGAATTTTGTTCAAAAGACCGCGGTGAATTCACGGCTTGAAGGTTGACACATTCGCTCTTGTCACCTATAAGTGGGACTCAAATGGTGTTCTTTCTTTCTATACTTCTCCCACGAGACGCAAATGTAAATAAATAAAAATGTTAGCATATTGAAATGCTTATGTTTTTTTATTTTTTAATTGTTTGTGTAACTGCTGTTTCCACAGCGCAGGTGAAACTCCCGTTTCTTGACGAATAATCATAAAGGCGCCGTGAGCTCCAGCAATTATAACAAGTAGCTGATATATTACTGTAAAGAAGAATATTCATTGTTCACAGAACACAATATGTGACACTTTCACCTTTAAAGGTGATTAGGGAAGCTGCTAAATTTATCTTCCAATTTAAGGAGAAAAATGAATTTGGTAAAAAGGATTAGTATGAAGGGGAGATTTGTGGGGATAAGGGAATGTTTCTTTTTTAAATAGACTTTTTAAAGACTGGAGCTTTTGAAAGTGGAATCCAAATAGGTTTGTCCTTTTGCATAAGAGGGCAGCTCTCCCCTTCAATCAAGCACAGCAGCACTATTTATTAATGGCCCGTTCTTCTCGTCAATGCTTTGTACTGACGTGTTAGTGCTTCTGTGTGTGGCTACGTGTTGCAAAGAGATATACATCTATTTCACAACAACTACTGTATGAAGCTTTCAATTGTGTTTTTTTTTCCCCTTTCCTCAAGCCACGTACGCGCTGTAAAATGAAATGTATAAGAAGAGCCTTCTGCAGAGGGTGAAGGTTACACAGAAACTAAAGGTAGTTTTATTGGTGCTAGTTGTTTGATAAGAAGTGTCCTCGAACTGCAAGCCAACTTATTTCCCCTTGTGTCATCTCCATCATGTAAATATTTGTGCAAGTATTAATGTAAACTAATTAATGTAATTAACTACATGATTAATTAATGTAAAGCTTTTTCTATGTAACATTGGTACATGATGCATTTCCAAAGAGATGACTATGTAACCCCTTTTCTGACCACTGCAGCTATTAACCGTCTATTGCATTGGTTGCCCAGTTAAGTATAAGACCCAATCTAGCCATGGCAATATGTATTCTATAGGTTCTCGTCTTGGTTGTGGTTTTGCTCAATGTCCAGCTGTTATCAAACTTTCTCAGAGTTTTAACATGTTGGCAAAACATTCATCAACATTTGTATACGTGTTTCACTTTTCAGAGTGTTTCAACGTAGAGCTCTATATATACGGGACTCGGGGGGGGGGGGGGGGGGTCTTATTCTATATGTGACGAGGCCAAGAATCTGCATAGACGAAGACGTCCAACCTGCTGCTTCAGCAGATATTGAAATAAAAGCATAGGAAATATTCTATATTATTAATCTATCTTAACCTTTAGCCCTGGCCATATCCTCACCACTGTACAATATGAGTATAGCAACAGTATAAGATATAGGGAAATATTGTTTTCTGCTGCACAACATATGGTGTTGGATGGGTTATCTGGAGGAAATAGAGAAATGTTGAGAAAGTGAATAGAAGTTGCTCACATTATTCTTCCAGATATCGTATAAAGTTATTTTTTTCATTCTGGCATAGTAACCTCAGCAAGGGTAAAGTTTTAGGGGTAATGTAATAAGGCTGCAGGGCAGGCCTTTGCTACAAGGCAGTGGCTACAATTAGATTAATTCATTTCATTTGTTACTTCCAAGTGCCTCATTTTAACCATCACCCACACTATTACGACAGGCCATGTTTACTGCCTAACTCCCCAAGTTCTTCTATGAAAACACTTAACGAAGATGTGGAAGGAAATGACTCCCTCGTCCAATATTATCACGGAATGGGACATTTGGCCATGACCAAATTGCCACCGGTACTCCACCGCCATAACTGCTGACCACAGAGGAAGTCGCCGCAGATCTCCTTGCCGTCACCTCCAGCACCTCTCCAAGCCGATGGGCACCTCCACTGCAGCATGTCCTCCGCGCCTCTCCCAGCTGCAGGGCACCTCCACCACAGCATGTCTTCTGAGCCTCTCCCAGCCGCAGGGCACCTCCACCACAGCATGTCCTCACTGCCTCCTTCAGCCGGGCACCTCCACCGCAGCATGTCGTGAGCACCTCTACCAGCCATGCACCTCCGCCACATGTCCTCCTCGCCTCTCCCAGCTGTAGGGCACCTCCACCACAGCATGTCCTCCTCGCCTCTCCCAGCTGTAGGGCACCTCCACCACAGCATAACCAGAGTGCCTCTGCCAGCCGGGCACCTCCACCGCAGCATGTCCTGAGCACCTTTCCCAGCCGGGCACCTCAGCCACATGTCCTCAGCACCTCTCCCCGCTGGGCATCTCCACAGCAGCATGTCCTCAGCGCCTCTCCCAGCCGCAGGACACCTCCACCGCAGCATGTCCTCAGCGCCTCCCCCAGCCACAGCACACCTCCAACACAGCATGTCCTCCTCGCCTCTCCCAGCCGCAGGGCACCTCCACCGCAGCATGTCCTCAGCACCTCCCCCAGCCACAGGACACCTCCAACACAGCATGTCCTCAGCGCCTCCCCCAGCCACAGGACACCTCCACCGCAGCATGTCCTCAGCGCCTCCCCCAGCCACAGGACACCTCCAACACAGCATGTCCTCAGCGCCTCCCCCAGCCGCAGGGCACCTCCACCGCAGCATGTCCTCAGCGCCTCCCCCAGCCGCAGGACACCTCCACCGCAGCATGTCCTCAGCGCCTCTCCCAGCCGCAGGACACCTCCACCGCAGCATGTCCTCAGCGCCTCCCCCAGACGCAGGGCACCTCCACCGCAGCATGTCCTCAGCGCCTCCCCCAGCCGCAGGACACCTCCACCGCAGCATGTCCTCAGCGCCTCTCCCAGCCGCAGGACACCTCCACCGCAGCATGTCCTCAGCGCCTCCCCCAGCCACAGGACACCTCCAACACAGCATGTCCTCAGTGCCTCCCCCAGCCGCAGGACACCTCCAACACAGCATGTCGCGCACTCCTGCAGCCGCAGTGATCTGTGAACATGGCTGCAGGAGATTGGGGAGATGATGTGGAGGTGTGACGGATGCGTCACGAAGCTGGATTGTCCCCATTGGCTGAACCGCTCACGTGACGCGGATGTCATGCGGCCTCGCTTGAAAAGACAATTTTTTTTTGTCTCTTCAGATCACGGTCGCACCATCGCGCTCCGTCATGTAGGAGCGGCCTCATAGGCATTAAGCAATTTGTGGTTGGCGTGCACATGCCATTGTGCGCTGTATAATCGCGACCTTAGGCTTCTTCATATGCAAATCATATGGTAACGAGCACTTTACCGACTGTACCAGCGGAGAGCCTCAGTCCACCGTTTCTGTTAAGGTTATGCTAATAACGCAACGATATTTAGCGCCTGCTGAAAGCCGCCCGTACTCACCTCTAAACCCTGAGCAGCATTGTGTTATTACTCCAAATAACATACAAGGGAAAAGATTAACACACACATTCCCAGCTAGCTCAAACTCCCACACTCACCTCACCATGAATATATATGAATATAAAAGAGTGCTACTGAGCGTGGCAAATGTATACAACAAAAGACAGGGGTGCCTAATGCTACATCCAATTAACAAAAATTATTAAAGTAATAAGTATAAAGTTTAAATACTTCAATAATAATAATATTTACTTGGTTATTTAGTTAAACCCTTTGGCCAAAGCGTCATAAGCCTGCATACCAAACGTCAAGGTATAACCAAAATTAATGCAGGCCCTACACTTCACTGTGAATCCTTCCCTTTACCTCTGTATGAGGGGAAAGAACCGTAGTAGATCCTGTTGTTTGCAGCAAGGAAAAAGGGAAGGTCTTAAGCGGTACCCTTATGAATGGACTGAGTGTAGGAATTAACCATTTCATAACATTTGCTATACTAACAGATATATTGTGGAACATAGAAATGGCTGCAACAGCAATATATATATATATATATATATATATATATATATATATATATATGAAAACACAAAAGAGAAAGAAACCTCTAAAATAGCACTCAGAC
>CM071580.1:13821189-13871512 GCA_036426205.1 Ascaphus truei | reverse complement strand
ATAAGTAGCAGTATTTTGTGTCTGTAGATAAATAAGTAGCAGTATTTAGTGTCTGTAGATAAATAAGTAGCAGTATTTTGTGTCTGTAGATAAGTAAGTAGCGGTATTTTGTGTCTGTAGATAAGTAAGTAGCAGTATTTTGTGTCTGTAGATAAATAAGTAGCAGTATTTTGTGTTTGTAGATAAATAAGTAGCATTATTTTGTGTCTGTAGATAAATAAGTAGCGGTATTTTGTGTCTGTAGATAAGTAAGTAGCGTTATTTTGTGTCTGTAGATAAATAAGTAGCAGTATTTAGTGTCTGTAGATAAATAAGTAGCAGTATCTTGTGTCTGTAGATAAGTAAGTAGCGGTATTTTGTGTCTGTAGATATACACATACATATATATTTTGGGCCTGCCTCTCTCCTGCACTGTCCTGGGTTGCTGCTCTCCAGCTGCTGCCTCTCCTTCACTGGGTTGCCGGTAGCTGCGGGAGACCCAGCCGGTGCTGGTCGGGCCTCTTGTGGCTGCCGGGCATCTCCCCAGCTGCTGGCCCGCTTCCGGCACCGTCCCATGCCGGGCCACTCTGTGATAAGAGGCCCGACCAGCGCCGGGCTCCCGCCGCAGCCAAGAGGAGCACAGTGAGGGGAGAGGCAGCAGCTGGGGAGCAGCAACCTGCGGACGGAGGAGAGCCGCATGTACAGTAGGTGCTGAAAGAGCCGTATGCAGCTTGGAAGCTGCAGGTTGCCGACCCCTGTGCTAGTAGCTTCACACGTTACCCTTCTGCAGACAGTATGTATTTGGTGATTTCGTTACATTGTGTTTTTCGCAGCGTTTTCTTTCCCTTATACTGAAATCTTTGTTCTTTTCCAGCAGGAATATTTGCTATAGCTGCTGGATCATTACATTGGAAGTGAAACAGCAGTGCCCTTTCAGCTGTCAACGTCTCCTTATAAAAGGTGCAATCCCATGTAGCAGTTTATAAAGCAGCTGTGGTAAGAAGCACTCAGCAGTGCAACACATTTATACTATCTCTTCCATTATGATATGCTTCATTGATTTAACGCAAACTATATTTTGTTATAACCATGGAAGAGCCCGGAAATTGCATTGATAACATTTGTATTATAGACCGGCAGTTAAATAATTTTCTGTGGCCGTATTTCAGAACCATAAAAATATATTTTGACATCATTTTTTCTCAAAGATCACACACCACTGAAGCAGGAAATCCGAAAGAGGAAACGAGAGAGAGAGCGAGAGAGCGAGAGAGCGAGAGAGCGAGAGAGAGAGAGAGAGAAAGATGGTGATAGCTAAGCAGGTCTGTGTCCATAAGTCCCTATTAACCCTTTCATTGCAGTTGCCTTCATCTACAGAGGGGTTAATATTTCTCCTCCGACTTGGCCTCTTTTAATGTCCCATCTTGGGCACACTCTCTTCTAATCTGATACCTCAGTGTACATATCTAAACATTATCAGTGACAGTTTTAGCTGCGGGGTGAGACTTTCAGTGACAGGGCTAGAGAGCTATGATTTGAGACCAGTCATTGCAAGTGACTTCAGCTGCCTCTTCAAGTGACATGCCGCTACTGGAGGAACGAAGGATGACAAAAGTTCTTTGGACAGGAAACTTTCACTGACAAGAAGGTGACAGGTCTTTGCACAGCTGGTCTCTGAGATGCCTTGGATGGGTCCCACATAGATGCTAATTTAAGCTTAGTGGTGGCAAGGAGCCTGGAGCAAGCAAGTTCTTGTAGGCTTGTAACTTATCTATTGGAATGACAGCAGAGCGAGGTGCAGTACACTTATGGAATTAGTGTTGTTGTATAAGATTTCCCATTACCCATGCTTATTTAAAGAAGAGGGTGAAGGTAAATTACAGACTGTTTCCTTAACTCCTACAGCACTGGGTAGGATTGCTAGAAAATGCAAAGTAATTCAAATAATATTTTGTTCCTAAATAGATCAGCAGTGTGTGCGGTACTGTACTTAGATTTGTTTTTCAGCCATTAGTCACCTGCCCCATGCAGTGTCCAATTTAATTTTGGTGCCTGCGGTGTAGAAAGATAAAGGGACTCGCCCCAAGTAACAAGGAGCTGAAATTGGGATTCGAACTGGATTAGCCTACTAGCCCACTCCTACTCTCAATGTCAATGTCCTACTCTCAATATAACGAACGACCTTGAGCTCTGAAGTGGCTAGAGGGGCCGCTCCAGGTAGTTGGACCAAAAACATATATAGAGAAAGGTTTGAACAATGAAGTCCCGATATCAGTGCGGAGGAACGTTGAACAGGGTATCACAGATCATATTTGTATCTCAATGTCCCTTGATTTGAGCCAACCACATGATGCAATGAATGGAGTATATATTGAATTCCTTAGGCAATCTTAATCAACACTGATTACCAGAATATTACTCAGATAATAGTAGTTGCCACACACCAGGGCACGAGTCTCTAAGTGGGATTTATGGTGTAATTGGGAAAGGTAAAGCCTGTGAAGCTGTTCTAACCCTTTGACAACCACACTTATAAGTGAAACTACTTAGAGTATAATGGTAATAATTGTGTATATAGCACAGGTGAAACCTCCATAGGGTAAAATTACTCACAGATAGAAGAGATGTTGACTCCAAAAGCGTGCATCCAGCATAGAGATGATGTCAATAGCAGAATCCTCAGTGGAGAGATGTGGAGCACAGCATGCAGGGATGGAAAATTAAGGGTACGGCACACCCAAAGATGATGTTAAAAACAATTTATTTAAGGGTAGACATAGGAGACATCCAAAAACATGGTTGGGTATAAAAGAGAACTCTGACGCGTTTTGGGCAAAATAAATTGTTTTTAACATTATCTGTGGGTGTGCTGTACCCCTAATTTTCTATCCCTGCATGCTGTGCTCCACATCTCTCAACTGAGGATTCTACTATAAAAAACATATATATATATATATCCTCTGATGAAGTCGCCGTTCTATTTGCAACGAAATGCGTAAGGGCGCTATTGGCAACACTAAGCATCCAGCTCACTGAGCTTCTGTTGAATCTGATGGGAACTTTTGTGCTGCGGAACCAAGTAATCGTGTGCCGCTTCAGCTGGGGGGGCCGTTGAGTGGACGCACATCACGGAGGTGCCCAGCTGTAGGAAGAGACGTACACGTATGCAGCCACAAGACTTCAGTTCTTGACTGACGGAGATACTACGGATGACTGGTGTTCTTGTTCAATACGCATGTCTTACCTCAATGCTGTGAGTGAACTGATTTTAGATTGTGATTAATAAAGCCTTAACTATTTACACTACGGAGCCCACGCTGTCCCTCTTTGTCTTATATATACAGTGGTCGACAAATCACCAAAAAATCTACTCGCCACCTAGTACCACACGTGTGCTGCTTGGGCCAATAGGAGCTCGCCACGATGTTAAATCCACTCGCCCGGGGCTTGCAAATGTATAGGTTTGTCGAACACTGTATATATATATATGTTCAAACTCGGATAATTTTCCTTTTTTTGTTCAGTTCCCTTTTTTACACTGAACATTTTCATCTTAAAAACAGCCACTTTAATAAGTTTAAATGACTAGACATTGTGCTATAAAGGTAGGGCATTTAAGTCCAATATTCCAAATATCGTCAGTGGCATGTTTGGATGAGTTTTGTAGCCCGGCTCCCAAATAAATCAACAAAAAAAAGAAGGTTATTTTACAAAGGACACTGGGTGGTATGTCGCCCATATTTGCTGCAACCTTCATTAAAGATGGCCTAGCTCTTACAGCAAATGATATATCTGCCGTGGATTTCAGCATTGCAATTCTGCAAATCAATGTAAAAATAAGCAAAACGTGACCTTTTCAGTGTGGGCCATGTCCTAACCCCACACACTGTAGGTTGGGCTTTAAATAATCACACGCATGTTGACAGTGTTGAAGTGTTTTGCTGTACAGCTTGCCCATTTAGTAACTGTTGACAATGTTTTCCAGGCTGCATTTAACAGTTACTCATTTTGAATAATGGGGAAGAAACAGAAGCTGGGCTAATATTGCCTAATGATAATGAGTGGGCAAACAGACATTATTCCTGGTTAAATGCCATACATGTTTGGCCAATAAGATGTCCTCCGTTACAGAGTCGCACAGAGACGGTACCCTCATTCCCACCAGTGGGGTGATTGTGGTGGGAATGGAAGTACAAAATGCAGCACGTTTTGAAGAAAACCCCTGATTTATTCCAAGAATAATTTTCCACTTTCTTTATTTAAGGTATAATCTTTCCCTCTGATTATCAGATTTAGACCTAAAAAACTGACCCTGCTAAGGCCTCGGTCCCGCTGCGCTCGGTGGCGCGGGCGGCCACACGCGAGTTCCCCACCAGCAGGGGAATCCTGCGGAGCCGGTCCCGGTCCCCCCTGGCTGCACAGCACACTACACGCTGTGGCGCGTCAGCCGCTATGGGATACAAGAGAATGGTGATCCCTAGCGTTGACGCGTCACGTGGTGTGGCTGTGAGCCAATGGGGAGGGGAGGCTAAGGGAGGAGGAGAGGCTTCGGTGAGCGGGGAGGAGTGTGGAGTGAAAGCAGCGTGAGTGCCTGTCTGTGTGTGTGTCTGAGTGCGTGCGTGCCTGTCTGTGTGTGTGTATGTGTGTGCCTGAGTGCGTGAGTGCCTGCCTCTGTCTGTGTGTGTGTGCGTGCCTGTCTGTGTGTGTATGTGTGTGCCTGAGTGCGTGAGTGCCTGCCTCTGTCTGTGTGTGTGTGTTGCTTTACTTACCTTCAATCAGCAGCCCCAGCCGTGGAGGGAGGGGGGGAGAATAGCGGGTCCCTCCACTCAAGCCACGCCCCCCCTCCCGCTCAAGCCTCCCACTCCCGCCCACCTCCCGCTCCCTACAGACAGCATATCGCGGTCTGTGTATGTCAGCGCCCCGCCTGTCTGCAGTGCGGGCGCGCTGACTCTGGGAGCGGGGCCTTAGCCTAAGGCTGAATGCCTGTGATGGTGGGGGCAGCTGTGGGCCCCTCCCCCTATCACTTTAAAAACCCCACTACCCCTCATCTTCCTTTGTTTGCTGCTTCAGTATCCTCCACCATTATCTACACTCTCTAGTTTAGGGTGGGCCTTCTTTCAGGCTACCGTACAGTATACGTACACCGAGACCAAAGTCTCATTCCTCCTCAGTCACTGATACGTCTCACACAAACACAATATCAGCTTGTTTTCTGCGCGGCAGAGTGTAAAGAACACATGCAATGCATCATCGTATCGCACACCTGGAAATGGTACCATTAACAAAGGTATTTGCGGTGCATTTATCATTGTGTGCAAACAATACATCGTAACCCCTAAGGAGTTAATACCAGGACTGGACAGAAGGCGTCTTTTGCTGCTGATATACAGGGTGTAGGTCAGAGCATATTAATGCAGGGGTGGGCGTCTCCAGTCCTCAAGGGCCAGCAACGGGTTAGGTTTTCAGAATATCCCTGCTTCAGCACAGGTGGTGCAGTCAAAGACTGAGCCCCTGATAGAGCCATATGTGCTGAAGCAGGGATAGCCTGAAAACCTGACCTGTTGGTGGCCCTGGAGGACTGGAGTTGACCCCCCTGCATTAATGAAACAAAAGATAAACAAACAGGCATGCATCAAAAGCGGTCCATGCATGTTTAGCATCCTTTGATGCTGCTGTTGATTCACATTTAGATCTCCATGGTTGGCACCTAGATTACAGAAGTTACTGGCTAATCAGGTCTGGTATGAGGTTTCAGTGTGAGGAGTTAGCTGGCACTGAGCCGCCACAGGACAAATACGCCTCTACATTGTTGACCGTGGAAATATGATTTTAACCCCTTCAGCGCATTGATTGCCCCTGGGGCTCACTTCTATGTGAGAGAATGTCGAAACCGGTCACATAAAAAGGCTTGAAAAAGTAGAAGATGTTTTTGAAGCCATACAGCGTTGCAAAGTGTGTTTTTGAGGCGCAGTTCATCCTAGGGTGAAAGTCAATGAAGGACAGTGGCAAGGTGGAATAGATTAAATGGAACTATTTGGCAGCTTTAAAAAGAAATGACAAAACAATCGGGCAAGTATAAGCATTCGAAAACAAAATCATTTTGAAACTTTGAACATTTCCATGGTGAACATGGTTTTACGATGTTTGGCAAATTTTCTCACCACTTAAAGGCATCATATAGTCATTAACATTGTTAGCTTAGCTTTATTCTTTTGTTTACAAAGTAATTATGGCGCCATCATTAGTCCAACAGACATAAGTAGCGGAAAGAGTCAGTTACAAAGTTCCCGAAAAAATGTGATTCATATTCCAAGATAGAAATAAGTAAGACAGTTAATTTGAAGTGGTTATTTAATCTTTCTAAGACAGCAACGTTATTAAAAAATATATTTTTGGAGTTGCTGTTGTCCTGCCCTCTAAAAAGTGCATCATCAAGAGTAAACACCAATATAACCAAGGTGTGTTTTAACATTCACTGTCACAGGAGGAAATGGCTTCTTTGCTAATGCAGTTTCAACCCTTTCTTATTAGCTGCAGCAGAAATGTATGCCACTTATTCAGTATTATTCCCCAATGCCATCTCGCACGATCCTGTCTCCCTGTGTCACCGAGCCACACAGTGCATCCCTCGCTTACACTTTTCTAAACCTGCATGTGATTATCATTGCAAAAAGCAGAAGCGCTCCCAGAGGTGCAAATAAATCCACAAACATAGAAATCAAGGGTGGGGGTGCGATCCCGTTCCCCCGAGTGTTTCTGCACAGCGTCCAGTCACATCATTTGCCCACAGGGCGAGCTGGAATATGGTTTCAACCATGTTCTGCAACGTAGATTATTTATGCACGGCAAGAAAGCTCCACTGAGTCTGACTGTTTGCCAGTGTGGACAGCTCAGCATTGTAAATGAAGAGGACATTTCCGTTAGTGATGTGATACATTGTAATGCAGGGAGGTTTGAAGGGACTCAGGGTGACCTCACGTGAAAGCGGTGCAGGGGTAAGTAAGATCACCTTCCCTTATACATTGGTTTTACTTGTTATTGCAATAATAAAACAGCACTTTGTGTAAGTGGGGAGACTTGGGGGAATAGTCCAGAAAAGCAGCATGCGACAGTGTATAAGATTGCTGAGTATGTCTATAGGCTTTCAGCCATTTGCTACTTTATGGATACATTTTTAAAAAAAAATTGGAAAGAGACGCAGATATCTCTATGTCTGCAATATTGGATTTCTGTTGTATTCACCCTACTGGCTCCTAATCTCGTCTCCTTTCCGCTCCATTTGTCTGCATACCACTCAAACGTCTCACTTTTGGCTCCATACCTGTAGAACCCCCCCCCCCCCCCCCAGCATTCGCCAATCCACTTTCCTCCTCACCTCCAAGTCACACCCAGAATCTCACCTCCTGATAGAAGCGTTAGTTTGGGCCTGAGGCTCCTCCTCACAGGGCCGTTTTAAGACCTTCGCAGGCCCTAGGCACTTTTATTTCTAGAGGCCTGTGGGTCCGATATTTTTACTCATTTTTATGCTAATTTCATCGTTTGCTTGTTTTTTTCGATACTAGCGATATTTGGCATCGATACTTTTGTTTCGATATTTAAAGGTATCGATACCATTTTAAATTCAAATTTGCTGTTTTCTCTTATTTTGTGATTTTGTTTGTTTAGGTATTTTTTCAAGTGAAATATTGTAGGCCCTAAAAGGTTCGTAGGCCCCAGGCACTGTGCCGAGTCGGCCTAATGTATAAAGCGGCCCTGCCTCCTCCCACTCCTGACACACTTACTTGCCCCCTCCCATATTTCCATTTAGATTCCCTAATTCCTTCTATTTCACTTGCTGTTCATCCTTTTTAATGCCCTTTTGACGTACTAGGTATGTTATGGGCAGATAGTACTGACCGCTGCCATCCCGAGCAAAATGCAACGGGGATCCGCTGGCACTGAAAAGATTAACGCGCTTGTGTAACCTTGTATATTATCTCCTTAACATACAGAACCCCTGTAAGCTCATATTGAACCCCCAAAATAACCACAACGTATATATATATATATATATATGCATATAAGTGTCAAAGAGGAGTGCTACTGAGCATGGCAATATATATAACATGAATTGACACAAATACACGGTACAGTGCCTATATATATATATATATATATATATATATATATATATATATATATATAAAAATATATATATAACAAAGAAAAAACGCTGCTGCGCTAAGCGGAATAACAGACCACAAGGGTGGTGATAACACACAGAGTAAATGTCCCCATATATAAACCACTGATACTGGTATAAAAAACTGCTAGGGATGATACATACAAATGCAAACAACACAAACACTGAACGGGGAGGGTATGGAGAAGCAAAGGGGAAGGACGGGGTTAAAAATCCCCAAGAGATAATAACAATAAAATAAAATAAAAGTATGGAGGTGTTTTTCAACAACTGCTGGGTGCCGCTGCCAGTCTTCAGCAAAAAAACACCTTCCTCTTAATCTGTAGAACGAAAAGAAGACAGCGCAGCTCCCATAGCTTAATACTGTATTTTAATATTAAAAGTAAACACGCATGTGAATTACGAACACTTACAATAAGCATCGGATCGGCGCCAATACGAGCAGTGACAAAACTACTATACTATCCATTTTTGAGTAGTTTTGTCACTGCTCGTATTGGAGCCGATCCGTTATTTACTATGTTTGGTGCCTGGAGCAGGAAATCTGACTGCCGTGTCAGCTCCTTGTACTCCGGAGGACACATACTCTCGGGGGATTCAACACCAGGGGGTGGGTGCGCGCGCACCCCCCTGACGCCCACAACAGGAGTGTGTTGGACTCTGCACACAGCTATTATCCACGGAGGCTCCATCGGGTGAATACAAGACTTTACTCATTGCCTTATTTTATCTTGCTTATTGTAAGTGTTCGTAATTCACATGCGTGTTTACTTTTAATATTAAAATACAGTATTAAGCTATGGGAGCCGCGCTGTCTTCTTTTCGTTCTATATATATATATATATATATATATATATATATATATATATAATCTTTTGAATAAAATGGTCTTTTAGTTTAACTCTTTGGCCAAAGTGTCGTAAGCCCATGAGCCCCTCCAAGGCAGACCACGTCTCATGGGTCCTAACACTAATATAAATTCTTAATAACCTGTACATTACCAGGTTTGAAGCTCACCCCCTCCCACTTTTAAATGGTCAAAGCTCACTCCATTTCACCTTCCACTCTCATGGGAACTTGCATGCAGTTTGATTGCGACAAATCTAATACCGAGTGCTTTCCCTGGTATTGTACAGGTTAATAAGAGCTTCAATCAGACTTAGAACTATGCAACTTATTTTGACAGATTTATTATAAATCATTCTTCCTGTGTAATGTACAGGTTATTAAGAATTTATATTATTGTTAGGACACATGAGACGTGGTCTGCCTTGGAGGGGCTCATGGGCGTACGACACTTTAGCCAAAGAGTTAAACTAGAAGACCATTTTATTCAAAAGATCTCTCTCTCTCTCTCTCTCTCTCTCTCTCTCTCTCTCTCTCTCTCTATGAACTGTACCGTGTTTTGAAGCAAAGGGTGGCACTGTGTGCTCATTTGCATGTCATTTCCCAGAATCCCTTGCTGCAGTGGATGTGCTGTGTGCTGGGTGATGATGGTGAAAGGCGGGGTTGCAGACCTGTCTAAGACATGCAAATGAGCATACAGTAATATTTCCATTTGCTATATATATATACCAAAAAAAAAAAAATATATATATATATATTTTTTTTTTGGTGTGTTTGTTTTAGGGACTGGTTGCTTTACGTTCAGCTGCCTTGTAAAATTGTTAGCGATGGTAACTGCAGGCCAAGGAAAACATTTGCTTTTGGACACGACTCACTTTATTTTCTAATACCGCAGAATGGCCCAATATATCAGTGTTGTGCCTTGTCTAATTTCATTAATGTGATCTCGTGTCCATCCTATGGCAGCTTAATGACCAGTATTTGTGGCCTTCATCAAATAAAGCATTTACCATAAATCCCATCTCACGTAAATGAAGACATAAATTTCAGTCCACATTACTATATAATATCTGTTATTTTAATTAAATGAAACTGATTGTGACATTTATTGGATACCAAGTTACTCGTTAATAGCAGTGAATGGCATAAAGATGACATATTTTGTAAGTGTAATTCTTGAGACTTTGGCTAATAATAATTGTGCTGTGATCCCAGTGTGATTACGGCCGCACAATACACTGTTACATGCAGGTATTCTTGGTTTTTCCAGTAAACAAACAAATAACATATTTCTAAAGTGTATTGCTATGAACAACGACATGTCGAAAAAAGCCCCGTCAATAATTTAGCTCTTTCGATATAAACAAATATTTAGAATGATTTAGTACTTGTTGCTCATTTGAATATTTTAGTAACGCATTTTCTGAATTTCTCCATGGGAGATTGAGTGGCTCAGTGAGTAAAGGCAGTAACTGGCACTGAAAGTTTGAAGCAGGGGGAGCCTGATTCAATTCCCGGTGTCGGCTCCTTGTGACGTTGGGCAAGTCACTTTATCTCCCTGTGCCTCAGGCACAAAAAACGTAGATTGCAAGCTCCACGGGGCAGGGACCTGTGCCTGCAAAATGTCTCTGTAAAGCGCTACGTGAAGCTAGCAGCGCTACACAAGAACATGCTATTATTATTATTTATTATTAATTTGAATAGTTTAGTTGCGCAGTTTACTGTAGGCACACACTACTGATATAAATGAAAATAATTTCCAAGGAAACTGGAAAACAGCCAATGTTAAGATACACACAAAGCACTGCCGCAGCATTGAGGAGTCCTACAAGCGACAGTAAATTGAAGTATTGCTGCTAAAACGAAGCTTGCTTGTAATTTGAGTGGCACAATGCGGTGAAAGATACAGTCAATGTTTTGTAGTATGTCATTGTTGGCAATCCAGTGGAACCTTTCTCATATATCATGGCTGTTGTAGAGTATTTTGCTCCCTATTCTTCGTCTCGGTGAAACATTGTGTAATTGAAAAACCTCGCCGGCTTTATTATTGGAATGAGTTTCTGATTCCCGTTATAATATTAACATTGTAACGGTCGCCCAACTCTATAGCATTCAACACATCCACATTTTATTCAATTAAATTATACACTACGTTTGACAGGGTGGTTAAGGTTAGAACCGTTGTACTGGAAAATGGCTTCAAGTTTCATGTTTTATATATCCAATTTGTCTAAATCGGTGATGATAAAATGTTATAATGTATATAGCATCTGTTTGAGGGAGCAACATTGGAAATACAACGGTCCTAAAATGCACATGAGGGGGCAGTGAAGCCAAGGTGATGGGTAAGATGATCAGAAGTTGTGAATTCCATGGAAAAATAATCAGTAACCCCAAACCACATATTTTTCTCATCCTTAAACACTGTAATTTGAAGCAGACTAGATGCATTTAGAAACACAGTAAGGTTTATTTTGCCGGTCCTCTTTCTCAGCACAGGGATATATGCTGTACGTATTTGATAGTTGGGGAGTTAGCTACTGTAAGAAAATGATCCTTAACAATCACTGTTTAATAATAGGCCAAGGAAGAATTATCCTTTGATGAAAATGTTAAGAGTATATTTTGTGCGCGGAATGATGTCTCCCGATGGATTTGGGGATTATCTGGGGTGCATAATATTTGTTTCATGTAAAATAAAAGTATCATCTCTTTAAAAGAGTGTGCATTGTATTTGCCTCTAATTAAGACTCTTATTAGAAACGATGATATTGAACAGTTCTGCGTCCAATGTTGACAACATTGAAACAAGGCCCCAAATATTGTTTTTCAAGATCTCCCAGGGTCCACTGTGGTAGTGACATTGGAAACATTGAATGGGTTCAACTGTTTTGTTGCAGTAAAGACACATCTTTGAGATATTTATTTTACTCTGGTAAGATAAGACTTTGGCTACAATCCAGATTGCTTCTATTACATCACACCCACATTACAAAACAGATTCAGCTAAAAGAAAAGGAAACTGCTGGTTTGTAAGTACTGTGTTCAGTACTGTAAGTAAAATAATGATATTCTGTACCTCCCAGTACAGACGGGTACAGTGGATTAATAACTCTCTCCTGGTTGTTGCAGTGTTATTTATCTCTGTGTGTTTCAGAAAAGAAGAGATTTGATGGTATGAATTTACCTGCACAACTTCAGTGTATACTTTCAGGTCTGTGCTAGAATAAATGCTTATTACATTGATTTGCATTACCATTCTTCAACTATTCTTGCCAATCAATATTGATTTGGCTTTTAATCTTAGTGATCGAGTGCCTACTATGACTGAAATGATAACATAATGTTAATTTTATCGAAGGATCAGATAATCACATTGACTGTCGCCCTTACAGAGAACACGACAAGAACGTGATCTATGTATTTTGAGAGCGTATTTACAATTTAACACGCCGTTACAAATGTTAGGTGCTCGGATCACGCTCTCTCTATAACTTATTTTTCTCTCTTTTTTTTTTTTTTTACCAGCTTGACAGTTTTTTTTCAAACATATTCACTGTCAGCTCCTAACAACCTGTCAACCAATGTCATGATGTGAAAATAGCACGGTCTTGCTTGAGCACTGGGAGAAGTGACAGCTGTGCCACAAGGATAACTTGCTCAAAAACAGCCAGCTAAAACTTTTGAAAGGTGCTCAAGACCTTCCAAGTAAAAATGAACAGTCACTTGTCACATCTGATATTGATTACGGTTTACGTTCAATTGAGATGTTGTTCAGAGAATAACGGCGAGGGACTGGCCGCAGGAAAGATGGGAAGCGGTTGTATTCTGTGCTTGTAACTGCACAGCTGTCTTTTTTTTTTAAATTAGCCCGCAAGCGCAGGGGTGCTCGGCTCCACTCGTCAAGACCCTCAACAGGTCAGGTTTTTAGGATATCCCTGCTTCAGCATAGGCGACTCAATCAGTCCCTGCTTCAGCACAGATGATGCAGTCTTTGACTGAGCCACTGATTGAGCTACATGTGCGGAAGCAGGGATATCCTGATAACCTGACCTGTTGGGGGGGGGGGGGCGAGGGGGAGAGGTGGCAGCCTCCCCTCCCCTGCTTACCTTGACTCTGATGTCAAATGACCCCGCGGCGACACATCCCCAGGAGTGTCTGAAATAAGGTTAGGAGAAGCTTACAGCTCCCCCGGCATTAATTTAAATCCCTTTGGGAAGCGCGCAGGACCTCTGTAAACTCTGTGTCCCCCGCAGGGATTCTCGCCCCCACTTTGCGCACCCCTGAACTAGAGGATCGGTAGCCGTGCCTGGCTAGAGGCCTGAGACCATCTCCAAGGTAAGTCTGTATTTGGGGGTGTGTTTTTTTATATGTATTTGGGGGTGGGGGGTTATATTTATTTGTGGGTGTTTTTTTAATATATGTATTTAGGGTGTGTTTAAAATAAATAAATATATATATATGTGTGTGTGTGTTTTTAGGGGGTGGGGGGGGGGCTATATGTATTTGAAGGGGAGTTCTTTTTATATGTATTTGGGGGCGGGGGGTTATATGTATTTGGGTGGTGGGTGGTGTTTTTTAATAAGCATTTGGGGGTGGAGGGATTTGTATGCATTTGGGGTTTGAGGGGGCTGTATGTATTTGTGGGTAGGGTTTTTTTCTGTATGTTTTTGGGGGGGCTTTGTATAAATTTGGGGATGGGGATTATTTTTTATATATTTGGGGGTTGGAAGGTTTTTTGTATTTGGAGGGTGTGGGGCTTTTTGATATGTATTTTGGGGAGGGGATTGTGTGAGGGGGTAGGGAATGATTGAGGAGTGTGGTAATTGACAGAGGGGGGAGAGTGAAAGGAGAGAGGTGGTGAAGGAGTGAGTGAGGAAAAGAGGGAGAAAGTGAGACGCAGGGGAGAGAAATACATGCAGGGGGTGGGATTGAGTGAGAGTGGGGTAATTGATGGAGGGGGGAGTGAGAGGTGAGAGGGGGTGAGTGAGGAAGAGAGGGAGTGAGACGGAGTGGAGAGAAATACATGGGAAGAGGGGGGGAAATAGAGGGGTCTCACCGACACGGGGGAAGGGGAACCGGGGGTAACTCTAATTCTGGGCCCGGGGAAATCTGTCTGTGGCCCTGATTGTATGTATGTATGTGTGTGTATGTATGTATGTATGTATGTATGTATGTATGTATGTGTGTGTGTGTATGTATGTATGTATGTATGTATGTATGTGTGTGTGTGTGTGTGTGTGTGTGTGTGTGTGTGTGTGTGTGTATGTGTGTGTGTGTGTGTGTGTGTGTGTGTGTGTGTGTGTGTGTGTGTGTATGTATGTATGTGTGTGTGTGTGTGTGTGTGTGTGTATGTATGTATGTATGTATGTATGGTGCATATACTGTATCTGGTGCGTATGTATTTGTGTACGTTGCAATTATCTGTTTGTGAAATTGGGTGGGGGGAGTGATATTGGGCTAGAGCCCCGTGCTCACCTCCTCAGCCAAAAACCTGCCAGCCCCTGCTAATTGGAATTCGTATCCTTCGCCAAATTTGCTGATATGTACCACCAGGCTTTGCTGCACTCGTAGTAAGATAGGCAGCAAATGTTTCTATGAGTTCCCAAATTTTTTTTACTTCATGCACATTTTTTTAAACGATATCCTGAACGTTCGTGAGCAAACTTTGCTATCTGTACCGGTCTTTGATAATGTAAATGTCCTTAGAAGTTACAGAAAGTCCATTACACCCAATCTGCGCTTACATACTGTCTCCTTACATATAGTCCTCTTACATATAGTCCTTTAACATATAGTCCTTTTACATATTGTCCCCTTGCATACTGTCCCATTGCATACTGTCCCCTTGCATATGGTCCCCTTGCATACTGTCCTGTCACATACATAGTTGAATTCCATTAGTATAAGTTCTCTTCAATAGGTGGATGCTCCATCATTTTGCTTTATTTTCTCTTAATTTAAATGTCCTAGAACAAACCCTGGTTATACAGCTATCATTCTGGAAAATGCTCCCCTCCTTTACTTTATAAAGTCTTTGAATGTCTCTCCGCGATATCATCCTGGATGGCCCTCCACCAACTCAAACTTAACATGTCAAAAACGGAACTCCTCATACTTCCTCCCAAACCTGACCCTACTACCCCCTCCTACATTACTGTTGGCAGCACCATCATACACCCAGTGTCACAAGCACACTTCCAAGGGGTCACATTTGACTCTTCCCTCACATTTTGCTCTCACACTCACAATGTGGCTAAAACCTCTCGTTTTTTCCTCCGTAATGTTGCAAAGATTCGACCTTTCTTTTGTCGCTATTCTGCTAAAACTCTAATGCAGGCCCTCATTCTCTCCCGTCTTGACTACTGCAACTTTCTACTGTCCGGCCTTCCTGCCTCTCACCTGTCTCCCCTACAATCTATCCTAAACGCAGCTGCCAGAATCACTCTACTCTTTCCTAAATCTGTCTCAACGTCTCCTCTGATGAAATCACTCTCCTGGCTTCCTATCAAATCCCGCATCTCGCACTCAATTCTCCTCCTCACTTTTAAAGCTTTATACTCTTCTGACCCTTCTTGCATATCAGCCCTAACTCTTGCATTCTGCCCAAGGATGTCTTCTCTCTACCCCTTTTGTATCTAAATCCCTTTCCCGCCTAAAACTTTTCTCACTCACTGCCCCACACCTCTGGAATGTCCTTCCCCTCAATATCTAGATGCACCTTCTCTATCCACCTTTAAGACTCATCTTAAAACAGACCTCTTTAATGAAGCATATGGGTGGCTCCATGGCTGATACTATACACCTCACACAATGACCTTGGTCCCTTGCAGACGCACTTACCTGAACACCTTCCTACGGTCTCTGTAGGTTCTTCTTACTTACCGCTTAGATTGTAAGCTCTTCTGGGCAGGGACTCCTTTTTCCTAATGTTATTTTGTGTCTCCAGCGCTATTCCCACTATGTGTTATATTATTATGTTATATTATTTTGTGACGTGTATTACTGCTGTGAAGCGCTATGTACATTGATTTAGCTATATTAATAAAGATACACATACATATATATCGCTAATTCTTCTTCAGTGATGTGCCTTATAGCTTCAAAGGGACTAATAGGAATGAGTAGGTGTCACCTTCCAACAGAACCTAATTTCTAGTCAATATAAAACTCATTCTGAAGCTCATTTCTAGAAATGTAACCTTCTCATTCAATTTAAGCTCACTTAAGATTGTTCTACAGCTCAACTCAATTACTTACTGAGTAACTCAATTAATGCTCTTGAAGGATGCGGATCAAGAGACTGGTGGATGGGAACAATACCGGAGAATTACATAGGAGTTGTAGATTAATTAGTTTAAGAACCGAAAGGTTCCATATTAAGCATATAGGAATTTGGGATCTTCATTCATGTAAAATGCAAAAAATGGTATTATTTGAAACTGTAATCATTTAACAGCAAATCACTTTCCAGGTGCAAACCTTTTTGACAGGCAGGGATGCCAAAAATACCCCTCTGGTTTCTGATAAAGTGTTTTCCACCGTAAATCTTGTGGATGCATGTACAGTATTAATGCAATATTATATCAGTTATGTCACCGTTCTTGTATATACATTCCTGCACATTGTGAGTATCTACAGAAATGCCGGAGAGCATCCTGTGTTCATATTAATGTGGAATAATAAAGCTTTTTTTTTTTTGTGACCGGTTCGTTCTTTTAATCCAGGGGTGGCCAACTCTAGTACTCAAGGGCCACCAACAGGTCAGGTTTACAGGATATCCTTGCTTCAGCACAGGTGGCTCAATCAGTGACTCAGTCATTGACTGCATCACCTGTGCTGAAGCAGGGATATCCTTAACTGGCGTGTTGGTGGCCTTTGAGGACTGGAGTTGGCCACCCCTGTTTTAGGCTGAGATTATACAGCCTGCGCGCCCGCTTGCGACCGCGCACATAGCCTCCCGCACTCCTGCAGACCCAGCGATCTGTGAATATGCCTGCAGGAGATTGGGGAGGTGATCTTGGGGCGTGGCTAACGCGTCACGAAGCTGCTTTGCCCTCATTGGCTGAACAAGCTCACGTGACGCTGACATCACACGGCAACGCGTGAAAAGACAAAAAACGTCGTCTCTTCAAATCACGGTCGCTCCAGTGCGCTTCGGCGTGCGCACACGGAGCGGCATCATAGGCATTAGCCAATTTGAGGTTGGCGCGCACGCAACCGCGAGAGTGCAATCGCAGGCTGTATAATCTCAGCCTTAAAGTCACATTGACAATCAAGCCTCTGGCACATACTGTACACATGGTGGAAATAGCAGCGCTGCTCCTTCCTTCAGTCTATCTCTATTTACTTCTTTTTGTTGCCCACCATCTGCTTTTCTTTTGTTTTAGATTAGTCAATTACATAATGAAAGAGCATAAGTTATAGACCCTTGGTGTACTGGTTAGTCTAATGGTCAGTCTGGTCAGATAATCTCAGGTCACAGATGGCTCCTAATCAAAGTCTAATAGCTCTTTATAAAGCTTAGCTTCCAGTGTGGCAGGCTGCTGAAGGATCATGGTAATGCCTGAGAAAACACTGGCGTTTGCCACCTGATCCTGTAGTTGCTGTTAAAGATTTATTTTTTGTGTGTTCAGACGGCCTTTCTATTGTTCATATTTGTAAGATTGTCAAGTTAATACCGTTCATTACATATTAAGTGCTTTTGATAAAAACAGAAATGGGTTTCCTGCTCTGCAGTAATGACACCGGGCACATTTCAGAGGCATGTGTACTAGATAAAGTAAATACATTACTCCACTTAATACCAGATGATATTAAACCTGGTGATTGCTTGGGCCACAGGTAATATATCGTTTTGCTTTGGCGAGAAAATAATTTGGTTTCTGACATGTGTTTAGGGTTTTGTCGCTAGTTCCCATATCAGACCTTTTCTTTCTAACAAAGGTTAGCGGGGGTGAAAGCCCAATGTGTTAACATCAAAACATGCCTTCTAATTCCCTCTCTGGAGATGATATGAATCCAGTCCCTTCCGACTCACAAGGTTGGTTAAGGACACATAACACACGTCATTTTTAACTCGAGTCTATTAGAGTTTGGTAAGTGGTAATGTGGAATGGTTTGTACTGGTTTATACATGCAACAATAGTGTTCCTTTCATATTAAAGGCCAATTTTAAATGCAATATTTCGAAGGAATGTATTTTTTCTTTGTTGCTAAAGCAGGAGGACTAATTAGCGGCACTGCGTCTTGGAGTTATAGAAAAGTTAAACAGCAGTCCTTCGCTGATCGTCAAAGCAGTTTTTATTTTTCAAATCGGATACTCCGTTTCGGGGATTTAGGCATTTGAAATATTAAGTGTCCATGAGGTAGAATTGAAGCTCTCACTGGAGCCTATTGCAGTCTAAAGGTTATTGTAGGAACCTCAGAAGCTACAGATGAAGAAGATCATGTTTTTTAACACTAAAAAAGTTCTTTTGTTTTTTAAAGCAAGACATACTCAGCGGGTAAGATACTAACATTATATGAGTTCAACTCATGCAGGCTTCTACATTGAAGGTCTTATGCATAGCGCTACTTAGCGAATATGAGCCATAGTCTGTTTCTTTTAATACCTGTATGTTCAGAAACAATATACAATATAGGCATTCAAACTCAACAACAAATATCATCTAATATGGGATCTAGATCCTGTTAGGTCAGGGAGCCCATTCTTTGCAGGAGAAAAAATGGCTACACGGCTACCAGCATTGCAGTGTAAATAGCCAATAGATAAAGTATGCCCTTTGATGACCAACCAAGAACATATTTTTTGTTGTGAAAATTCTTTTATTATGCAGTAAATCTTTACAACAAGATCATAACATTACATAAATCATTTTCCAAAAGAAAAAAAACTGCGATGTGATCAACCATGTGGTGCTGTCTGTGCTGTACATGCTTGTGTAACGACCTGGGAGTCACGCCGCCCTCGGCGTGCTCCCCACTTACCCGCGGTTCCGCCGGGCTCTCCCACGCCTCGCAGTGATCCTCCCTCCAGGACGCCGATCGCCATCTTGCCTAGGCGCGTGCGTGCACGTCAGCGCTCCCCTTCTAGTGCCGGGTCTGGGCGTGTGCCCGGTCACGCGCCCGCAGGTACGGCCACACGGAGGCGTGGCCACACGGAGGCGCTCCAGCCTCTTAAAGGCACATCTCCTCTTTTTAATACTGCAATCAAATGTACCCTTTCTTCTAGTCCCTCTTCCAGGAGCTCCTCTGGACCTATCCCTGTCTCAGCCTGGCCCATTCACACCCCCCCACCTTGATACTCTGCCATTGGACCCTCTTGCCTATGTATACCCTGCAGCTTCATTAACTCGTCGGTTGAGCATAGAACCAGTTGTTCTCATCACTCTCTGCCTCCCTAGTCCTGTCTTGTCCTGTCTTGTTTTGCAGTCTTCCTCGTGTACCGAACCGGCTTCCTCTACGACTATCCGCACCTCTGGCATTCCGAACTTGGCATACGGCAATACGACTCTCCGCACCTCTGGCACCCCGAACCCGGCAAACGGTAAACGATTACGTCCCTCTCTCTAACCCCGGACTTGGCGAACAGCACCCTCTACCATCCGAACCTCTCCTGCCCCGACTCGGACTCCCAGACCACTCTACTCTCAAGACGTGCCCTCGTGGCTGTGGGTGGCGTTATATCCTATCCCACCTCAGCACAGCGGTCCCGCCTCGTTTGTGGTGAGCTCGTCCTGACAGCTTGATGCTGAACAGGAGGTCGATCCGAGAACCCACGGAGCCATTTGGGCGGCACCAAGAGTAGTTTGCCGTGCCCGTTCCCATGGATCCACCACATCCTTTAGGGATGCCTCCCTAATCATCGCCATGACTAGCCTGGACATCACATCCATCTTTGCTGATTTGCTGGGGGGGACACACCTACCGGCCTCAATCGTGTAGTTGAAATCCCGACCCATCACTACTGCCCTGGAGGTTGCGAGCCAAGGGCGCAGGTGCTGGAATAGTTCCAAGGGCTCATTTTTCCAGGGAGAGGCGTTGACATTGATGAGCCTAACCAGCTCCCCTGCCCATGAACCGTCTACGATCAGAAGTCTGCCGCAGACGTGCTCGTGGACAGAATCAACAGTGAAACATCCCCCCTGGTCAAAATGGCTTCACCTGCGTTCCTACACTCGTTCCCCCCAGACCAGTAGGAGGGGCCGTGAGACCACATCCCGCTCAGATGCCTGTAGGACTGAGAAAAAAAGTAAGGCACATTCCTGCAGCATATACACATCACATTTCTGTAAAGAAAGGAAGTTTTGTATACTGACTCGTCGCATCCGCTCTCCTATGCTCCTTACGTTAATGGAGAAAATGTTAAAAGACGCCATTAGTTTGGGTATAAAGGGTTAGGCAGACATGCAGTGATACTAGTTACCATCCTCACTGGCCTGGTTGGCCGTGCTGGTTTCCTCGCACAGCTGATCTAGCAGATCCATGGTGTGGCCAAGGTTATCATCGAGGAGGGCCTCTGCGGACTCTCGCCACTCCTTTATGAGCTCTTCCACAATCTCTTGTGTCTCTCCAGGTGGCTGTTCTAAGGTGGCCACCTGCTCTTCTAAGATGGCCGCCTCCTGCATCTCTGCCTCCTCCTCTAGGTCGCTGTCAGCATCACTGGAAGTGGGTGAGTCATTGATCTGCAGCTGGGCCTTCTTCAGCTCCAACCCCTGAATTGGGCTTTCTGTCTCGGGGGTCCTCCTCCTTTTTTCCCTGCTTCTCCTTTCCAGTCTGGTTACTGGGGGTTGCATCTGTAGCAAGGGAAGAAAAGGGGTTGGGGTGCAACAGCTGGGGAGAGGTGTTACAGAGGGAGGGGCTGCAGCCTCGTGGAGGGTGGGAGGGGCTGCAGTGGAGGACTGGGATGGGTAGGCAGGGAGGAGGGAAGGGGAGGGAGAGGGGGGCAGGAGTGAGGGGGTTGCGGCAGCAATGCATGTGGGAGCGAGTGCTGATGCAGGGGTTAGGGAGGGATGGGGTAGGATCGGGGCTGCCGCTGAAGGAACAACAGGCTTAGGAGCCGCAGCGGACACTGCTTTGGGGGCCTCCTTTTGCCTTTGTTCCTTCTGATGCTTACCACTCTTTGCCTTCACGGGTTGGGTTGCAGGGGTCTTCTTGACTGCCACCAGAGTTGTTGCCAGGGGGACGCCCAGTTTCGCGCCTTTCGCCGCAACCTCTGCGTAGCTCCTGACTCTCAGCTCGCAGTCCCGAAACATATGGGTTGTCTCCCCGCACAGGTCACAAGTTTTCTGGCGGGGGGCAAGCCTAGGTGTCGTGCCCGGTGCTTTTACATTTCCTGCAGGTTGCCTTTTTTACATAAATGAATAAAAATGTATAGATTTCAATGCAGCGTCCTTTTCAGAACGGCGAGATTGATCGCCATTATGAAGCAGGAGATGTTAGGGTCTGATTATATGCAGAGGGAGTGACGCATTATTTTATTAATTATGCTAATTCAATATGCAATGATTTAAGATGTGCTAGTTGTTAAACACCTCTCCAACCCCCAAGAGAACCACATTCGGGAAAACAGGGGTTTGCAGGTGGACTCCTGTAGTGTATGATCATTTATCTACTGTCCAATATAACATCATTCCTTTTGCTAGGGTAGGACTTATTTTTCAACTCAAAGTAGCACATTTTGCACAAATGATAGCTTGGTTGTTTTGGGGTTAGCAGATATTAAAGCAGGACTCCCATCTCCTCTGTTTTATTTAAAATCTTTGTTTTGATAGTGTTCGAACCAGGGGGTCTCCTGGAGGTGAACCCTGCAATGTCCATCTCACGCCAAGCCCCAGTGTCCCAGACACTTACAGGTTTCAGTGCCGGGGTCTACGCTTCTTCCCGTGGGAACAAAATCACGGCCAACGTGCAGGCCAATAGGAAAACGCAGGAAATGACATCATTGAATGACTGCCAGGCCATCTTTATATACCCATCATAAACTGTATCTGGGAAATGGGGGTGTCTGGGTCCCTGGATCTGAAAATAACAGTGTTGTTCTGTGGGGCCTCCTGGTTGAAACACTGTGAAAAAATAAATATCACATTGGGACAGGCTTGCTACCTGAAGTGTGTCTATTTGGCAAATGTCTGTTAACTCATCTATATTGATGAAGCGTATAAATATTATTCTATTTCATCTTCAAATATTGTCATTTTTCAATGTTAGTGTTTATATCCATTGCGATCTACCCAAAGGCACCATAAAATGAACACTAGGCTTCTACAATTACCCACCGTGTGCACTGTTAATTGGAGAAGAGAATACTGGCAATTAAAAAAATCACTACCTAAAGCACCAATCCCCCCTAGAATCCTATATGAGTTTAACTCGTATCATTCTAGTATCTTACCCCCTGAGCATTTCCTGCTATTTAACAAAAATAGTTTATTTTAGTGTTACAAATCATGGTTTTCCTAATCTCTCGCCTCTGACTGCACTGGGCTGGGAGGAGACATTCATTTTGACTTTTCCGACACTTGGGGGCATATACTATATCAGTTGGAGCGGCCGATCTGGCTGTTTTTTGGGCCAAATTGAAGTCAGCGACCTGCTCGTCCACTTCAGCTGATAGCCGAATAAGCCCCTTACCTGCTTGTAACTCCTCTGCAAAGCATCAGATTTACTATTAAAAACATCCCCTGAAAGGGCAAGAGGAGATAAATAAAAAGGGGCAATCAGTGTGTACCGTGGCTTTAATATCTGTGTGTTTGCTATGAACGCAGTGAGAAATATAAGGCTGTGCTGGTCCGTCTGGCTTGGTGCTATTAAAGTATAACTGGTCACAAAATGTGTTGGTTTCATTGAATTGTGTTCTCAGGACTTAGCAACTTGTTTTAAATGTATTAAGACCTCTCAATAAACAATTAAAGGAACATATGTAAGCGGATTACCTGCGTTTGATGTAACAATGGCAGAATAAATTATACTTTTGCTACAAAATTTCACTGAAGGGGCACGTTAAGAATGATCGGAATGTTTCTTAGGTAGAAATTAATATTAACTGTCTAAGTTTTCTTTTTTAGTAACCAATTATTTTAAGTACCATGTAATTAAACGAGTGCTTAATATTCCACCTACAGATAATTATCCTTACCTAACTTCGACCCCAAGATGACATTTAGATTTTATAAGCTTCTTACAACCTTTTGTAGCATGCAATTAACAAGATTAAACTACATCTATGAAAATGTTGTTCCAGGACTGAAGGCATAATTTGGAATGTCCGTGCTTCTGTCAGTATTGGACAATGGGAAATTAAAAAGCTCATTTGAAAATGATTCTATGCAGACATTCATGTATAGAGAATATTTTCTTTTTGTTCTTGAAATCTCATGGGGTTTCTTCAATACCAAAGACATCCAGGCCAGTACTTAAACAGGTTTCAGGGCGTAACAGTGGTTTCACGTGTACGTGACATTTTTTACATCTAAGATATATTAGCCAGGGGAACATGCAGATGTGGCATTAGCTGTGATAATACTTCCAACAGCCTAAGGCGTAACCTAGATAAGGAATCCAGAAACCTTTTTCGGATTGGCCCCAGAAATTGCAGCTGCAGCTTCCTACGTACGATATGCCTTCCCGACACCAGCCTCAGTGGCAGAACAACGACCGTGGCGGTGAGGTTAGTGGCGGTGAGGTTAGAGGTCAGTGGCGGTGAGGTTAGAGGTCAGTGGCGGTGAGGTTAGAGGACATTGTTGTAAAGGTCCATTTTGCCTGGTAATGTTCTGTTTTCTCAGGCTAAAGGGAAATATAAGTAGCTGGAAGTGTGCATACTTACTCATTATAACATAAACCATGGCTAGTTCCAGGAGGAGGTGGGAAATGTTGATTTGAATAATCGTCAAGTCACGTTCTCAAGACATATGCTAATTTCACCATAGTTCCATTGGATTTCTCCGGTTTGAGGAATGTTGTGTCTCAGTTATTGTTAAGTAATGTCTATTGTATGAAGCAGCTGCTTTTACAACACCCTGGGATTTGGTTCACAAAGAACAATGATTGTATCTGGCATTCATACATTTTAAAACATCCAGATGATGAGGTTCAGTAACGGAGGACTGGGCATATGGTACAAATTGGTTTAACAAAGATAAGGCATTAAATAAACCAAGTCTTTAAAACAAAACAACTACCAAAAAAACGTCATTAGCCTTATTAGATCTGAACTCGCTGGCTTTCGCCTGATGTATTTAATTAAAGAGGCTTGGGTCTAATTAGTTTGCAGAAGACATATCCAAGCTTTATAAAAAATGAGCTCGCTGTGCTTCAATTCCAACTGATCTGCATATTATATTGCTATTGAATGGTTGTTCCAATTAGCGATAACATACAATTATTCACTCACCACGTATGCTCGTTTTTAAGATAACATCTCTAGCTAAAAGCTTGGCCTGGTGGGACTCATCCCTGTAAAAATCAATGCAGGCCAATGAAAACTTCCCAGCAGCTAAGGAGTTAACAAACTGAGGGTATCAACAACAATCTAATATATTCAATTGAAGCTTGACAGAGTTATTATGTTAAAATGGAATGTGATACCCCTACTACCTCACCTAAAATCACTAGCCAGAAATATACCACTGTGAATATGCTAAGAGATAATGTGTACATGTGACGGGTTGTATTTATGCCTTACCTGCAGCTGGCATCCTCCCTCCCCAATCAAGTCGCCCTGATTTTTAATTTTGTATCCCTCCCTCCCATATCCCCCACCCCTTTCTCTTCATTCTGTACCCCTCCCTTGCAATCCATAAATAAATACATTTTTCATGGAAAAGGTTAAGTTAAAATGAAATGTCGTGTACCTGAACTAATTTGGGCCCGCGGATCCCTGTTAGGTTGGTAACAATAAGAGAGGTAATTTGCAGTTCTAAAAACACTTGAAATATGTTGATTATTTCCTGAAATACTAGGTGACTAGAAGGAAGGGACTGTTCCTTAGTCTACACATACATTTAACACAGTAAATAAAACAGTAACTTCTATTAACCCCTCACAGTGAATGACACTGCTGTAATACCGTATACATTGTGTGCTGGCTGTAACCCTGCCTTGTAGCAAAATCACATGTCTATTATGTATTATATTTATTGCCCAGAGACATAGACCCTGCAGGCTGCGAAGGAAAACGGGTTACCCGAAACTGCATCCAAGCTAACATTTTACAGACCACATTTTCTGCAAGATGAAAACTCATCTGGCCATGCTATCAGCCTTTACAAAAAGGGCTTTATATAATGCAGTTGGCAAGTGGCCCTTAATTACAGCATTGTGAATTTCATAAGGTAATATGATGTCTTCAACCGGATTTTTTTTTTTTGCTGGAAAGAATCTGTTATAGCCATTAAACAAGCCAGTGATACTTTTGAGCAACCTACTTAAAATCTTCCTCCAGGGCAAAAATGTTTATGGCATGGTTTAAATAAAACATACTATGTGTTTTGTATTAACATATGTATTATTATCCCTGTGGCTGGAGCAGATATAATTTCTGACACTGTGCTAAGCCTCCTGCAAAATTCATAACATTTCATTAGTGTAAAAAAAATATGCTGGTTTAATGCACTAATCTTTTGCTAAATGGGCTATCTTTTTAAAACGAATACGTACAATTAGATAGCTTTAGAACCAAAGTGTATGCTGCACTAAATCATTGGGACTTACACTGAATACAATATTTCTTTGTAGGCAGTTACTACTTTAATCTTGCATGGTGTGAAACCATTGTGCAATGTGCAGATCACATTTGCTTTGGTGTTAGTGAAGTTAGTATTCGTTGTTACATAGTACTCTCACATACTCTTCTCCATACCGTTATATGTATGCAGCACTTAACAATTTGGTAATAGACAGAACCGTAGAATCATCCTTCTATATCAGGGATGGGATCAGAATGTTCTATGAGGATGTTCTATTTTGCTTTGCTTAGCATCTCTCTTCTCTTACTACAACATGTGGCTCAATGGATACAATGAGTTATCAGCTAAGTAACTTAGTAACAGCCTTTCACAATATCCCACTATAAGTTATAACAGACCTCAATGCTTTCATTTTGTAATAGATGAAGAATTATTTTTTTCTAACTAATACTAAAAGAAAATATAGCACGTATTGTATAATCTGTGCCATTTGTTGTTGAGCTTTCAGACTTCAATTTTATTAAGTTATTAAATGTTAAACAAATTATTAAGCAATTGATTAAAAGGACAGAGGTTACATGGTTTAGTGGGTTTCTTATATTTTGTATCTAAACAAGGTGCTGCTACGTTAGACGGCACCTTGAAAATGTACAAGCAGTTCAGTAACAGTATTTAAAACCAGAGACAGAACATGAAACACAGACAGAGCTCAGTGCACATCCAGTGAAACTTATACACGGTACAGTGCCTAAATATATATGTATATACTGTGCACTGGATGTGCACTGCGCTCTATCTGTGTTTCATGTTCTGTCTCTGGTTTTACATATATATTGCCATGCTCAGTAGCACTCCTCTGTGACACATATGCTTATATATATGTTGTGGTTAATTTGGGGGTTTAATATGAGCTTGCAGGTGTCCTGTATGTTTTACAGTTCAGTAACAGTAACCTGATGTTTTCTGCAGAGGTTTCCTAGAATTTCCAGACCTTGGTCATTTATCAATGAACTGGTTTGGTGAAACACACACGGAGTCATGGAAGTGACTGAACACGGTATCAGTGAACTCTGATATGTGATGATGTTTACTTGAACTCTACTCAAAGTCAATTTAACAATCCACCAGCACCTTAGCTGGCTAAATATTAACAGCAGTAAGTCTGGAGATTAGCTTGTCCGATGCACTTATCTCTGTTTCATCCATGAGGTATTTGACATGAGATTGTTCATGTAGATAAGGATGGCGTAGTATGACTATAATCTACTGTACTTAACGCTTTTACTTCTACAGGAATAAGCAGTCAAGAAAGTAAATGGAAGAATTGTAAAGCCAAACCTTTTTTTTTTAGCTGCCAGTTTGTGGGGTCTCTAAGTTTCCACATTCTGACATTACACTTTCATGAATCAATGTAACAATTCAACCTCAACCGCTTCAGTGTATATCTGCGTTACCCCAAAGGCGGACGCCTGATGGGGCTTCACAAGAGCTGCTCCCCTCTGCACAGGACCAGCATGCTGATGGTTCACATTTGCTTGTACTTTGTGGAACTTTAACCCCACCCACTGGAATGTTAATGAGCCAAGAGGACAAATAACTTTGTATTCACAGCTGCATTCAATCTGAACCCCTTAAGTGCACATCTGTGTCGCCCCAAAGACGGACAGCCTTTTGCGCAGCCAAAGGCTGTGAGACATTTGCTGCTGTTCAGTGATGTTTGGTGATGTTAAAGTTTCTCTATTTCAATCTGAAACTCACCAACCCTTTCATCCCCTGTACCCAATTCTCCAACTTTATCTGTCCATGAAATGTCTGTGAACTGACTGTATAACCCTGTTCATTGAATGTAACCATGTATTGTTATAACTCTGTGCCCAGGACATACCTGAAAACGAGAGGTAACTCTCAATGTATTACTTCCTGGTAAAACATTTTTATAAATAAATAAAGTACAAAGTACAATATGTGTCCCTTGTATTATGTAATATGTGCAGTGTGTACATGTTGCAGTAAGAGGAGTTACATAACTAATATTTGATGAAGAGATTTAACCCCAGTGTTGTTGCTGCAATCCCACATACTTATGGCAACAAATATTTGAACTAAATATCTAAAATGTCCCCCTCACTCTTATTGAATTAGTGCATTACTTTGTAAAAGCTGCTCAGAGAAACATCCAAAAGTCTGAATTTTCATCACAATTACAGTGGGGACTTTTATCAGTTGTCCCCCGAAAAACAGGGAACAGAAGTGTTGTTTTTTTCTTAGGGGTATATTAACACATATTAGTGCGGCCAACACTATTTAGTAAACCCGCAAAATCAGCAATAGGCGAACCCCCCCCCTCAAAACACTTTGGAGTTCTCACTTCTCACCATTTCTGCAGCATGTAGTTTACTGTGACAGCAGAATACAGTACGTTTCTAGGCCAACAAAGGCCTTTCAAAAGGTGTTAAAAGCAGGTCCTTGTTGGACCTCAAACAATGTATTCTGCTGTTTCACATTAAATGACAGCTGCACCAAATTCTGAGAAGAACTCAGTGTTTTGAGGGGGTATTTACCTATTGCTATTTTTTTTGTGTTTTCTTATCATAAACTCTCCTATTGAAATGTTCCAATTAGAACAGCTCCCTGACCCTAAGGTTCTTGCCACTGGAGGTGTCCAATCAATGTGATTTTTAGCAACGATGATCACCCTTTTTAGGCCTAGACCCACAGAATGGTGCTAAACCGTAGCCTGCATTTACTCCCATTTATATGAATGGGGAAAGATGTGTACTAAAGTTTAGCACCGTTTGTGCATCTGGGCTATAACCGGTCATCTCAAATGTAATATTTAAGCGCAACAAGTAGGCCAGGTCTTCATAGCAACACAGACCTAAGTAAGATGTCTTAATGGTAATTACAGTTAGGTTAATTAGTTATTTAAGTATTAATTATGGAGATCTTGAACACTTGGCCTGTTACTAGTAGCAATCATGAGGAGACTTGCTTTATAGTGTAATTCACGAGGAACACTAGTTTATACGTTCATATCCAACACATAGATGTTATCTTGGTCTATTTTTATAACAGAAACTTGGCTATGTAATGAGGTTCCCTGCTACCTTAATATGAGGTAATAATAGGGTGTCCCACGTAACAGGATTTTCTAGGAGCCAGCAGGGTTTAGCTTCAGTCCCAGGAATCCCATGCTAGTGACATAAGGGATAGGTTCTCCTAGCCGTACAGATGTGTATACTGTTTGTTCGCAGAAGGAAGACTGAATGATTTATCTTTCTTCACTGATGGAGAGGAATGGCTTCCCCCAGTATTAACTTCTTCCCTGCCAGAGGTACATGCAATGTCGCCTTGCAATATGTTGCATGACCCTTTCACTACGAATGCGTTAAATAATCATATTCACCAGTGCATCACAAATCTAACTGATATACCTGGCTCTGTTCTCCTGCCATCATATTCATTATAAGGCTGAATAGCATCGTGCAATAAATACACGTCCACTTTATTAGTGTAACTTCCCTTTTGATTTGTGTGTGATACGTTGTTTAGACAGATGGATTTGGTCAGTTAAAATTCCACTTAAGCTTGATACATTGTATCGGCCTGACACACAATAATATTGATATATAATTCCTGTTCAATCTCTAATTAGATTTTGGCAGGATGGCCCAAGTGAAGGAAAATCCCCCTTATCTTCCTTATTGAAATGATGTTTTATCAGGCAACCTTCGGTAATGGGACCTCTTTTAATTAAGCAGTTCTCTTCAAAAGGATATTAAACTTAATTCCCTTCCATTCCCTTCTTGCCCTTGTTGTGTCAGCCTCCTCCTACATTGTAACATTGATTTATTAACCCTTTGTAATGTGTTGCAAGAGAAGGGTTAAAGCAATGATTGCAGTGCCATAAAAATGATCCGTTATTTTGCTTAATCACTAGAAAGATTGCAAAGTATATCTATATTAAAAAAACACACACTTTTTGTCTGATGTCACCTTTTAACTGACTTCTTATGCTATATCACAGTTGTTATCAGAGGGCAGGGGAAGTCAATTATGTTTTGTCAAGGTCCAACTTTCTTGGTCAAGGTCCAGACTCCAGAGAAACATTTTTCACAATGCAAGTTCCTCTATCCAACGAACACATACAATGTTGAGGAAAGTGCGGATCACCGGTATGTAGGAAGGATTGGTCGTGACCTCCATCTCTCAGCATGAGATCCTCAGAGGACCGCTGGCACCCCCACCATCCGTCCCTCCCAAGATAGCCAAGGCGGACTGCGCTCAAGGCTGCTGGTGACATCATGCCGCGAAACCAACGCGTAACAAGGCAGCGGCTGCAGATGGTTCCTACAGAGGCCACTCCAGCGAAGTGCAGAGATGCCGGCCAACTCATAAGACCTTGCTCTGAGAGACAGACGCTGTAAGGTAGTGAAACCAAAAAAAAAGATGCCTCTGGCAGCCTGGATTTAGCCCTACTGATTCCCCCGGTGACGGGTTGCAGTGGGATGGTATAAGTGGGAATGGAATACCAGATCTTGGTTATTATAAAGCAGGAGGATACAATAGTATATAGGCCCACAGTGCAATTACTTCATTCATTTCTCGCTGGCTGTTTATGAACTTAGTATTATAAATGCCTTTCTAAAATGAAGTCCAAGGAGCTGTGCCCCGTTATTTGCCAGGTTAAAGCTGCAGTTCAAACTGACGGTTTAATTTTTTTCCCATTCAATATGCGCAGCAATACAACCTGCACACTGACAAGTGATTAGCTAAGTTGCCAATCGATTCGTTCTCCTGTAATCGATCGCTGAAGATTCAGCTTGGGGTTCTTTATATCACTGTTAAGGCTGCAGAAGAGGACCCACGATGCAAAGTTCTGTGCAGAAGATCATGTGACCAGGCAGGCACTAGATACAATTGGTGCACTGCTAGAGAGAGGGCAGGGCTCAAGAGCCAGAGCCGGTCTCAGAAGAGTAAGGGGATGTGACTTTGTAAAGGGTTGCTATAGAAACAAAAATGCTTGTTACATTAGAATACATTAACATGTCCTTAATATATATATATATATATACAGTATATAAAAAATACAAATAAAATAAATATATATATATATATAAAAAAAAAAAAAAAATATATATATATTAAATGCTACAAGTATTTTCTCGTAGTACAGAACTGATTTATTTAAAAAAAACAGACATGTAGGCTATTACTTGAACTGCATCTTTACCGACATTATTGAAACCAGGCACACGACAGCCACTTCTTAAAATAAACTTCAGCCACTGGACTGTCCATTTTACTTTTACACGCTTATGCACTTTGGAGATATCTACTTCTAGTTTTATAACATTGTAAAATATGTTTTTTTTCTACCGTTTCCCAAAAAATAAAACATTTTGACACCAATTCATTACTTACTGTACATATAATAGGATTTATAAAGCATTGTTAGCCTCTCTGGCTGTGAAAATGTTAAATGATTGATTAAATCTCTTGAGTTATCACACTAGGTTGAACATAAATTCAATCACCTATATAATCACTTTGTAGTGTTCTTCCACATTTATAATCTGCCCAAAGTCTCCTTGGTTATCTGAGATGTTACCCTGCGATTCACAACTTCTCTGCTCTCCTTCTCTGCTTTTAAACATCCATTCCAACAAATACATTGCGCCTGAGCCACAGAGGCTAAAATGCAGACGTTTAGGATGGAGACCAGAGATATATCGGGAAGGCTGTCATCAATAATGTAACCCAGAAGACATGGAGGTTGTGTGCGGGTTGTCCCCATCTATTTTTTTTTCTCTTCAAATGCTGCAATTCAACAACTGCCTCAGATTAAACATGCCAGGAAGGACGTAATAACAGAGAGAAGCAACAAAAAGGCTTCGTAGCTCGCACTGTAAAACGTATCAAGAGATCAGGATACCTAACGTGCTCACAGAAAGAATAGAAAGGGAGGGGGACAATAGTCATTCAAATACTAACAGGGTGTAAAAGAAGAATGACAGCAAAAGATGACAAATTGAACCATCATATTCTATTGATACATTATTAAAATAGCAATCAAGGGGTTCACCTCTCCCTTCACCTAGATACGGGTGTTAGCTGAAACTGATAATGGTGATCGCCAGTATTATAGGCCCTCTCCTTCTGTTTCACTGGCCTTTCCAATTCCAGTTTTGGAGTCACACCTTTTGTAATTCAACTACAAGATAGTAATAAACTTGCTGAATTGCAGCAAAGATTATATTCCCCAGCAAGAGCAGAACGGACTCCTGCAGTCACCGAACAACACACCCTGTTATGGACTTTGGCTATTAGAGAGAGTTGTATTAATGAGCAACTTACCAACGTGTTGTTAACCATTCCATGGTTAGCTGTAATTAAACATAAATGGGGCCTGTTTGCAGAATGTAGTTACTGAATAAACAAAATCCTAATTGATGTTGGGTCCCTTTTTCTGGAATGTCTAACAAGGTATCTGCGATGGTGTGGGAAAGTCATACAACTGAATGGGATGGTGAGCAGCTAGGATGGAAATCACCATAAAACACAAGTATAGTCACATCAAACCCGCTTGGGACTGGTTCACCAACACAGATGACAAGAGGTGGATTAGTGTAGAGCAGGCAAACTGCAAACAGATTTCTTTGGCACAATTGGTAGCAAAAAGTAGACCAAAAAACAATACCCTACTACCTACGACAGAACTTACATTACAAATCTGGGATGCATTGGCACGATCATTTAACTGAATCCCTCTTCCTTCCCCACTAGGACCTATCTGTTTTAATTCAAATTTCCTCCCAGCACAAATGTATAATCGATTTAAAAAATGGAACAAAATTAATATTATAAGACATTTACAGTATACCAAAGAATCGATAATAATTGGGAGATATTTACGTTTCAAACATTGAGAGAGAATTACGCATTGTCACCCGAAGATCTATTCCCATCGTAGATCTATTCCCATACCTTCAAATTAAACCCTGGGGTAACTCTACCGCGGTTAGAAGTAACATCTGTAAACCCTTTGAAGATTTTCTAACCAAAAAGTTTAGTAAGAAGGGTGTTATATTATGAATTAATAATCTATTAGTGAACTCAACACCCATTACACCTATTTCCTTTCCTATTGTTTGATTTTGCTGCGCTTATTGTATTATTATAATTCCCTGTCATGTATTGTCTTTGTAAAGCGCTGAGAACACTTTTGGCGCTATATAAATAAAGACATACATACATACAAAACATAAATACCAGCTTGACTGGGAAGAGGGCATCGTGTAACGTGTGCTCACCACAAACAGGACAGAACCGCGAGGCTGAGGTGGGGATTTTAGTATACACCGGTGTGCAGATTCGTAGTCGTGTGGCCGGGTCAGGGTAGGAGAAGTAGAATAGTATTGATACTCGCCGTGGTCTGGGGTTGGAGAGGTAGAATAGTCGATGTGCGTAGGCCGAGGTCCAGGAGTAGAGATGGTGGGAGTCCAGGTACAAGCCAAGGTTATGGATAGGAGACGGCGGGGGTCCAGGTACAAGCCGAAGTTGTGGATAAGAGACGGCGGGGGTCCTGGTACAAGCCGAGGCCGAGGGTACTAAGAGACAAAACAGGTTAAGCAGGATTGCACAAGGCAAGCTGGGTGCTTATGGGTAGCACTTAATCGCAGGTAAGAACTACTATGCTCTGCCGATTTGGAGCAGGGATTGGTGAGCATATAAAGGGCTGCAAGCCAATCAGAGGAAAGCTGCAAGTGTTGATGTCATCCGCCCACTCGATCGTCAGGAGGCGGAGTGAGCACCGCAGGTGAGGAAGATGAGATAATATCCTGCTGTCAGAGTTAACTCCTTGTTGAGTCCTTTTCCCTGACAACAGTAGAATGGCGCCTGCGCAAAATCCTGTTAGCGTGAGGCGCGTCACCAGTGGTGTCACGGACACGTCACAGGAGCAGGATCTAAGGCCAATTTTCACACATCGGTGCTGAAATTGATGAAGAATCGTGGGACAGGATTTGGAAAATGCCATTACTTTATCAAGATCGGCTAACACTAGAGAGGTTCAGTATAAGGTATTTCTCAGATGGTATTAAACCCCAGCCAGGCTTCAGTTGATTTATATGAACGTGTCCAATCTCCGTTCGAGAAACTGCAGAAGCGAATGGTTCCTTTTTCCATATTTGGTGAGAATGCCCCATTATTCAATCATAGTGGAAGGAAATTAGAGATTCCGTACAGGAAGTCACAGGAGACTCAATCTCGCTTGATCCCAAAATATTTATTTTAAATGACCTACCCAGCAAATGGTCTAGCTATAGGACGACTCTTATTACCCTTCTGTTGTGTGAGGCCAAATCCTTTTATTGGAAATTCCAGGGGATCCCACCCATTAACTCATGGTATACTAGAGTTTGGCAGTTGGTGGTTATGCACCAACTGCCTTTAAACAAGTAGAAACCATGGAAATACTTTAGTATATGGAAACCCTTTATTATATACACACAAAGAGATAATAGCCGATTCTTCAAACCGGTAACCCTACAAAACCGTTTTTTTTAAATTTTAAATAAAGCACGAAAAGACTGGAGTTCTTGTTTGCAAACAACCTAATTCTATACACAGGAACAATGTATAGTACTCAATGTAATATTTTCTATTTTGCTTCTTTTTCTGTATAAATGTATTTTTAAAATGAATACATTCAATGGTGCTCGTCCCAGATAAAAAGCGGACCCGCAGGACTGAGGTAGGGGTATAAGATCACCGACCAGAGCCAGGGGACAGAGTCCTGTTAGAGTAGTCGTGATCCAGGCAGAGGTCAAGTTAGGCGGCAACGGTGGAAGTCCGGATATAGGCTGGGGTCAAGGCAGGCAGCACAGGAGCGGGGGTCGAGGTCAGCAACAGGGAATCCAAAGAACAGGGAGGGCTCAGGAACAGGGCAGGCTCAGGGATAAGGACTCAAGGGTGCCAGGAACACACAGGAAAACATACTATGCTCAGGCAGGGGCTGGGAGTCACTGACTTCTATTTAAGCCCTGGAACAGGTGCAGCATATAACCAAGTTCAGGAAGAGGCTTGCCAGAAACCAAGATGGCCACCACAGCCACGTAAGGGCAAGTTCCAGCAAAACCATGGACTGGATCTCTTACAATACAAATGTTTGTATTTCTATATATATGTATAAAACAAACAAAACAAGTATAGGGTTATCCTCACCAGCCTCATCTAGTTCATAATGACCAATGGAATGAGGCACAACTGTGCATGTAAAGTCCTACTGAATGGATGGCAGGGTCATCATCGATTCACAGTACCAGTCATTTTACAGATGAAGTCAATGGAATGTTTTACTTTGGAATGATTCCAGTACTCAGAATCCCTTCCCCAACCTCATTTCTACTGTACGTTTCGTGGGTAAGAGTGGGGTAGCTGCTGAATGTCAGACAGGCTTCTGTTAGGTGCATCATTACATGCCCTTTAGGGGACCTGTTCTTGGGCTTTAGAATAAGTATAACGTGCTGCTGCTAGATCGGTAATTTCTCAGAATATGCGTGTACATTTGGAGATCTGTATTTACGTGCAAATGTTAACTTCAATTGGACGGTGACCTTTGAAGGTTCACCAACCATAGGCCAATGTCAACATTGACTTACCTTTTAGTAATACCGTGCTGACTGCGCCGTGCTTCCGCAGGCCCCAAAAAGTGAGGGGACGCTTAAGAAATGCACCAATCCTACAGAAACATTTTGGAAGGACAAGTTGTGAATCAGAATAAAAATGTGCACTAGTGATTTGATACGGAGTTCCCAGCTGCCCCGCTCTGTAGTCTAATGTTATCTACATATATTTGTTTAATGCAGATCTCCCCACCGCAGCCTGTGTTTGCTTCTGTTTGGACTCTGCATTTGTTTGCTCCTGATTTCAAGGCCCATTAGATAGAGAGGGTCAGGATTAGTTTTTCCTGAAAAGCAGGTAAACACTGACTGCTCCTGAGTGGGCTAATGTGACCACCTGCTTCTACATAACCATATACGCCAAATCTCATATCTACGATTATTTGTGCTCCATCTGTCTCTGTGGCTGGCTCACCGGAAACTATTCTCACTCACTGCCACCTATCTTTGGGGCTCTACATAAGCATTTAGGTAGCTCACACATTATAATGACAACACAATCCTCTTAAACCAAACGCACACGGGAAGTCTTCTTGCTGTTAAACTCCGCAATACAAGAGACATGTCCCAAAGCACAGGGCTTTTCAAAGCATAATGCCATTGTCTTCTACGGGAAAAGGGTCACACTAAAAGGGGTGAGAAGGAATTAAGTTAAGTACTAGGCTCATTTTTGTACAAGCGGCCTTTACTTTGTCTACAATAACTAAATACAGCTCAGCACCGTTATAACGCGATCTGTTACAACGTGAATCCGCTTATAACGCGATGTAAGCGTGGCTCCCAATTTTCGTATGGATGAATACTTTACAACACGATTATTGGTATCTTAAATACTTTATTGTACAATGCATACAATTGTACATTATTTCTAACGCGATCCGCTTATAGCGCGATGTGATTCTCTGGACCCCAAGCACAGCGTTATAAGGGGGTTGAGCTGTACTACAGTACAATGTGAAATGTTCCGTTATGCTATCTAGAAATCGTGATTTAAATAAATCATCAACACATCACTTTCAGGAGCTCTTTGAAACAGGCACTTAAACGTAAACAGGTTTCCAGGTGGCACAAAGTATGAATCTATTACTCGCCTAACGGGATATTGTTAACACTTCCACATTGTCATCAAATGTCCCTGCGTGTGACTTTTAACAGGGCACAGAAACACAGACATTAAAGTCAGATTAGGCCGCGCATAGCCCTCCTTTTTCTTTTATATCTTCTACTAAAAAAAAAAGACACCCTTTTCTCCACTCCAGCCCCTCTAGTCTATCACAACAGTATTTTTGAATGGATTTAATGTACCACTGCTGCCGGGTGGCTATGCCATGTATCCACTACCTTTTCTGTAGTGGTGTACTTCCTCACATTTACAACCATGAAAAGTTAGAGGACTGGTGAGGGTCAATTTTGAAGTTCCAACCTATACTTTGATGGATTGTAGGCATTACATTTTACAATTGTACATATATATATATATATATATATATATATATATATATGTTTATATATATATATATATATATATATATATATAGATAATCAAAAAAGAATAGACCATACCGTTCTGTGGCTAACGAAATGCTTTTATTCTTGCGAGCTTTCGAGATACACTGATCTCTTCTTCCGGCGATGTTACAATGAATGAAGCAAAAAAGGGTGTTAAAACTTAAAAACAGTGCATACTGGGATGTGTTCTGTGATGGAAGAAGATAAAACGCCCCCCCCCCCCCCCCCCCGTGCAGTTTTATGGCTAGAGGTGATAAAATGTCCCTGAATGTCAGTGATGTGAGAACATTTTACAAACATCCAGATGATGAGTTCAGTAACGTAGGACGGGCATAGGGTACAAATTGAGTTTAACAAGATAAGGCATTAAATAAACCAAGTCTTTTAAAACACAACAACTACCCGAAAAAACGTCATTAGCCTTATTAGATTTTCCCCCTGACTCGCTGGCTTTCCGCGCCTGATGTATTGTAATTGAAAGAGCGTGTGGTCTAATGTAGTTTGCAAGACACTATCCAAGCTTTAATAGAAAAGTGAGCCAGCTGTGCTTCAATCTTCCAACTGATCTTTTCGATATTATATTGCTATTGAATGGTTGTTTCCAATTAAGCGATAAGCATACAATTTTCACTCACCACGTATGCTCGTTTTGTAGATACGCCTGCATCTCTAGCTAAAACTTGTCGCTGGTGGGACTATCAGCCTGTAAAAATCATGCCATGCCATGAAAACTGCCAGCAGCTAAGAGAAGTTAACAAACGGTGTAGGGTATCAACAGAATGCATATATATGGGGCAAATGAACTTTACAGAGTGATTATGTTAAATGGAATGTTGATAACCCCTCTAACCTCACCTAAAAATCAGCTATCCAGAATTAGACCACACTGTGAATATGCTAAGGATATACTGTTGGTACATGTGACGTGGTTGTATTTATGCCTTACCTGCAGCGTGCATCCTCCCCTCCCCAATCAATCGCCCTGATTTTTAATTTTGTATCCTCCCTCCATCTCCCCCACCACCCTTCTCTCTTCATTCTGTACGCCCTACCCTGTTCACATCCATAATAAATACATTTTTTCATGGAAAAAGGTTACGTTTAACATGAAATGTCGTGGTCCTGAACTAATTTGGGCCCCGAGATCCCTTTTAGATTGGTAACAAATAATGAAGGTAATTGCAGTTCTAAAAACCTTTGATTGTTTTCTATTTTTATTATGTGTCCTGAAATACAGGGGACTAAAGGAAGGAGACTGTTCCTTAGTCTATCCACATATATGTAAACACAGTAAATATAAAACGTAGTGTCTATTAACGAACCCCGTCACAGTGAATGACACTGCTGTAAATATACCGTATCCATTGTGGCTGCTGGCTGTAACCTGCCTTGTAGCAAATCACATGTCCTAATTATGTATTATATTTATTGCCCAGGATACATCGACCCTGCAGGCTGCGAAGGAAAACGGGTTTACGCCAAACTTGCCTCCAAGCTAAAATTTTCAAGTACCAACATTTCTGCAGCAATGACAACTCACTCTGGGCCATGCTATCATCCTTTACAAAAAGGTGGTTAAATAATGCACTTGGGTGGCCTGTAATTACAAAGGCATGTGAATTTCATCAAGGTAATATGATGTCTTCAACCGGATTTTTTTTTTTGTGGGAAAGATCTGTTAGTAAGTCCGATTAAACAAGCCAGTGATAATTGTTGACAACCTACTCTAAACTCTTCTCCCGGCAAAAATGTTTATGGCATGGTTTAAATAAAACATCTATGTGGTTTTGTATTAACATATATTAGTATCGTCCCTGTGGCTGGAGCAGATAGAATGTTCTGACACTGTGCTCAAGCCTCCTGCAAAATTCATAACATTTCATTAGTGTAAAAAAAATATGCTGTGTTAATGCACTAATCTTTTGCTAATGGCTATCTTTTAAACGAATACTTCCAAATTAGATAGCTTTTAGAACCAAGTGTATGCTGCCTTATAATCATTGGACTTACAACTGAATACACTATTTTCTTTGTAGGCATTTACTACTTTACTATCTTGCATGGTGGTGACAACGCATTGTGTCAATTGGCCATGCACATTGCTTTGGTGTTAAGTGAAGTTAGTATTCCGTTGTTACATAACTCTCACCATACTCTTCTGCCATACCGTTATATGTATGCCGCACTTAACAATTTGGTAATAGACAGAACCGTGAAATCATCCTTCTATATCAGGGATGGGATCAGAATGTTCTGAGGGATGTTCTATTTTGCTTTGCTTAACATCTCTCTTCTCTTACTACAACATTTGGCTCAATGGATACAATGAGTTATTCCAGCTAAAGTAACTTAGTAACAGCCTTTCACATATCCCACTTAAGTTACATAACAGACCTCAATGCCTTTCATTTGTATAGATGAAGAAAATTTTTTTTTCTCTAACAATACTAAAAGAAAATATAGCACGTATTGTATAATCTGTGCCATTTGTTGTTGAGCTGTTCAGACTTCAATTTAATTAAGTAATTAAAATGTTTAACAAATTATTACGCATTGATTAAAAGGACAGAGGTTCATGGTTTAGTGGTTTCTTATATTTTGTATCTAAACAAGGTGCTGCTACGTTAGGACGGCACCTTGAAAAATGTACAAGCAGTTCAGTAACAGTATGTAAAACCAGAGCAGAACCTGAAACACAGACAGGCTCATTGCACATCCAGTGAAACTTATACACGGTCAGTGCCTAATATAGTATGTATATACTGTGCACTGTATGTGCACTTGCGGCTCTATCTGTGTTTCCTGTTCTGTCTCTGGTTTTACTAATATTTTGCCATGCTCATTATCACTCCTCTGGACACATATGCTTATATTATGTTGTGGTTTTTGGGGGGTTTAATATGAGCTTGCAGGTGTCCTGTATTTTTTACAGTTCATAACAGTAACCTGATGTTTTCCTGAGAGGTTTCCTCCTAGAATTTCCAGACCTTGGTCATGTTATCAATGAACTGGTTGGTGGAAACACACACGGAGTCATGGAATGACTAACACGGTATCAGTGAACTCTATATGTGATGAGTGTTTACTTGAACTCTACTCAAAGTCATTTAACAATCCCCCCGTCACCTTAGCTGGCTAATATTAACAGCAGTAAGTCTGGAGAATTAGCCTTGTCCGATGCACTTATCTCTGTTTCATCCATGAGGTATTTGACCTGAGATTGTTCATTTAGATAAGGATGGCGTAGTATGACTATAATCTACTGTACTTAACAGCTTTACTTCTACAGGAATAAGCATTCAAGAAAGTAAATGGCAAGATTGTAAAAGCAAACCTTTTTTTTTAGCTGCCAGTTTGTGGGGTCTCTAAGTTTCCCACATTCTGACATTACACTTTCAGAATCAATGTAACAATTCAACCTCAACCGCTTCAGTGTATATCTGCGTTCCCACCCCACAGGCGGACGCCTGATGGGGCTTCACAAGAGCTCTCCCTCTGCACAGGACCATCATGCTGATGGTTCCATTTGCTTGTAGCTTTGTGGACTTTAACCCCACCCCTGGAATGTTAATGAGCCAAGGACACATAACTTTGTATTCACATGCTGCATTCCTCTGAACCCCTAAGTGCACATCTGTGTCGCCCCAAAGACGGGACAGCCTTTTGCGGCAGCCAAAGCTTTGAGACATTTGCTGGCTGTTCAGTGATGTTTGGTGATGTTAAAGTTTCTCTATTTTCAATCTGAACTCACCACCCTTTTTCAATCCCCTGTATCCAATTCTCCAACTTTATCTGTTCATGAAAGTCTGTGAACTGACTGTATAACCCTGTCATTACTTTAAACGCATGTATTTTATACTCTGTGTCCCAGGACGTACCTGAAAACGAGAGTAACTCTCATGTTATTACTTCCTGGTAAACATTTTATAAATAAATAAAGTACAAAGTACAATATTGTCCCTTGTATTATGTAATATGTGCAGTGTGGTACATGTTGCAGTAAGAGGAGTTACATAACTAATATGATGAAGAGATTTAACCCCAGTGTTGTGCGTGCATCCCACATACTTATGGCACAAATATTTGAACTAAATATCTAAAATGTCCCCCTCACTCTTATTGAATTAGTGCATTACTTTGTAAAAGCTGCTCAGAGAAACCTCAAAAGTCTGAATTTTCATCACAATTACAGTGGGGACTTTATCATTGTCCCCCGAAAAACAGGGAACAGAAGTGTTGTTTTTTCTTGGGGTATATTACACATATAGTGCGGCCAACACATATTTAGTAAACCCGCAAAATCACAATAGGCGAACCCCCCCCCCTCAAAACACTTTGGAGTTCTCACTTCTCACCATTTTTCTGCAGCATGTAGTTTCTACTGTGACGCAGAATACAGTACGTTTTCTAGCCAACAAAGGCCTTTCAAAAGTGTTAAAGCAGGTCCTTTTTGGACCTCAAACAATGTATTCTGGCTGTTTCACATTAAATGACAGCTGCACCAATTCTGAGAAGAACTCAGTGTTTTTGAGGGGGTATTACCTATTGCTATTTTTTTTTTTTGTGTTTTCTATCATAAACTCTCCTATTGAAATGTTCCAATTAGACAGCTCCCTGACCCTACTAGGTTCTTGCCACTGGAGGTGTCCAAATCAATGTGATTTTAGCACGATGATCAACCTTTTTTAGGCCAGACCCACAGAATGGTGCTAAACCGTAGCCTGCATTTACTCCCATTTATATGAATGGGGAAAGATGTGTACAAAGTTTAGCACCGTTTGTGCATCTGGCTATAACCCGGTCATCTCAAGTATTTAAGCGCAACAAGTAGGCCAGGTCTTCATAGCAACACAGACCTAAGTAAGATGTCTTAATGGTAATTACAGTAGGTTAATTAGTTATTTAAGTATTAATTATGGAGATCTTGAACACTTGGCCTGTTACTAGTAGACAATCATGAGGAGACTTGCTTTATGTGTATTCACGGGAACCACTAGTTTTTACTTTCATATCCACATAGATGTTATCTTGGTCTATTTTTATAACAGAAACTTGGCTAGTAATGAGTTCCCTGCTACCTTAATAGAGGTAATATAGGGTGTCCCGTCCAACAGGATTTTCTAGGAGCCAGCAGGGTAAGCTTCAGTCCCCAGGAATCCCATGCTAGTGACATAAGGGATAGGTTCTCCTACCCGTACAGATGGTATACTGTTTGTTCGCAGAAGGAAGACTGAATGGATTTATCTTTCTTCACTGATGGAGAGGAATGGCTTCCCCAGTAATTAACTTCTTCCCTGCCAGAGGTACATGCAGTCCGCTTGCAATATGTTTGCATGACCCTGTTCACTACGAATGCGTTAAATATCATATTCACCAGTGCCTCACAAATCTAACTATATACCTGGCTCTGTTCTCTGCCATCATATTCATTATAAGGCTGAATAGCATCGTGCAATAAATACCACGTCCACTTTATTGTGTAACTTCCTTTTGATTTTGTGTGTGATACGTTGTTTAGACAGATGGATTTGGTCAGTTAAAATTCCACTTAAGCTTGATACACTTGTATCGCCTGACACACAATTATTGATATATAATTCCTGTTCAATCTCTAATTAGATTTTGGCAGGATGGCCCAAGTGAAGGAAAATCCCCCTTATCTTCCTTATTGAAATGATGTTTTATCAGGCAACCTTCGGTAATGGGACCCTCTTTTAATTAAGCAGTTTTCCTCTTCAAAAGGATATTAAACTTAATTCCCTTCCATTCCCTTCTTGCCTTGTTGTGTCAGCCTCCCTCCTACATTGTAACATTGATTTATTACCCTTTGTAATGTTGTTCAAGAGAAGGGTTAAAGCAATGATTGCAGTGCCATAAAAATGATCCGTTATTTTGCTAATCACTAGAAAGATTGCAAAGTATTATATATTAACAAAACACACATTTTGTCTGATGTCACTTTTAACTGACTTCTTATGCTATATCACAGTTGTTATCAGAGGGCAGGGGACGTCAATTATTTTTGTTAAGGTCCAACTTTCTTGGTCAGGTCCAGCCTCCAGAGAAACATTTTTCACAATGCAAGTTCCTCTATCCAACGAACACATACAATGTTGAGGAAGTGCGGATCACCGGTATGTAGGAAGGATTGGTCGTGACCTCCATCTCTCAGCATGAGATCCTCAGCAGGACCGCTGGCACCCCCACCATCCGTCCCCCAAGATAGCCAAGGCGGACTGCGCCAAGGCTGCTGGTGCCATCATGCCGCGAACCCACGCGTAACAAGCAGCGGCTGCAGATGGTTTCCTACAGAGCCACCTCCAGCTGAAGTGCAGAATGCCGGCCAACTCATAAGACCTTGCTCTGAGAGACAGACGCTGTAAGTAGTGAACCAAAAAAAAAGATGCCTCTGGCAGCGTGATTTAGCCCTACTGATTCCCGTGACGGGTTGCAGTGGATGGTATAATGGGGATGGAATACCAGATCTTGGTTATTATAAAGCAGGAGGATACATTCTATATAGGCCCACAGTGCAATTTACTTCATTCATTTCTCGCTGGCTGTTTATGAACTTAGTATTATAAATGCGCTTTCTAAAATGAAGTCCAAGGAGCTGTGCCCCGTTATTTGCCAGTTTAAAGCTGCATTTCAAACTGACGGTTTTAATTTTTTTTCCCATTCAATATGCGCGCGCAATACAACCTGCACACTGACAAGTGATTAGCTAAGTTGCCAATCGATTCTTTTCTCCTGTAATCGATCCTGAAGATTCAGCTTGGGGTTCTTTATCTCACTGTTAAGGCGCAGAAGAGGACCCACGATGCAAAGTTCTGTGCAGAAGATCAGTGACCAGGCAGGCACTAGATACAATTGTTGCACTGCGAGAAGAGGGCAGGGCTCAAGACCCAGACCGGTCTCAGAAGAGTAAGGGGATGTGACTTTGTAAAGGGTTGCTATAGAACAAAAATGCTTGTTACATTAGAATACATTAACATGTCCTTAATATATAGTATATATTACAGTATATAAAAAAATACAAATAAATACTCATATATATATATAAAAAAAAAAAAAAAAAATATATATATATTAAATGCTACAAGTATTTTCTCGTAGTACAGAACTGTTTATTAAAAAAACCAGACATGTAGGCTATTACTTGACTGCATCTTTACCGACATTATTGAAAACCAGGCACACGACAGCCACTTCTTAAAATAAACTTCAGCCACTGGACTGTCCATTTTACTTTTACACACAGCTTATGCACTTGGAGATATCTCTCTCGTTTTATAACATTGTACAATTTTTTTTCTCTACCGTTTCCCACAAAAATAAAACATTTGACACCAATTCATTACTTACTGTACCTATAATAGGATTTATCAAGCATTGTTAGCCTCTCTGGCTGTGAAAATGTTAAATGATGATTAAATCTCTTGAGTTTCACACTAGTTGAACATAAATTCAATCACCTATATAATCACTTTGTAGTGTTCTTCCACTTTATAATCTGAATCTGGCCCAAGTCTCCTTGGTTATCTGAGATGTTTACCCTGCGATTCACAACTTCTCTGCTCTCCTTCTCTGCTTTTAAAACAATCCATTCCAACAAATACATTGCGCCTGAGCCACAGAGGCTAAAATGCAGACGTTTAGGATGGAGACCAGAGATATATCGGGAAGGCTGTCATCATAATGTAACCCAGAAGACATGGAGGTTGTGTGCGGGTTGTCCCCATCTATTTTTTTTCTCTTCAAATGCTGCAATTCAACAACTGCCTCAGATTAAACATGGCCAGGAAGGACGTAATAACAGAGAAAGCAACAAAAAGGCTTCGTAGCTCGCACTGTAAAACGTATCAAGAGATCAGGATACCTAACGTGCTCACAGAAAGATAGAAAGGGAGGGGGGACAATAGTCATTCAAATACTAACAGGGTGTAAAGAAGAATGACAGCAAAAGATGACAAATTGAACATCATATTCTATTGATACATTAATTAAATAGCAATCAAGGGGTTCACCTCTCCCTTCACCTAGATACGTGTTAGCTGAACCTGATAATGGTGATCCCAGTATTATGGCCCTCTCCTTCTGTTTCACTGCCCTTTCCAATTCCAGTTTTGGAGTCACACCTTTTGTAATTCAACCTACAGATAGTAATAAACTTGCTGAATTGCAGCAAAGATTTATTCCCCAGCAAGACAGAACGGACCCTGCAGTTCGAACAACACACCGTTAGGACTTTGGCTATTAGAGAGAGTTGTATAATGAGCAACTTACCACGTGTTGTTAACCATTCCATGGTTAGCTGTAATTAAACATAAATGGGGCCTGTTTGCAAATGTAGTTACTTGAATAAACAAATCCTAATTGATGTTGGGTTCCCTTTTTCTGGAATGTCTAACAAGGTATCTGCGATGGTGTGGAAGTCTACAACTGAATGGGATGGTGAGCAGCTAGATGGAAATCACCATAAAACACAAGTATAGTCACATCAAACCCGCGGGGACTGGTTCACCAACACAGATGACAAAGGGTATTAGTGTAGACAGGCAAACTGCAAACAGATTTCTTTGGCACAATTGTAGCAAAAAGTAGACCAAAAAACAATACCCCTACTACCACGACAGAACTTACTTACAAATCTGGGATCATTGGCACGATCATTAACTGAATCCCTCTTCCTTCCTTCCCCACTAACCTATCTGTTTTTAATTCAAATTTCCTCCCAGCCCAAATGTATAATCGATTTAAAAAATGGAACAAATTAATATTATAAACCATTTACAGTATACCAGAATCGATAATAATTGGGAGATATTTACGTTTCAAACATTGAGAGAGATTACGCATTGCACCCGAGATCTATTCCCACGTAGATCTATTCCCATACCTTCAAATTAAACCCTGGGTAACTCTACCGCGGTTAGAAGTAACATCTTGTAAACCCTTTGAAGATTTCTAACCAACAAAAAATTTAGTAAGAAGGGTGTTATATTATGAATAATAATCTATTAGTGACCTCAACACCATTAAACACCATTTCCTTTCCTATTGTTTGATTTTGCTGCGCTTATTGTATTATAATAATTCCCTGTCATGTATTGTCTTGTAAAGCGCTGAGAACACTTTTGCGCTATATAATAAAGACATACATACATACAACACATAAATACCAGCTTGACTGGGAAGAGGGCTCGTGTTAACTGTTGCTCACCACAAACAGGACAGAACCGCGAGGCTGAGGTGGGGATTTTAGTATACACCGTGTGCAGATTCGTAGTCGTTGGCCGGGTCGGGTAGGAGAAGTAGAATATGTTGATACTCGCCCGTGGTCTGGGGTTGGAGAAGTAGAATAGTAGTCGATGTGCGTAGGCCGAGGTCCAGGTGTAGAGTGGTGGGAGTCCAGGTACAGCCAGGGTTATGGATAGGAGACGGCGGGGGTCCAGGTACAAGCCGAAGTTGTGGATAAGAGACGGCGGGGGTCCTGGTACAAGCCGAGGCCGAGGGTACTAAGAGACAAACAGGTTAAGCAGGATTGCACAAGGCAACTGGGGTGCTTATGGGTAGCACTTAATCGCGGTAAGAACTACTATGCTCTGCCGATTTGGAGCAGGGATTGGTAGCATATAAAGCTGCAAGCCAATCAGAGGAAGCTGCAAGTTTGATGTCATCCGCCCACTCGATCGTCAGGAGGCGGAGTGAGCACCGCAGGTGAGGAAGATGAGATAATATCCTGCTGTCAGAGTTAACCTCCTTGTTGAGTCCTTTTCCCTGACAACAGTAGAATGGCGCCTGCGCAAATCCTGTTAGCGTGAGGCGCGTCACCAGTGGTGGCACGGACACGTCACAAGGAGCACAGTTCTAAGGCCAATTTTCACACATCGGTGCTGAAATTGATGAGAATCGTGGGACAGGATTTGGAAAATGCCATTACTTTATCAAGATCGGCTAACCCTAGAGAGGTTCAGTAAGTATTCTCCGATGGTATTAAACCCCAGCCAGGCTTCAGTGTTTATATGACGTGTCCAATCTCCGTTCGAGAAACTGCAGAAGCGAATGGTTCCTTTTTCCATATTTGGTGAGAATGCCCCATATTCAATCATAGTGGAAGGAAATTAGAGATTCGCGTACAGAAGTCACAGGAGACTCAATCTCGCTTGATCCCAAATATTTATTTTAAATGACCTACCCAGCAAATGGTCCTAGCTATAGGACGACTCTTATTACCCTTCTGTGTGTGAGGCCAAATCCTTTTATTGGAAATTCCAGGGGATCCCACCCATTAACTCATGGTATCCTAAGTTTGGCAGTTGGTGGTTATGCACCAACTGCCTTTAAACAAGTAGAAACCATGGAAATACTTTAGTATATAGAAACCCTTTATTATTACACACAAAGAGATAATATCCGATTCTTCAAACCGGTACCCTACAAAACCGTTTTTTTTTTAAATTTAAATAAAGCACGAAAGACTGGAGTTCTTGTTGCAAACAACCTAATTCTATACACAGAAACAATGTATAGTACTCAATGTAATATTTTCTATTTTGCTTCTTTTTCTGTATAAATGTATTTTTAAAATGAATACATTCAATGGTGTGCTCGTCCCAGATAAAAAGCGGACCCGAGGACTGAGGTAGGGGTATAAGTCACCGACCAGAGCCAGGGGACAGAGTCCTGTTAGAGTAGTCGTGATCCAGGCAGAGGTCAAGTTAGGCGGCAACGGTGGAAGTCCGATATAGGCTGGTCAAGGCAGGCAGCACAGGAGCGGGGGTCGAGGTCAGCAACAGAATCCAAAAACAGGAGAGGGCTCAGGAACAGGGCGCTCAGGGATAAGGACTCAAGGGTGCCAGAACACACAGAAAACATACTATGCTCAGGCAGGGGCTGGGAGTCACTGACTTCTATTTAAGCCCTGGAACAGGTGCAGCATATAACCAAGTTCAGGAAGAGGCTTGCCAGAACCCAAGATGGCCACCACAGCCACGTAAGGGCAAGTTCCAGCAAACCATGGACTGAGATCTCTTACAATACATGTTTGTATTTCTATATATATGTAAAACAAACAAAACAGATATAGGTTTATCCTCACCAGCCTCATCTAGTTCATAATGACAATGGAATGAGGCACAACTGTGCATGTAAAGTCCTACTACTGATGGCATGGTCATCATCGATTCACAGTACCAGTCATTTTACAGATGAGTCATGGAATGTTTTACTTTGGAATGATTCCAGTACTCAGAATCCCTTCCCCAACCTCATTTCTACTGACGTTTCGTGGGTAAGAGTGGGGTAGCTGCTGAATGTCAACAGGCTTCTGTTAGGTGCATCATTACATGCCCTTTAGGGGACCTGTTCTTGGGCTTTAAATAAGTATAAACGTGCTGCTGCTAGATCGTGTAATTTCTCAGAATATGCGTTTACATTTGGAGATCGTATTACGTGCAATGTTAACTTCAATTGGACGGTGACCTTTGAAGGTTCACCAACCATAGGCCAATGTCAAACATTGACTTACCTTTTAGTATACCGTGCTGACTGCGCCGTCTTCCGCAGGCCCCAAAAATTGAGGGGACGCTTAAGAAATGCACCAATCCTACAGAAACATTTTGGAAGGACAATGTTGAATCAGAATAAAATGTGCACTAGTGATTTGATACGGAGTTCCCAGCGGCCCGCTCTGTAGTCTAATGTTATCTACATAATTTGTTTAATGCAGATCTCCCCACCGCAGCCTGTGTTTGCTTCTGTTTGGACTGGCATTTGTTTGCTCCTGATTTCAAGGCCTATTATAGAGAGGTCAGGATTAGTTTTTTCCTGAAAAAGCAGTAAACACTGACTGCTCCTGAGTGGGCTAATGTGACCACGCTTTCTACTACATAACCATATACGACCAAATCTCATATCTACGTTATTTGTGCTCCATCTGTCTCTGTGGCTGGCTCACCGGAAACTATTCTCACTCACTGCCACCTATCTTTGGGGCTCTCCATAACATTTAGGTACTCACACAACATTATAATGACAACACAATCTCTTAAACCAAACGCACACGGAAGTCTTCTTGCTGTTAAACTCCGCAATACAAGAGACATGCCCAAAGCACAGGGCTTTTCAAAGCATAATGCCATTGTCTTCTACGGGAAAAGGGTCCACACTAAAGGGGTGAGAAGGAATTAAGTTAAGTACTAGCTCATTTTTGTACAAGCGGCCTTTACTTTGTCTACAATACTAAATACAGCTCAGCACCGTTATAACGCGATCTGTTACAACGTGAATCCGCTTTAACGCGATGTAAGCGTGGCTCCCAATTTTTCGTATGGATGAATACTTTCAACACGATTATTGGTATCTTAAATACTTTTGTAAATGCAACAAGTTGTTTATTTCTCGCTCCTTCTGCGCTGTGTTCTCTGGCCCCCTTCTGTGGGTTGCTGTCACTCGTCCTGTATTGTTCCGTTATGCTATCTAGAATCGTGATTTAAATAAATCTCAACACATCACTTTCAGGAGCTCTTTGAAACAGGCACTTAAACGTAAACAGGTTTCCAGGTGGCACAAAGTATGAATCTATTACTCGCCTAACGGAAATTGTTAACACTTCCACATTGTCATCAAATGTCCCTGCGTGTGACTTTTAACAGGGCACAGAACACAGACATTAAGTCAGATTAGGCCGCGCATAGCCCTCCTTTTTCTTTGATATCTTCTACTAAAAAAAAAGACAACCCTTTTCTCCACTCCAGCCCCTCTAGTCTATCACAACAGTATTTTTGAATGGATTTAATGTCCACTGCTGCGGGTGGCTATGCCATGTATCCACTACCTTTTCTGTAGTGGTGTACTTCCTCACTTTCAACCATGAAAGTTAGAGGACTGGTGAGGGTCAATTTTGAGGTTCCAACCTATACTTTGATGGATTGTAGGCATTACATTTTACAATTGTACATATATATATATATATATTATTCTATATATGTTTTTATAATTATATCTATATATATAATAATATCAACAAAAAGAATAGACCATACCGTTCTGTGGCTAACGAAATGCTTTTATTCTTGCGAGCTTTCGAGATACACTGATCTCTTCTTCCGGCATGTTATAATGAAGAGACCTCGAAGCTCGCAAGAATAAAAGCATTTCGTTGCCACAGAACGTTATGGTCTATTCTTTTTTGATTATTAAAGCTCGGCTAACATGGTACTGATACCTCTGCATATATATATATATATATATATATATATTATATAATATATATATATATATATATATATATATTATATTATATATATAATATAACAGGGTTGACAAATCACCAAAAATCTACTCGACACACAAAAAAATCTACTCGCCACCTATGTACCAACGTGTGCTGCTTGGGCAATATTTACTCGCCCGGGGTTAAATCCACTCGCCCG
>CM071580.1:13648122-13821172 GCA_036426205.1 Ascaphus truei | reverse complement strand
GGGCGAGCAAATGTATAGGTTTGTCGAACACTGTATATATATATATATATTATTGGATTATAAGCTCTTTGGGGCAGGGACTCCTTTTCCTATTATTTTATGTCTGCAGCACTTATTCCCATTGTGTTATAATATTATGTCACGTGTATTGTAAAGCGATATGTACTTGAATGGCGCTATATAAATAAAGATATACAGTACATACATACATATTATGTCAGATCCATAGTAATAATTAAGCTATCACAGATTTCTGTACATTGCAAATCCCTAATATTTTGCACTGTAGGTATTCAGTTTGGCTCTGCCTGATTAGGAATGCATATTCCTGTTATAGTGCCAAATATTACACATGTTCATCTCATTTTGCCTGTCTTTTAAGAAGATCCATTGTGCTGGTTTGATTATGCGGCGTCCCTGCAGATCTGCATTAAATCTATACAAAATGCATTTACATTGCACCTGAATTTTATCTCGGATTCTGCTGGAATACATAAACAACAGCAGGGACGTTATTTCCATGGCTTACTAATGGACTTGATGTTACATAATTAACCCCTGTTTAGTTTGAGCTACATTTCTGCCCCAGTGAGAGTCTTGGCTCTACGTAAGTCCAGAAGGTATATTTTAGTTCCTGTATCTGTTTTTGACGTTACGTAGGACTGGAATAGCTAGAGTGAGCAGCATGATCCTGAGAGAGAAAAGGGCCCATGTCACTAAGCAATGCTTTAGTATTCCATAATAAACCTTCCAGCACCGGAAGACACCTCACTCTCCATTCATATGAATGAGACATAAGGGCCCATATTTGCTAAGCTGTCTTCTGCCATTAGACACCTTCCAGCACTAGAAAACACTTGACCTAAATGGGCTGTAAGGGGTCTCCTTGCGCTAGACGGCTTAGTACAAATATGCCCCAAGTAGTCTTGTGATCGCGGAAGGTTATATAGTTACACCGTTACATAGTAGTTACATAGTTACACAGGGACATAGTAGATGAGGTTGAAAAACGACACGTCCATCAAGTTCAACCTATGCTAAATGTAGACGACAGATACTTTATCCTATATTTGTACTTACAGTATATTGATCCAGAGGAAGGCAAACAAAATCCCCAGGGAAATATCATCTAATGATGTCCCATAAGGGGAAAAATTAATTTCTTCCTGACTCCAAATATTGGCAATCAGATTGCTCCCTGTATCAACATCCTTCCCATGTTTACTTATTTGGTATATCCCTGTATACCTTTCCTTTCTAAAAACATGCCCAGCCTTATTTTGAAGACATCTATTGTATCTCCCATCACAGTCTCCATGGGTAATGAATTCCACATTTCAACTGCCCTTACTGTAAAGGTGTTTTATGGAAATGTACAATTGAGTAAATATGGGCCATTGTCTCATGTGTTTGTTGGTAATGGATTACTGGGCTTAAACATACTGTTAGTGCATTACAGAGAAAGCTACCACAAGATTGGCTTGTTAATCATTTTACTGAAGAAGTATCCTACCAGTACCATGTATTACTTTACTACAATTTCCTCCATCACTTAAAGTGTCAATGTTCAAACCCAAAGGTCTGTTACTCTGCTTTATCCAGCAGTGGATACATTAGTGGTAATCTATTCTGCAGTTTGCCGCAGTAACAGGTGACAATCTGCCAGATAAAGAGTGCTCCGTGTTTACTCTTTCAAAGTGGCATGGCAGGAAACATAGTCTCATTTACCAAATGAGCCTAATTCTAATCCTATTGATCTAATAAGATATGCAATCAATGTGACACATTTATCAAGAAAATTACACAACACATGAACACTTCATTCTTATGCCAGTTGGTTAGGTCTTGGATTGTTCGATGGCTAAAATACTCTACATTAAACATTAAAAAATCGGACACTTGTTATTGTTTTTAAAATATGATTCAAATGATATATCTTCATGGTGTTATCATATTAACCTCATTCACTGCGTGGCAGGACTCCTCCAGCAGGTACGAGTTGTTGTCTTAGTTCAGGAGTGGCCAACTCCAGTCCTCAAGGACCACCAATGGGTCAGGTTTCAGAACAGGTGTTCAATAAGTGGCTCGGTCAACGACTGAGCCACTGATTGGGCCACCTGTGCTGAAACAGGGATTACCTTCAAACCTGACCTGTTGGTGGCATTTGAGAACTGGAGTTGGCCATTGCTGTAATTATTATTTTTTGGTTGAATTTGAAAAAACATCTGCAAAGAGCTGGAATAGACGGGACAAGTGGAAACAGACAGTCCTTTTTAAGACGCAGCTCTTTGCAACCTTAAGCAATATATTTTATGCCTATGTACACCAAGTTCCAATGAATATATACATATATATATATCATACAGAACACCTACGAGCTCATATTGGACCCCCAAAATACCCACAACATATATATAAGCATATAAGTTTCACAGAGGAGTGCTACTGAGCATGGCAATATATATATAAAACCAGAGACATAACATAAAACACAGACAAAGCTCAGTGCACATCCAGAAAAACTTATATACGGTACAGTGCCTAAATATACATGTGTAAATAACTAATAAATAAAATGGTCTTTTAGTTTAACATTTTGGCCAAATTGTTGTAAACCCTTGAGCCAAACTGCACGGCAGACCACGTTCAAGGGTCCCTACACTGATATAGATTCTTAATAACCTGTGCATTGCCAGGAAGAATGATTTATAATAAATCTGTCAATATAAGTTGCAAAAGTTCTAAGTCTGATTGAAGCTTTTATTAACCTGTACATTACCAGGAAAAGCACTCTGTAATAGATTTGTCACACTCACACTGCATGCAGGCAAGTTCCCCTGATAGTTGGAGATGCCATGGAGTGAGTTTTTAACCATTTAAATGTGGGAGGGAGTGAGCTTCAATTGGATAGGAGGTTGCCACCCTCCAATCAGCCAAGACTAGCTGCACAAGAATTATACAAAATACACAACACCTACAAGCTCAAATTGAACCCCCAAAATACCCACAACATATATATAAGCATATAAGTTTCACAGGGACGCAGGCCAATGAGAGGTGTGCGGGGGCGGGCATTGGACGCAGGCCAATGAGAGTCAGTGAGGGGTGGGACAGTGTGGCATTGGTGTTGGACGTAGGCCAATGAGAGGTGTGCGGGGGCGGGCATGGCCTGAGCAGGAGTGACAGGCCCAAGGTCCAATGCGATTGACCCTTGGGACGCAGACATACAGTGATTTCACAAATATATAGTAGATATATATATATATATACTTATATGGGCTCCATGTGAATGAATGCTCCAGGCAAAAAGTGACACATTGTGTGCTCATTTGCATGCCTTTTCCCAGAATCCCTTGCTGCGGTGGAAGCACTGTATGCTAGGTGATAATGGTTGAAAGGCAGGGTTGCAGACCTGTCTAAGACATGTGAATGTGCTCACAAGTGGTATTATATATATATATATATATATATATATATATATACGGCAGGGATTGCCTCTTTAACCTTACGTGTGACGTGGTGTCTGAGAGCTGTATGTGCACACTTAAAAAACAAGTAATACTTATTATTGGAATATCTCAGCTGAGACGGAGAGCAGCAGAACTTACAGCTCAATTCTTTCGAAAGTAAACGAATGCTGTTATTTTCTGTTTGCGTCTACGTGTTCCTGTCGCCTCTCCTTGCAGATATACTTATTCTAGGTCACCGTGGCATCTCAATGTTGTGCCATTAATTGCACATTAACTTGAGTGCCTACTTAAAGATACACAGGTGGATAATTATTTTGGTCCAAGATCCAAAGATTTTGCAGAAAATAATACACAGTGGGTAGTGGATACAGAAAAAATACTGTCAGTAAAAGTATACAAGAGGCTTCGACGGAGCCACTGATTAAGCCACCTGTGCTGAAGCCGGGATATCCTTAAAACTTGTTGGTGCTCTTGAAGACTGGAGTTGCCCTTATTCTGTAAGTTGTAATAGGCGCAGATGATTAAAGTCAATGGGTTTTTCCTGCTATACCACGTCACCTGCACTTATCGCCCCTTAGAGAATAAGGGCCACAGTGCGTTAGTACCTTTGCACAAACGCATGGACACCTATATTGACTCGCACACACTGTAGGAGTTTCTGTCATTAGTGTCTGATTAGTGAATTAGTGAATAAGGGGGTTATAGTATAGTAATACATTGTTGCTGCCAATTAAAATACTAGGCGAGAAGGAGTGGCTCAGTGAGTAAAGCTGTGAAGTGAAGCAGGGGAGCCTGGGTCAATTCCTGGTGTTGGCTCCTTGTGACCTTGGGCAGGTCACTTTTCTCCCTGTGCCTCAGGCACCAAAAACAAAACAAAACATAGATTGTAAGCTCCACGGGGCAGGGACCTGTGCCTGCAAAATGTCTCTGCGTAAAACTAGCAGCGCTATACAAGAACATGCTATTATAATTAGGCAAAGAAGAAACGAAGAGTGCAGGTTTGTGTTGTTCTAAGAGAAGCCGAAGGCGGAAGGATTAATAATGAATTTCAGTGCTTTGTGGCTTTTTATTTTCATTAGTATTTTAATTCCGACTGTAACTGATGTTTTAATTTTAACTCCTTAACTATTTTCCACTGTTACATTAGATTCTCCCGTTAACCTTCATTGAGTTACTCTCCCACGCTGGAAGAAAACATTTCTCATTAACTGATGAGTGAGACTTCGTGTTTGCTAGATTTCTTTTAACCAAAATTAAAATGTTATTATTTTTTTTTTTCAAGAATTCATATACTTTTATGAGGAAACTTGGGAACTCCTTTCATATAAAATATAAAGCTATTGCCAAGTTGTATTAAATGATAGAGTGAAAGAAAAAAAAAAAGCTCTCGGAAGAATCGGTGCTTAATTACAACTTAATTAGCATAATTATGCATGCTAATAGCATCTCAAATGAATAGCAGTTGTCAGGAGGTTGGGGCCATCTGTAAGAGTGTCGAATTAATACATCATTTTTTATTTCTAACAACGCAGTAACTCTTTCCCTGAAAGTGATTTTCATTAATCAAGTTCATTTTTATTATATAGAAAATTTGGCATTTTTCATTATGGGCCATTATCCCTTTCCCAGTGCAGTCCTAATACCATACTAATGAGACCCCATGTGGCCGCTCTACGTTGCCAATGGCAGTTCAGGTGTATTGTTATAATTGTTACAAACAGTACATTGTATCTCTGGAATAGTGGAGTTCTAACCTCCAGATATCAGAGTTTCCACTTGCTACTTTCCCTTGGGCTCCAGTGCAATTTCCAGAGCTTTATGAAAAACATACATGTTTGGGGTTGGCCAGGAGGCAGTGTAACTCCGTCACTGCCAGCAAATCACTGGCCATTCGGGCAGCGATGGGGTTAAAGAGAGAGAATCGTGTTTGACCTGTGGTTGAAAATGTCCAAAGTTGCTTCTAGGGCAATAGTTCATGCAAACGAAATGTAGCCTGACATATATAACATGTGAAGATTGGGCAGCAATGACAAAGCCTGTTATAAAAGGATACTAAGCTGTTAAGCAAAGTAGACTGGCTGTCGCTGAACAAGTACTTAAAAATCTAACTCACTGTCCATAAAGAGAGCAAGGAAAAAGTATAGGTGCATGCAAGCTTAACAAGGACTAAACAGCCCTGTAAAGAGAAACCATTGCTTTCTATGGTGGTATACTTTGATGTTTATTTTCCATAAATTCTCAATTCCTCTGAGTCTGTAATCGACCCTAAAAAGGTGGATATTTATCAAAATGTCCAAGCTGCAGATCTGGTGCAATACTGAAATGTATGTTACAAGATGTACCAACACTATATTCTTTACATTTTCAGCATCCATTTCTGTGATAGAACCAGTATTCATTTCTCGTGGGGGAAAACAAATAGTATTAATAATGAAAGAGAAATAAATGGAATAGATTTTAATTCACGGTTATTGGGGCACTCTTTTTGAAAGTTTTTCTTCTGACTTTGGTGCTTATGCATTATTAAACTGTGATAGTTCCGATTGGGACACTATGAGATGATTGGCCAGGTGTTGTTTTCTGGTTAGAACCAAAAACCAGAATCCCTTGAAAAAGAATGCACTTGTTTTGTAGCTGTGACATTTTGATAAAAGACCCTCTTGATGGTCACCTAGATCCCCCATGATTAGGGGGATCCTGCAGTGGTGATGGTACGTCTGGTCATTTTCTGTAATGCAGTTACGCGAATGTTTGGCCTTGTGTAACCAATCCCTGTCCTGTCCATTAGATTTAGAGGGTGAGTTAGTTATAAATGCATTGGACTCCTGGGAGTGTCACTGACATGTATAATAATGACATTAACATCAATTTCTTCGCATCAACATTAATGCCATAAGTGAACATCTCTGCTGATACAGGTCCCATTAATCAAGCAGTGTTAGTTACTCCCATTCTGTAGATAACTGATACCACAATAATATGCCAAATCACCTCTTACTTCAATTGGCTACATTGTTGACATCCATTGGGTGAACTCTTTCATTTTAAATGTTTGGTTACATTTTTGGAAGGAGCAGAGCTTTACCTCTTTTCTTCAGCTTAGCACAGTCTCCCTTTCTCACTTATAAGACTCCTTGTGAATTATGCTACTTGGCACTTGTTGACACTTTAGTTTGGAACAGTGATATTGTTACTGTATTTCCTCTCAGCAACTGAGAATTTCCTTTGATAGGTAACACCAGGGCTGCTCAACACCAGATCTTAAGCCCCCCCCCCCCAACAGGTCAGGTTTTCAGCATATCCCAGCTTCAGCACAGGTGGCTCAATCAGAGGCTCAGTCAAAGACTGTGCTGAAGAAGGGACTGATTGAGCCTGCTGTGCTGAAGCTGGGATATCCCCCCAAAAATGACCTGACTGACTGGGGGGGGGGGGGGGGGGGGGGGGGGGGGAGACTTGCACTCTTGGGTTACATGATGCTGTTGTAGTAATAATCCACTACAGAAGTTTGGCTGCCATCAAATCATATTGAGGGGTCATTTTCCCTGATGAGATAAATATCAAAGCTACAATTAATCACCTAAGGCTGAAAAACTAACTTGGACCATACAAAATGTGATTAGCTACATCCCACCCGCACGATAACACCCCGACCCAATAACTCCACTGACAATGATCTGCAACAAGTAGTCCACAGCTTTATTCAACCATTACATTATAACAGGAAACTGGAAGAACCATCTCACCACCTCAGGTCTGTCCCTAGGCATACCTTGGGTAAGGCGCCACCTAGAGGCGGCAGGTCTCAGGGCGCGGCAGGAGGAAAAATGTAGCAGCTCTGCTGCTCTCCTTTACTAAAATGTTATCTTTTTTACTATATGTAAGATTGAAGCAGTGGGTCTCAGGAGCTCCATTCATTTCAGCTCCGGGGGCCCCTGCTTCCTGAGATACTTACCTCGTTGGGGGTGCTGGTATCTCAGCTCAGATTTAAAGTCCCCGGTCACATGGTCCAATAGGAAGCCCCCTATGACATCACAGCTTCCTATTGGCCCATGTGATGGGACATTTAAACATGAGGTGAGATACCGGCTCCCCCTAAGGCCGTGCTCATAGTGATGGTGACGCGACCGATGACGTCACCCATCGCCATTTGGCGAAAGTTGTAATTTGATTTTTAGCGACGTCGCTAGCGACAAGGCCAGTGATGTCACTAAAAGGGGCACAATTTTTTTTGGTTTAGAGACAGTCACATGTGGAGACTGTCTCTAAAAAATAAAATTTTTCCGGCTTCAAAATTTTTGGTCTCGACGTCGCTTCGTTGCTTTGCCGCCGTCGCGCTTACTATAAGTGCTTGCGACGGAGTGAATGTATTTGTTTCGGAGTGACATCCTGTCACCGTCGCAAGGCACTATAAGCGCAGCCTAAGGAGGTAAGTGTTTCAGGAAGCAGTGGTCCCCGGAGCCAAAATGAATACAGTTCAGCTCCGGAGACCCCCTGGTTCCTACCGAGGAGGGGAACAAAATTTGGTATCATTTTGTTGGGGGAAAATGTTTTTTTTGGGGGGTCGGGCCTGCGTCCTTATTAGGACTTGCCTAACCTAGGGACAGTCCGGATCTGGGCTACTAGCAGCAATTCACATGGACGCATTGTCATTTCCACACCCCCTGTGGGTCGAACTTCACAAATGTCTTCTCATTTGCGTCGTGAAATTGTTTGCGTTTTTTTAATTATATTTTACGAAAATTTAGCTAAAGCTGAGAATTTCACCCGAATTTCACTCTTTGCCAAAATGTATGGAAAGTGACAGTATACAGATGCAGTGGTCACGGCAGCGGAGGGTTAACGCTGCAGGGGGTCCCATTTCGGAAACATGGACCCCCTCAACGAGATCGCTGAAGACAGTGACCAGCACCGCTGACTTTTGCTTCTTTAACCACGGTACCGGGCACAGCAGTCTTACTACAGCTGTATAAAGTGGCACATTGATGTTTAATGCTTGGCAAAACATTTTTTATCAAAAAGCTTTAAGTATTTCACTATTTTATTGCCCCCAAAATAGACATATTTTGCTTGGTCTGCAAATTTCAGTGAAAATTTTGCACATGTCTACCTGGGGTATTGGTCTTTCACTGATCCATGCACATGCAGACACCAGTAACCTCTCTGGACGTAAGGACCAGGCCTGCCAACAGATTTTCTGGGGCCCAGGAATAGAGTTTCAACCAGGGCCCCCCGGGTGTCTCCTCTCTCCCCTCTCCAGCTTCTGGCATGAAAGAGAGGCCGGCGCGGGAGAATGAGGGTGTGAGAGAGGCCCATATAAGCATGGGAGAGGGAGGCCAGCAGCTGGGGAGAAGCATGGCCAGCGGCTGCACACAGAAGTTGGGCCCGGCTAATGGCGCCCAACTTCCAGCGCCGGCTGACCAGGACCCTGCAGCTACCGGGCCGGAGACAATTGTCCCGGATCTCCCCCCCTGTCGGCAGCCCTGGTAAGGACAATTCTATACCTTTCCTACAGTTAAACTAGCCGTACTCACAAGGCCATCTGTGTACCTGTGATAACAAACACCAAACAACTTAAGGCCCACTCACCATGTTGTCATTAGAGAAGACCCTCTTAACACTGGTAAGAGAACCTCCCACTAAGCTTGCTGCCCTCCTAACACCACCCCAAAACCACCCAAACTTAACCACTTCCCTGCCGATCAGGTCAAATTCTCCACAAGCTGGATGTGGAGCCCTAAGCTTATATAGATTACATCATAATTTAGGGTCTTACGAACACCCAGTCTCTTTTCTTCCTCCATTCCTATGCTGTTCTCTGTCACCCACCCAGGGCCTTTTTCTTTCACTGCACCCTAATCCTTGCAATGTTTTCCCATCACCATTGACCAATGTCTCCATCTTCAAGACACCATTGAAATTCCATCTTTTCAATTAAATATTTAAGTAGCATTCAACCACATCTTTAATAAGAATTGGTTGGTAAAAAAAAAGGTACACAAACCTTCCAGCGTATAAGCATACAGCAAATGAAAATATCACTTGTGAGCACATTCACATGTCTCAGACAGGTCTGCAAACCTCATCTTCTCCAATGCTTCCACCGCAGCAAGGGATTCTGGGAAGTGACATGCAAATGAGCACACAGTGTCACCTTTGGCTTCAAACCCATTTTGACATGGACCCCCTATAAGCTTATGCCTGCCGCATTACACAGCTTTTCAGCACAGTCTGGGTAAAAGAAGTGCAGAGCCAGTAAACCTACTCACAGATAGCCGATTCAACCTTTAAGTAGCATTGAAATAATGACACAGCTCTACCAATCTCCCACAGACGTATAGTACTTATTTACATACCTTCTTCAGGATCACCAGTACAGTTACACTTGCTACTAATACATGGGAAAAAACATCCCCTTCTTCCCTCACCCATGTACTGTACGGTTTGACTGTACAGCTCAACCCGCTTATAACGCTGTGCTTGGGGTCCAAAGAATCACATCGCGCTATAAGCGGATCGCGTTAGAAATAATGTACAATTGTATGCATTGTACAACAAAGTATTTAAGATACCAATAATCGTGTTGTAAAGTATTCATAAATACGAAAATTGGGAGCCACGCTTACATCACGTTATAAGCGGATTCGCGTTGTAAAGGATTGTGTTATAACGGGGTTGAGCTGTATTTAACATGATCTGTATTCTTGTAAAGTGTTGTGTTGTGTGGCTGGAGTGATGTTATACAGTATATAATAATAATACAAGGAATAATACAAATTAAATCCCCAGTGTAATTTGTAAACACATATTCTACAAATGACAAGTATTAGTCACATAAAGTGTAGAAAATGTACTGCTTTTAGCATGAATGTGCATAAGTATTTCAACATTATTAACATTAAAGAAAATTGTACTTTAATTTGCTTGAAAGGACTGTACGACTTTTAATTGGCCTATAACAATATAGCCAAAGTTAGTTAGATTTTAATCAACACACTCATGAAATGGCAGTATTTTTAGCAATAAATTGCTAGTTAATAAACTTACTTGAGCTTTCTTTGTAAATGCCAACTAAAGACTTAAGCATTGCTTGCAAATTTAATTACACATTTATTGCTCATGTAATTTTCAATTAATTACATGCCGAATAGATTTATATTCTATGTACTTAATAAAACTCTTTAAGTGCTCATTTAGCAATCAATTGATATTTAGGATCGCATGCATTTACCAAAGAAAATGGCTTTGTTGGGTTGTGTTTTTATGCAAAGCGCGAATGTGAACAGCACGACCTGTTATTTATATCACACTGAGAAACTCTTTTGTCAGGTTGAAATTACATCTTTTGGGCATACTTTTAGGTCTATGTAACAGGACAATCCTTTAGATTGACCCAAATGACCCCCCCCCCCCCCCAAATCTTTTTCCTTCTGCTTCTTATACCTTATAAATAAATCAACAGGAGGAGTTTGATGATACACATGATGTATGACTCTTATTATCTATGTTACCTGAGTGAAGTGGCATGCAACGTTATCATAGGGTTGCCAGTTGCCCAGTATTGAACGGGAATATTCTGTATTTGAACACTCTGTCCAGTAAAAAATGAGAGGTAATACTGGACATGTATTACCTCTCTGGATATATGGATCTGACCGGCTTGGGGGGGGGGGGGGGGGGGCACAGGATTTCCCTGAGCAGGGAGAGAGCAGGGCTGTTGCTAAGGGGCTGGGCAGCTTCCTCTATTCTAATTGGGTAATGCAGCCAATCAGGAAGAGCTGTCAGGAGCCTGGGGGTGCTGCCAAGGAGAGGAGGAAACAGCATGGAGCAGAGAGGGGTGTGTGTGTCTCAAACGCGTACCACCTTTCACCATTGTGTCTAGTATTTTTGGAGAAGCCATCTGGCAACCCTATGCAACGATCTGTATTACATGTAAAAAACCTGATTAACAATTTACCTACATTTGGTGTGGCAACGAATGGAAAAAGTGCACCAAAGCAAACGTTCCTCCTTGCTAATACAACTAACTACACTTTTCCATCATGAATACGAGCAGTAATTAATGTTGAAATTCCTCATCGGTTTTCTGCTTCATTGATACGTTAATCCTAATTTGTTACAAAGCGATTCAAATGTTAAAATATATTGAATTTAAAAAAAAAGAGAAGGCGTTATATGGCGAAGCGCTTTCACTGCATTGCTATGTGGCTGCGTGGTGTTCAATGGAACTGCAGCATCGCACCTTTGCAGTAGAGGGCAGGTAATAGAAAGCAGTGGCGTTGCAGTATATCATTGGAAACTCTCTCTCGCAAGTGTTAAAAGTGTAAACTAGATGACTAAATTATTGAAACGTTGCCTCAGTAAAGAAAAGTGTCTCCCTTGATGATTTCCAATCCAACACTACAGTGCAATATGCCCTGTAGCACACTGTACGGTCTCAATGAATAAAAACAAGTGTTGCCAAAATTGCCCATCCTTCCTCTGTTTGTAGATAACCCGCCGCTTAACTTTTAATATACATGTTTCACCGAGCCATTTTTCACAGAAATGACTGTCAACTTCCACTCCAGCTGATCCCCTGGTATAATATCTTTCTGGAGGGATAGCCCTTTAAAGCAGAACAAGAAATATTGTGCTTTTGCCCTTTGTACGTGGAGATAAATGCGGAATAGCTTGGGAATAAAGAGACAGGTCAAAGTGAAGAGGATGGGGGTCAGCGGTGAAATGAAAAACGAGTTCCTGTGGGTCTGGTATGAAATTCTACATAAAACCGAACTGTATAATCTCCTCCACTGGACGAGCGCAGTCTGATTTCCCTTGCTGAGGTCGGGAAGGCAGTTTTACGGGCAGCAGAGAACTGATACTGTAGCATTGCTAAAGATGTTACATGTAAGTCCCGCTGAATGTCAGATAGACAATTATTTACTTTCCCGTTCTGATTTCTCTTGTAATAAAGCACATGCGGTGTATTCCCCCGTCCAAACATGCTGAGGCTCTGTGTACACTTGTAGTCACAAGAAATGCTTCTCTGTTGCTGAATCTGAAATTACATGTGTCAGTATAAACACAAACAGTACTTGCCAGTCCTTTTATGTGATGCCCGTCCTGTCTGGCCACTAGCCCACATAATGATGGCATCCTAACCCACCTTAAGGTAGTTCTTAACATTTTTGCTTACTTGTTGACAACCCGTGTTGAGTTTTGCACCCTGCACGACACTCGTTATCCAAACACTTCAACATGTCAAAACTAGTTGTTTTAAGAGACATTATCAACCAAGTCCACGAAACCGGGCTCCACTGCCCTTCTTATTTCCGTGAGAGAGAGATTTACTTCTATATCTCCAAATAAAGGCATTTATAATCCACGTGGAGAGATACCTGAGGACACACCTCAGATACCTAGAAAATGTCAAAAGAAATTGTATACAATTTTACAAACACAGTTGGGACACTTTTTCACATCTCTGTTTGTTTTCTGAGTTAGTTTATTTTGACTTCTTTTTGCTTAAAATTCAAATATTATTTTCCCATTAGTAAGTCCTTATAGTTTATTTTTTTGACCTTTTACATCTGTTCTCATTTAAAATACCCTTATTGAGCATCAATGGATTAGACCAGGGGTGTCCAAACTTTTCAGTCTGCAACCCCCTGCCTGCTCTCCCTCCCTGCTCACGCCCCACCCCCACTTACCTGTTCTCCGGCGTTTTCTGACGTCATGTTGCCATGGTGATGCATCGCCAGAAACCGCCGGAGACCAGGTAAGAAAACTTACAGAGGCCTCGCGCGCGATCCCTGGCATTTCATTTAAATGCGTTGGGGAAGAGTGCGAGGCGTCTGTAAGCGCCGCGCCTCCCCCAGAAAATCTCGCACCCCCTGTTTGTGCACCCCTGGTTAAGACTAATTTTGTTAAACTGAATTTTACTCTGTCAAGAAAAGTTTAACTCACTTCAGATAAAATGTTCAAAGTTACATTTATTATGACGTCTTTGGGATAATATTTTACCACATGCTAAGTTGATCTGCAATAAATAAAAAGAAAAATACATTACAAATATACAGTGCACAGTGTACATACAATGACAAATGTGAATGATATAAAACATTACCAATACAAGTCTTTGTTCCCAGAACCCTACAGTCGAATGCTGTGTTTTTCAATAGGTTCCCCGAGCATCCCAACAGGGTCTCCTGCAATTTTCAGGTAATTTGAAAATCTTACCAAATACAGAACAATTTACAATGCATCTGATCTCAGACGCGCTATTAGAGAGGGTTGGGGATCCTTACAATGCATCTGATCTCAGACGCGCTATTAGAGAGGGTTGGGGTTCCTTACAATGTATCTGATCTCAGACACGCTATTAAAGAGGGTGGGGTTCCTCAGAATTTCACAGTATAATTAGAAGGTTCCTTAACCCCTCCAAAAAAAGGTTGAACATCACTGGTGTAGGGGGAGACAAATTGACACAAATAGGATTGCACATAATTGACTGTGGTGTGTAAGTGCTAACAGTGTTAGCACTGCACATATACGGGAGCAGAGAGGCTAATAGTAATACTGTAGGTGGCTTTACTGAAGTGAAAGGAGGGAGAGGTAAGTGCAACAGGTGTAGCAGTGGTCGGGTGATAATGTTAGTCCAAAAACTACTAAAAGACACCGTTGAGATTTTCGGCCGAGATTTAAAGAACATGAACTGCAGTAACAAAGCAGGGAGAGGGAGTAGGGGGTATAATACCTTTTATTGGACCAACAAGCAGTTGATATGCTACAAGCTTTTGAACATCTCAGGGGGTTACCCGATGAATGACCTTGTGAGGTTTCAAAGCTTGTGACATATCAACTACTTGCTGGTCCAAAAAAAAGTATCATACACCCTACTCCTTCTCCATCTTTTGCTACTACAGATGCAGCGGCCGTTATTCAAACATTTCACGGATCCGTTTTCGTGTGCTCTGCTGTATTCCATGCGGAATACGTGCCTGTGTTTACCGCGGTCGATCTGTTTGAATTTCATGGATTCTGATTTCTTTGGGTGCAATTCTTCGCGTATCCGTGGCAGAAATGAATGCATTGTAATGTGTACAGTACTGTGCTACTGTGTCAATTGTCAATTTCAGGTGTTTAAAAACCAGAACACTACAATGCCATTTTCTGCACTCGATAAAAACGAGTCAACACGCGGTACGGTTGGAAGAAATCCCGCGCCATGACATGGGTACTCCGAGGTATACAACGCGTGAAGTGTTCGAATAACGGCCGCTGCATCTGTACATGGAAGAGAGGCCCAACATGGGGACCCATCCTTCTTTGAAAAGAATCTGTGAGCATGGGAGGTGCAAGGAAATCCCTTCAAAACATAACAGGAAAGTGGGAACAGGGGGATTATAGAAGCGATGAGTGGAACATGTAGGAGCTTTGTGAGAGTTTAGAGAGAGATAGAGTGGGCCGGGGCAGTGCAACATGCTGAAGGAAAGGAGGACAACCGTTCCTTATTATAATTGCACGGTTATTATATTTCTAGTTCAGTTTCAATAGGGCTATATTAACCCCCTGAATGCTATCATTTTGGTATTTTACAGGATTAGAGCATTAGATAAACTTGTCATTCTTAACACATTCCCGGTATTTTGCACTTCCCCTCCTCAGGCATTTGCTAGGTGTTTCTTGTCTCTGCCACTCACTTAATAAGTGATTTGCCTCCCGAGTGACTGAGCTGTATTTGGACTGTGTGTAAGGTCAAAGAGTCCTAATACTAATCAATGTGAAGCCTGTACCTTAAGGATTACGCTGGGCCTCGCCGTGCATAGGATTATCTCAGCGTTTTCTCCCATGCAGTATCCATGTGCAGCCTGAGAGAGGCTCTTCAGCACTTTCCTAGATAGCTAAATGATTTTCCTTCAGAATACAGAAGCGAAACAGGCTCCCTCTGTCACACAGATATTTCATTTGAATGTAAGTGTTAATAATTACAGCTGCGGTGTGATGTTTTAGTAGAAGGATTCCAAACGTTTAAATCAGTGTGTTATTAGTATACAGACAGAAGGGGTACGTGTCCATCTGCCAGGCTGGTCGCTTTGGCTTTAACCCTTTCACTGGCAGCCAAGGTGTTAATGTGATGTTTAGCAAATTGGTTCTGTAAAAGACAATGTAGCTTAACCACAAACATGGCAGTCGCAGCTGTAACATTATGTACCAATGTACTTTGTGATTACTTTTGTGAGCCAGAGATATGGGAGGTAGGTGTATGCAGCAGTCGGACTTACCGGACACCCTTGCGATTTTTGTGTGCACATTTTAGTGAGTGTTTGTCACTCCCATGTGCCAGAAACCCCAAACCAAACCATGGTTGTTGTGCAATGAATTACATTTGTTAAGAAGGTTACCTGAAAGTGTTGGTTTTGACTGGGAGGGTCAGACGAGTCCAGTTTGAAGGCCTGTGTCCTTGTCACCCTAATAAGTGGTATCAGCTGCATCAAAGTTTAAAAAGATTGAAAAAGTTCCATTTTCTGAAAACACTAAAAGCTATAAATTAACGGAGTGGGTACACGGTGTTAATACAGACGGCATAATTGCATAATACATAGTTGCCAGACTGTTTTGAAGTGGTTCTTGCTGATGAGGGGGGAAAATAAGCAGATCATGCATCCATTTTCTCTTCGAATTACGGCATCTGGACATTGAAACAGATAAACTGGATATCAATGTGAGCAGGCCCACGGGGAAAACTATTCGGTCAATAGCTGTTCTTTAAACTATTTATCACTGCATGTGGCCTGCGTGTTCTCTCTGGACATGATTGTGCTTTTGGAAGATAACATGTTGCGAATGCTCACTATATCTAAGAGTCTTTGCCAGTTGCAGGTTTTTAGAGGTGCGTGTAAATGGTAAAGAAATAACAAATTCTTGTTTGTTTGTCGAACACGTCGATTTATGTTTTGTATGTGAGAAATAAAAACTAAAACAGTGCATTATATCTATAAATATTGCAAAACACACTAACATAATTGGCGTACCTTTTGGTAGAACGTGATTTTGGGACTGACACAATGTGACATAACTTGGTGCTTGTGGTATAACACAATAAAAGGTTACTATTACATGCATTGTGGGGTCGGACTTTCAATTGAATGGAGACAATAGAAAGGTTTGTTATTGGCCCGATGTTCTAACTGGGTCTCAGAACTGCGATTGTAGGAACAATGTCATACCGACCCAACACCTCACCATCCTCAGATAGCTGACATTTGAGTGCAAGCTTTGTGCAGTACAGATATAATTGTTTGTGTAGTATTTTATTGTGATAGCTAAATACGCTGGCTTCCTGCGTATACAGAGTCATTACTAATGATTAATTAATTGTGATCATAGCATCCATGCACAAGAAGTTACTGGCTTCTCCAGCAATAAAGCAGTTAAAGGGATTTTCCAAGCATGCTAGTCACCTCAATAGCCACTTATTGTCTGTTTATACAAGCTTTCTGTAGCAGAGATAATGTAGTCTATTATCTTGTGTTTTAAAAGCTGGATTAGTTTTTATGTTCCTAATATCAAGTTATATCTTGAAATGACTCCAAGGCCGTTCAGTTATATAGTTGTTTTTCTTAGAAATGGCATTCACTGTGGGTAAGTGTTGAATTAAGCAACAACCCCTAGAAACTGGTTGTTACAAGTAGTTAATGAACTGTGGCTTGAGATAGTTAATGCACTGTGAAATCGGTCATTAATTTTAGAAACCACCGATTTCTGGGGGATTGGTGCAATTATAAAGCTCTCGCAGCAAACAAACAGCAAAGGAAACAGACAAGAAAATCCCTCAAAGAGAAAAAGAGGGATGATCTCACATTTAGCTATGAGCATTGCATGTGACTTACATGGTCATTCGTGATGTGTGTGCGGGATGGGAGATGTTAAAGGATATCGATCTATCTTTCTGTCATTGAAAATTGACATTTCTGCCATGTATAATGGTAATAAAATACATATATACCGTTATATATAAGCGGAGAGCATATCGTAGATAGGAATGCTTTGCCCCTTCTCCAAATTTCTCTGAAGCATGTATAGAAGGGCGAATAACCCCCTTACCTTTGCAGTGACACAGAGACCAGGAACGTGTGGAACTGAACGGGACAGGTTTTATTAATGGGGAAAATGGGGAATTTTTAAAGCAGCAATTCCCTTAAAATTGGCCAATGTTTTTTTCTTAACCTAAAAAGAAGTATTCCCCCCGCGCCAGAACTGATCTGTGACCCCCTGAACTCAGAGGAAACACCAGTTCCTGAGATATTTCAGATTTTTTTGCTTCAGTTTGTAACTCACAAAACGACAAATATGGCTGCCGGGTTACCCACAGGAAGTTGTAATGTCCTCTCTTGCTGATGTTGCAGGTTTCTATTGGCTGCCCCAAGCACGGCCAGGATGTTATTTTCTATCCAGGAGGAAATATTCGTCAGCTCCCCCCTGCCAACAAAAAGTTTGATATCTGTGGGGGAGACTCAGGTAATTAAAACCTCTCCCACCCCCTCCACATAGAGAGCAGCCGGCGCAGACCTCTGCTCAATAATAAATATGAACAGCAGACATACAAATGCGCCGAGATAAAGAAGGAGTAAGTATGTCACATATAGCAAACATCAGAGAGAGGTGTTGTGTGCAAAACAGGTTGAGAATCACTGACGTAAATTATCCAAAACTGTAATATTATGTTTAAAAAAACACCATAAAGTAATAAAAAAATACTTATGTCATTTATGACAACTTTTCAATGGCTATTTAATCCTGATGAAGGTCTCAAATGTGGACCGAGATGCCTTTATATCAAACTCTCTACAATTAGCAGGTTGCTGCATCTCTGTTATGGAGACGTGCCATGTTCGTCAATTGAGTCACCTCCAACGTAACGCTCCTTCTTAGAGAGAATAAAGTTTGGGCTAAAACCCCCTGTGTGTGTAACCCTCCCTGCCTGGCATCCTAGGGAGGCTACTTCGGTGTATGATGTGTGTTTACATGAGGATAGATTACCTTGTCCCGGGATGCTGGATGTGGTCGGCTGGGTGATGATAATGATGGGCGCCAGGAGTTTTTATAGTACAACTTCAATCTTTATTCAATGTTCCCTGGCTTGGGGACACTTCATTCATATATACAATAAGGTTGAACATTGTTTAGCTGGTGGAGCGCTATCCGTGTGATCCTGCTATTTCGGGCCCCTTCTGGGATCCTGGCCTTTTCTGGGGAGATTATTATTACCCTCCATTCCAGGCGTGGAACTGCTAATTCTTCAGGGGTTACAAACTCTGTGTATGGTGATCCACTTGTGGGGCGGATCCCCTGACATCCCAGAGCCCTATCTAAGCAGCTCTCTATGGCATGTCTGCATTCCCTCTCTGGGACCTGCATATATCTTCTTACCCTCTGCTCCCGAGGCTCCTGCACTTCTCACCTCCTGGAACCCGAGCCTCTCAACGGTTCCCCTCACTCTTATCCCTCCAGTGACACAGTTCCCTGGGTCATCACAGGGTGAAGCCTATCATCTACTGCTCACTGTTAACTCCTTATATTACATTAGTAACCACCACAAATGGGGTGGAGCTGTTACATGCGTGTCCTGCAAAACATGCTGGTGTCGTGCATTGTCCATCTTCATCTGTTACTTTATTAAGCTAAAAATGTTTATCATTTGCACTGTAAGGTTTGTTTAACAAGCGGACCCTGCGTTGCATTCAAACACTGATATCACTTCTATACTGTATATCATTTTTATATTGGTCAAGTAAAGCGCACCACAAAATAAACCTCTATTTAAAAGTATTGTGTAAATGCAGATTTTTTATTTAATATGTTAATGCAGTTTATGCTTCAATTATAGTAATATACATATTCATGCCTGCTGACAGCCTTACCTGGGCCCCCGTATTGGGGGGGGGGGGGAACGGGGGAAAGGGGGACTTAGTTTTTTCATGCTTTAACCTAATTTGTATATATATATGCTCATTTGCATGTCATTTCCCAGAATCCCTTGCTGCAGTGGAAGTGCTGTATGCTGGGTGATAATGGGGAAAGGCGGGGTTGCAGACCTGCCTAAGACATGCAGATGAGCATACAGCTATATTTGCATATATATATATATATATATATATATATATATATATATATATATATATATGAAATGGAGATTCCTTACCAGGCAGACCAGGAGTCCAAGACCACGCAGCAAGAGCCGAGACAGCACTCAGATTGATATCAAATAAAGATGTATTGAAAAAAAGGCACATACAACCGACGTTTCGGTCCTGAAACAGGACCTTTCTCAAGGGAGAAAAAAAACAGGCGCACTCATAGCGTAAAAAAGTATCACAAAATATTTATGGAGTAGAAGATATAAAAGACACACTCACAAACATAACGGAATAAAAAGCAGTTATGAGTACAACTCAATCACCAGCCAGACGCAGGAACCAGGTATCGGGTGACTTTGGTTAAGTTATCCGGTGTGGATGAATTGCAGCAACCTCAGCAGTAACCTCCGTGTACCGGGGAACATGAGGGACGCCGCCCTCCTCCAAATCCAGCGTCACAGCAGTGAGTTCTCGGCTCCAAATCACGCGAGAACTCGATGACGTCACAGGATACAAGCAATAGCAGTCCCCACAGATGCAGCAAGTGGCCGGCTGGGATCAGTGTATACCAAATAGTAAATAGTCCCGTATATAGAATAGTGAGTGATAATCAATAAAACTGGACAATATCACGTCCACATGACACTCCCTACGCGTTTCATCTCGAAAGACTTCTTCAGGTTGGTGCAATTCATCCACACCGGATAACTTCACCAAAGTCACCCGATACCTGGTTCCTGCGTCTGGCTGGTGATTGAGTTGTACTCATAACTGCTTTTTATTCCGTTATGTTTGTGAGTGTGTCTTTTATATCTTCTACTCCATAAATATTTTGTTATACTTTTTTACGCTATGAGTGCGCCTGTTTTTTTTCTGTTTTTATAGGTATCTTCAAGGAAGTGGTGTACCCCTTCATTCGGGCTGCAGAGACTCTTTTGGATAGCATTTGGAGTATTTTCAGATTTGTTTTTTATATTTTTTCTGGACTTTATCATTTATTATTGTATATTTAAATTTTTTTGTTTATTTTTATTTTTATTATCCATTTTGTATAGTATAGGTTCTATTCATCATACTTGCTTCTTTACATACAGTGGGTTTAGGTTGGCGCCATTTTTTTCTTTTTTTGTGTTTGTATATATATATATGCAAATATAACTGTATGCTCATCTGCATGTCGTAGGCAGGTCTGCAACCCCGCCTTTCCCCATTATCACCCAGCATACAGCACTTCCACTGCAGCAAGGGATTCTGGGAAATGACATGCAAATGAGCACACAGTGTCACTTTTTGCCTCAATAACCATTTTTAACATGGTTCCCTATAGGCTTAAGCTTGCTGCATGGTCACAGCTTTGAGCACAGCCAGGGTTAAGGTGCATACCCAGAAAACCACCCACAGACAGCCGTTTCGACCTTGATGGGTCTCATCAGTGTGGGGTTGATTTTACTGGGAATGCAAGAGAGGCTATGGGATAGGCTAAACCATAATACTGAGTTAAGTTATGGTGAGTAAAAAAAGTGACAAAAACCCTCCACAGGAAAGCAAATATGCAAATATAACTGTATGCTCATCTGCATGTCTTAGGCAGGTCTGCAACCCCGCCTTTCCCCATTATCACCCAGCATACAGCACTTCCACTGCAGTTTTATATATATATATATATATATATATATATCAAGAGATAATATGTATACAAATTATGTGTATATATGAATTAATGTGGGCCATGCGTTTTCAGTCTGGCACATGATGCTCTGCCGAATACAAAATGTAATAACTTCACAAAAATAACCATATCAATGTTCTAATCCAAGCAGCGTTCCCAAGAACATATTCATGCAGCCAAGTGTGTTTGTACAAGTAGGAAAACAAGGTTCTGGGTTACATTTCTGCTTTGGCGACCAAGATTTATTTGATCTTGCTGATCCTCAGCTTACCCACAATCAACTTTCTAATAAAAGTAACATTGTTCCTTTCTTCCCTACTGCACCCTGTTATTCGGAGTGCCAGACATGGGCTGCCAAGATTCCACCCCTGAGGTGGCTGCATGCACGCCACTGCAATATAATTGCAAATGGTTTTGGAATGGTAGAATTACAAGCTGTTATTATGTGGCCAAAGTAGCTATTTCCTAACAATTTGGAACATTTTTTCCTTCTAGGGAAGTAAGTGGATTTTCTGCCATAAATATGAGCAAGAAGAATATTATTATTAGCAGACTGTGTGTAATAAATTCTAAGTACATCGTTTCTGAAAACCCTTCATTTTACATTTAAGTGTTTCTTTAAATATAGTCCTCAGTCTATCAGAAAATCCTGGGTTAGAATTTATTCCAGTGCTCTGCACCAAAGAACATTTTTTGGGGTGATGGCTCATATTATGCTTTTGATTATCTTTCTGCATTCTGTTTTGATACAGAGAATATTTATATATGGCATCCAATGACTCGGTAGGACAGTCGAACCATGATATTTTACTCTGTCTTTATGGTTTGTGGAAACATTAGGTTGGACGTATTAGTGATCTGAATTCAATTCCTATATCTTGTTGCCTTTTCAGTTTATATGTTAGCTAGTTGGAAATTTGAAAGTGTTTAATTCCCTTTACATTATAACTTTATAAGAGAGGCAGGAAAATCTTTCCACTTCTGCGTTACTTTGTATTTCACGCAGGATTCACACCCTGCTTTTTTTAGGTTCATGATTTAATCTTATCAAATTAAAGTACAATTACATACACCAGATAGTCCCTATTTTTGTCAATAAGAACTCTTATTTAAAACACCTTCATTTCCAAAGGCACTGTAAAGAAAAAAATATATAAGTTGGATATTGAATTTTTTAAGCATTTACCAATATGCAAATTATAACAAACAACGCAGAGGCCTTTATGAAAGAGGAAATATGTGCAAGAACAATGGAAATACTGTAACAACGAAGCATTTGCTTTCATCCAGTGTGTGCTTTAGTGTAATAAACAAACATCCAATTTACTTGTACGTGTTTGCGAGGAGTAGGACGCGCTATCATCCAGGAATTGGATCCTTGAATATTGCAGTTTATCCTGTATTATTACAAAATGTATTACCACATTTGCACAATTCAAGTTGTCTAAAGATACAGCGCAACCTCGTTAAAACGCGATCCGTTACAACGCAAATCCGCTTATAACGCGATGCAAGCGTGGCTCCCAATTTTCATATTTATGAATACTTTACAACACGATTATTGGAGTCTTAAATACTTTATTGTTCAACGCATACAATTGTACATTATTTCTAACGCGATCCGCTTATAACGCGATGTGAGTCTTTGGATCCCAAGCACAGCGATATAAGGGGGTTGAGCTGTAGTTGTTAAAGATAGGTGCAGTCAGATGCATATTCCTAATACACTGTATAATGAGGATTCTGTATGAACGTATAATGCATCTGCTTGAAAGTGGGACAGTGCCCTGAGTTAAAGATGGTACCGTCTTAAATCTCTTCTAACCTTATGAGACATATACAGAAGTTCTCAGTGTTGTTTAATCCCTTTAGGACTCGTTCATCATATCAGTACCTTCAAATGTCAACATTTCTTTCAACTCTTAGATCAGTAGCTCTTAGGTTAACATCTCCATTCTGCATCTAAGTAGAAAGCGGTTTACACGTGTTATCTGCTAATATGATGAAATTAAAGGTTACGAATCTCTGGTCTAAAAATATTTCATAGTTACAAATGACCTAACAGTTACCTTTCTTGTTCCCATTCTTCACTGTGAAATTCTCTAATAGAGAATTCTCTAATATTAAAATACATTAAATAAATAGATAATTGAAATAGCCATGTGTTTTATTAATATCCAAGGCATTCATAATTTCAGCACTGCCAGTAAAAAATACTGTTATATTAGCGCAGGTTAAAGTGTGAAGGTTTATTTTCATCTTCCTTTTAAACAATAAGGAATTTTAAGCCTCTGCCCCTTTTTGTTTTGGGAGCTTAAACACTGCAGAGTTGTGTCCTTGTGTTTAAGGCCCCGGATATAGCAGGCATGCGAGCGCCACAGAGCGCATGGTGTCACGCGCTCCTGCTGCAGAGGCGATCGTGGCCTGCGGAGGAGACGTGAGCGGGAGGCGTGTCAAGGGCGTGTCGGAGGCGTGCTTTTCATCTTGCCGGGTCACGTGCGCGGTTCAGCCAATGAGGGCGAACCGCGCGCGTGACGTCACGGGCACGCCTCTGACGCGCCCTTGAAACGCGCTTCCCCGTTGCGTCTCCTCCTCCACATCCTACAGGCCACGGATCGCCCCTGCACCTACTATATCTGAGGCCACACTCATTTCGAATGTCTAGGAATCAGACGCAGTACCACTACTTTTTTTCAGAGCACTTCGAGCATTGCGTGTTAGGAGACTCATACTGGTGACTGTATTATTCCATACTAGGGGTGGCCAGCTCCAGTCCTTCGGCCCAACAGGTCAGGTTTTAAAGATATCCCTGCTTCAGCACAGGTGGCTAGTCAGCAGAGCAGTCGTTGACTGCACCACCTGTGCTGAAGCAGTGATATCCTGATAATCTGACCTGCTGGTGGCCTTGAGGACTGGAGTTGGCCAACTCTGCTGTAAACTTTCGGTTACTGAAGAATCTCTCATTTGTTATTTAGGTGCCAACTTTACAAAAAGGACACAAGAAAACAAAGCACTCGAAACATATTCAGAGCCCTGTGCTAATTTCTGTCTTTTACATTTCATCCTGATTACGTAGTGTCATTTCTGGATGTAACAGCTGTAGGGGGGTTGGAGGTGTGTAGCAATACTCAGCACTACTGTATGTTGTGTAACTTTGCAGATGTAAATCTGCATGAGCCACATATATGTTTCCTGTTCATAGTAAATCGCAGCTCTGTGTATCAAAGCACAACTATAAGTGCAACATCTTTATTTGAATGTGACATCGCGCTGACAAATACCTGCGCCGGGCAGTGTCTATGCCGTTATCTTAGTTGTGACATTTTCGGGTATGTCTGTGCCTGCCTGCGGTGAGGGATTTATGGAGCACGTGCGAGGAGTTAGGACGGAGTAGCAAAGTGACGCAGGTTTATGTATTGAGAAAGGCGTCGCTTGCGTTACTGCGTTGGTTTTCTTCGTTACCTTAAAGAGGGTGTAAGTCTTTTTGTAATTCAGAATACTCGCCCAGCGTACGCCAAACTCTCCAACCGTAGAAATACATCTACTGCACTGACTCCCTCACCCGCTGTCTCTGTAAATCTCCCAACATACCACTTAGATTGTCAGCTCTCCGGGGCAGGGACTCCCTTTCCTATTGTCTGATTTTGTTTGTTTCACTTATAATTCCCTTTAATATATTGTCTCTTTTGTAAAGCACAAGAGTACACTGTCAGCGTTCTATAAATAAAGCTATACATACGTTTCAGACAGAAATAAACCCCACTATTTTGCGTCAGTGCCGACCCCCCTATAGTTACATACACCCTCAGTAAAGGGGACTGAGGCTTGTTTGTTCTGTGGCCGGAAGGTTAAGCAATGCTTTTGCACAAAGTAATGATCCAACCTGGACAAAATATACAGACCTACAGGAAAGTAAACTCAGTTTCTTTTCTGGTCAAATCATTGTGTTGAGTCTGAAACCAGCAGTAATGATAATGTTTTGTCAGTAGCCTTTGCAGGAATATTTAAATGACTTGACAAGCTAGTCCTCACAAATCATATACTAAATAAGAATCATGGTTTCGATGTCTACATCTCTTTTCTATACCGTTTGTGTGGGCCGTAAGCATGTTTCAACAAAGAATACTTTTTAATTCCGTCTATTTTATAACGGGATTCCAGGAAAGTAAACACGGCAGATATTTTGACAGGTGATTCTCTTTCCAAACTCAGTGTGAAATTATTGTTTTATTAAGGCATGATGTGTTTCTCATACACATTTACTCTCTACATTTATAGATAACTGTAAATCAGCAGCCCATCATTTTAAATTGACAATTTAAGTACTATATAAACACAGACATTGGACCATCTTGTCGTCTCATTTCCCTTACTTACTATATAACCAAATTGATCTCAGACTATTATTCCCAAATCCTAGCCCGTAGGAATTAATTGGGCCCATTCTAAGAACGTGTGAATTAATTCACTCTATTTCTTATCACTACAGACAGTCCTCGGTTATCCAACGGAATCCGTTCTGGAAGTAGCGTTGGATAGTGAAACCGTTGTAAAGTGAGTCCCATGTTAATCAGTGGCGGTGAGCGTTGGATAACGTTCTGGGATGGTATGTGTACTCCCGTACCCCTTTAAGTTTCTGTAGCCCATACCTACTCCCCCTAAATGCTTACCATCAAATTTGAGGAACAAAAAAGAGAATAAAGTTCAGAAAGAAACCCTTTGCGAAGGTCTCATAGGGAGAGAACCCCTAAAATGATTAGACAGACATGCACGGCTGGGGTATTTCTTGTTAATGGCAACTGGCTACAATGAAATCCTGCTGCCCCTCAGTGTGAAATCTCAGTTCAGAAATCTTAGCTCTCTCTGAGTGACCAGCGAAGTCAAGGTGAACGAAAACCCAAAAGTAGATACTTTAACACATGGCTTTTTCTAATGGCTAATGACCTGCGACCTCTAAGGCCTTGTGTTTCCTAACACACATGATATTAGCTCCTTGAAGTATTGGTGTTTTGTGTACTTATTTAGCACACACGTGGTTTACCGTTCCTCAGTTGGCCTGTATGATAGGTTGTCATACATATCTTCACGACCCTGAGGGATCGCTGTCTTGATGGATCACAGTAACACTCATGGAACATCTCAATGAGAGACTGTGGAACACAATCACTCTCACTCCAAACATATCCATTTCCTTCTATGCTCCAGGGCAAACAACTATTGGCATGTCAAACGGGGACTTGATCTTTTCAAGGTCAGAAGAAAATCGAGGGATTTTTTTATATTGCCACCACGGAATACTTTATTGATTAACATTTTTTATTCTCACCATCAACATGCCAATGAAATAAACTACAAATATGCAGCTACTTTGCTGAAAAGTTAAAGAGCAGAGCTCAGTTGTCAAAGATTTTAGATCCAACATTCCAGCCAAATAAACAATCCCAAGCGGAACACTACTTGTAATGCATTTTAAAAATGGCTGCCCTTTTTGCATTTTCTTTCTAAGGACGCACTTATAGTGCCGGTGACGACGGCGACGTGATGTCGCCCGAAAACAAATGCATTGTTGCCGGTGCAAGCGCTTATAGTAAGCGCGACGGCGACGTGGCGACGTGATTTTTGGTAGCCGTAAATATTTGATTTTTTAGGGGCTGTCGCCTCATGTGACAGCCCCTGAACCAATCAGTAGCCTGGTCGCCCGCGCCGCCGCCGCGACGCCTGGTAGTGTTACAGTGATTAGTCGTAAGGCCGCGCGTATTGTGCCCGCGACGCGTGATGTCACCCGTCGCCGCAAGCGAAAGTTGTATTTCGCTTTGCGGCGGCGTCGCAGGCACAATACGCGCGGCCTTACGACTAATCACTGTAACACTACCAGGACTCTGCATTTGCTGAACTCGCTCTTGTTAGTTATAAGGATATAACTAATCTCTGTTTAAGAAATATATATTGGGTGTGTTGTGTTGGTTGTGTTGTTTCTCAGAGTTTTTAAAAGATGATAACAATATCTTAAGTTTTTAACTAATATTAATCAGAAAGTGCAGACGCACTTAACAGAACACCCTCCTACTGTCTGTGTACGCTCTCCCTACCAATTAGATTGTAAGCTCCTCGGAGCAGGGACTCCTCTTCCGAAATGTTACTTTTATGTATGAAGCACTTATTCCCATGACCTGTTATTTGTTATTTATATGATGGTCACGTCTATTACTACTGTGAAGCGCTATGTACATTAATGGTGCTATATAAATACAGACATACATACAAAGTGTTACATAGCTGAGAGCTCTTTTGCAGTTTTAATAGCTGTTACTAAGTGACGCTTACTCTTTACCATTCTGAAGTTTCCCCTGCAGTGTTTGAAATACAAAGAAACATATTCGCCATAATAATAATAATAATAATAACATGTTCTTGTATAGCGCTGCTAGTTTTACGTAGCGCTTTACAGAGACATTTTGCAGGCACAAGTCCCTGCCCTGTGGAGCTTACAATCTATATTTTTGGTGCCTGAGGCACAGGGAGATAAAGTGACTTGCCCAAGGTCACAAGGAGCCAACACCGGGAATTGAACCAGGCTCCCCTGCTTCAAACTCTCAGTGCCAGTTAGTGTCGTTACTCACGGAGCCACTCCCTCTCGAATTAACCATATTCATTAGACTATTATTTAAAAAGTGTAAAAAAAAACAAAAACAAAAAAACAAGATGCTGTTGAGAAGCTGCAGTAAAAGACGTGGTTATTACTGGCGATGTACTAGAGTGCTGTACTATACCCCAATTTTGTCCCATGAAAGCAGTAGGAGTAATCAGAGGAGTAGTACTAGACAGTAGGGTGTATTACTGTCTGCATTCCTCTCCACTTTCTTTCATATAAACCAGGGGTGCGCAACGCCAGTCCTCAAGGGCCACCAACAGGTCAGGTTTTCAGGATATCCCTGCTTCAGCATAGGTGGCTCAATCAGTGGCTCAGTTGAAGACTGAGGTCTACAGGTCATATCGTATTAAAAGAAACAGAGATTCTGCTTGATGTGCAGAGCGACTTGCGAGCGAGTTTAGACAGATGCTGAATGTGTGACCTCTTTTCTGGGTTAATTCAGCAAACTTTAGCAGTGCATCTCTTCCAAGCAGAAATTCTACAAACTAGAAGATATCTATTCTATGTCTTTTTCTGCTTTAAATGACAACAATTGATGATGTAACCGCTATAAATGATATGCCGATTAGCATAATAAGCAATCAATGATTTTGCTTAAACATGTTAATATGTGAAATTAATGTCATTTCACGCGTATGCACACAGTTTGGTCAAATTAAAATGTCCCCTTTTCATTCTTATTTCCCCTAAATGAGAACGATTTTATTTTATGTTAAGTAACGTGAGCTAATCTGGAGATTTACTGCCTCAATTGTTGCTCATTATTTACGTTGCGAATATATTTTGACGATCTGTTTTTTTTATTTTAACCCCTTGTGTGCTTCTCTACAGACTGTATTTGTGCCCTCTTGTAAATTTGTCACCGGGAGTGACAACAATTCCATCAGTCCCGGTACTATATATATCCAATATCAATACATGAAGTAATAGGCGTTTAAACTGAGATTTTCATCCATCAATAATTTCCTTCGTCTAAGAATATCTTTGTGACCCGTGACTGCTGAGTTAATCTCCCACACATATCCTTGTTCTGCATCACATGTTGTGTGTGTGTGTGTGTGTGTGTGTGTATGTGTGTGTGTGTGTGTGTGTGTGTCATTGCTTCTCTACTCTCTTCTCAGGAGGTTAGTAAATAAGGTATAATGTTAATACATTGTCTACTATTTTTTCATAATAGCTGTGAGTGACTCTGAATTGTATCATACAGTTGAGCCCCTTGGGATTTCTCTTTGGCAATAAGTGTTTGGTTTATAAGCACCACCTGCTGTAAACCTCTCTGACTGACAGATCAGCCATAAATGTCCGAAACTTGAGAAAGATATTTCATTCGTCTGACACTTGCGAAGCCGTAAATATTAGCAGCCAAGAAAGGGGAGGGCGACTCCAGTCCTCAAGGGCCACCAACAGGTCAGGTCTTAAGGACATCCCTGCTTCAGCACAGTGTATTCAGTCTTCGGCGGAGGCACCTGTGCTGAAGTAGGGATGTTGTTAAAACCTGACCTGTTGGTGGCCACTTGAGGACTGGAGTTGCCCGCCCCTGAGCCTTTGCTTGATCCCATGGAGATACAGTGGTTGATAGGGAATCTCTGAGTTGATATGCAATGATTTTATCTTCCTGCCTCCTACAGAGCACTCAGCCTCAGCGTAGTCAAGCAGTTCAGCAGGCCTCCCAGAACCCATGGGGTTAATCTCTGTATGGCTCTGCCCAGTAAAGGCATCAACGTCATCCTTCCATTTAAAGGGTTAAAATGCCTAAAAGATATGCTCTTACAGGGTTTGCAGCCTACTGCAATAGTTCATACGAGTGACACTTAACCCTGTGGCTGCTGAGGGACGATGGATGAATTGTTCCAGGTTGTGTCACGGACGCCCTCTCTACTGGCAGTGGAGGGGTTAAGTATACATGACCTAAATTCCAGGTCCATTATGCCAGGTCTGGGATTGGAGAATTGGCATGGGAATAGCCCTGGTTTAATGAATGCTACAATTAGAATTTGACTGAATTACACACAAATAGCTCAGCACACTGTTTTGGCCCTGCCCCTGGGGAGCTGTGGGCAACTCACATTTACCCACAGGCATTTTTTCCATTTTGATTATTTTTATTTTATTTATTATTCTGCATAGTATTCTGTAATTTTCATTTTGGAATCAGAAATATTGAGTTGACCTCAATAGAAACTCCTCCTTCTAAAATCTTCACATCCCCCAGCAAACACTCTGTCATTAATGCTCCAGTGTGGCTGAGGGCGAGGAGGAGAGAGCAGCAGCTCCCAGCTCTGGTCACTGATACATATACTTAGCGGTGGAGTTTCGTGGAAAACATTAGTGACCAAACCTTGCTAAGTCCCGTCTCCTCTTTTCATTGTAAGAGTAAATTACAACCTAATAACAAAGACAAAAAAGGCTTCGCTAAGGAAATGATTTAACATCTCTGTTAGTTTGGCTCCAGGGCAAAAATGATTCCATGTTGAATACAGTTGTTGTTTTTAAGTAGAAAACAAGATGATGTCCTTAGGACTTAAGTGACAAATCTAATGTTCTTTTACCACAGTGTAAAGCACAAGCAACCCCTTATAGTGAGGATATATATATATATACATATATATATTTTTTGCAAAGCCAGTATAACCAACCCCACACTGATGAGACGCATTAAGGTCGAAACGGCTGTCTGTGGGTAGGTTTACTGGCTATGCATCTTAACCCTGGCTGTGCTCAAAAGCTGTGCAATGCAGCAAGCACAAGCTTATAGAGGACCATGTCATATGGTTTTGAAGCAAAAGGTGGCACTGTGTGTTCATTTGCATGTATTTTCCCAGAATCCCTTGCTGCAGTGGAAGCACTGTATGCTGGGTGATAATGGTGAAATGCAGGGTTGTAGACCTGTCTAAGACATCTAAATATAAATATATATATATATATCACTCTCTCAGACATAGGAAGTAAAGTGAGATCAAATTCCAATCCTACCTGAAAGGTCTGCACGGCATTCTCTCTGCTGGCCACCATACAGATTCACACTGTAGCTGATTTGTAATTGATGCCATCTGACATTTTAATAAGTCAGAGTTTAGAACTGACCTGTGACATGTAACACAATGGATCATATAACACGCTACACGCAGCATCCACACTCCAGCCAGCGATTTCAGACTGAAGACATTTTAAAACGTCTTAAACGAATTGTAGAAACAGCATGACAGGTCCTGGGTTTTTTAAATCCTAAGGATCAAGAACCTGTTTAATGAATTAATTGCTTTGCTATTAAAAAATTCCGGCAGTGCTCCAGAGTATTTTGGGAAGTAATTTAAATGTGCCGAATTCTGTTTGCGTCCTTTCCTAATTCACTGTAGAATAAATGGAATGAGCGTTTACTTTAACCCCTTAAAATCCTGCACGTCATTGCAACACAATCCATTGCGAGCCCATTACAGAGAGTGGCAATTTCATGGGCTTCATTCTTATTTCTTTTAATTAGATTTTATATTAAAGGTGTGATAGAATATTTTAAGGTCTTGTTAGGTAAAATTGTAAATGAATGTGTACTTTCTCCAATCTCTATTTTTTGTACCCTTCCTCCCCCCCCCATTTTTTATTTTCTTCATTCCCCCCTCTCCCTAAATTTTTTTAATAAAAATTAAGTTTAAAAAAAAAAGAAAGAGGCGGAAACCATATTTAAAGTGATCAAACTATACGAATTGATGCCATTTATCAAAATGCCTGAAGTGCTTGAGATTTCGGTTTGTCCATCATGGGGAAGACAGCATATAAAATATGGCGTTGGAAGATATATCCAGAAGTTGGACAGCATAAAGTTTGTTGAGAAGCGGCGTGCACATACAGGTTTAAGCTGAATATTTCTTCTGCAATAGTGTACAAAGCACTCATGCAGTATCATATCATTAGGCACTTAGGGTTTCTCCGGTAAGCGGACGTGGCTAATGTGTGTCTGTTTAATCACCAGTGCATGGTGTGTTAGGCCGCGTCCATAGTAAGCGCGATGGGCGAACAAATGGTCATACCTAATGAGGACGGTCATAGAGCCCGCGGGGGCGCCGGCGCGGCTGAATTGTCGCACGCCAAAATCATTTGATTTTGTCACGCGATGGCCAGGTCACATGAGCGGTTCGCCCAATGAGGGCGAACCAGCTCCGTGACATCACAGCCACACCTCCGTCACGCCTCTCTAGCATGGCCTCAATTCAGCTGACCCGTTCCGACATAATGCAGCATTGAGGAGCTGCTCTCTCACCTCCTATTGATATTAGGGCTAGTGGGGAGTATTCATGGATCCACGCCCTCTCTTTGTGCCCATCAGAAACCAATTTGATTTGGTGGGATTCGTTGGCACTAGAATGCCATACAGGCCCCTCTGGCCACGAAAGGGTAGAAGCCGAGCCACTTTCCTAACACCTGATGGGGAATTACAGGAAGCTGAGCAGTCTGCCCTGATTTTATCAACTCGTGATAAAACCCAATGCAAACCGATATCCTAACAAGCTTAATGACCTGCTCTTTAATTACTGAGCCTTTATAGTAATTGGTGCACTGGGTGAGGTTCCACACATCTGCATAGAAGATAATTTGCATACAATTAACATATATCTATAGGAAGCAGCAATAGGGAGAAAATAACAGGAATGCCAAAAATGGAAAGAATGTGTCCAGCTTTTGCCCTTAGAATAGTTTGCTTGTGTCCAAATGAAGCATTTCTGCTTCTGTGCTGATGCCACGAGTAGCCTTTCCATCCTGTATCTCTGAGTCTGAGTTGACTTGTGAGTTGCCAATAGGGGGCAAGGAGAAGTCATTAGATGCATTAAAGTTGTGCATCTCCGTTCTTTATTCCTAACGCTATAAAATTGTGCTCGTCTAAGTGATATAACGTCTTGTGGCAGATGTAAGAAACTTTATTAACAAGCCGTGAACTGACTCTTTGAAAAACTGCAATTTGTTGTAAATCAGTACGTAAATACCTTGTGACTCTCCTTGAAACCTTTGGGTGCCCAAAGTCGTACCTACTGCCTCATGGGTCTGGCACTTCAGGGGTCCCATGGCATCAGGGGTGACCAACTCTGGTCCTTATGGGCCACTACCAGGTCAGGTTTTAAGGATATCCCTGCTTCATCACAGGTGGCTCAGTCAATGACTGAGCCACTGATTGACTCACCTCTGCTGAAGCAGTTGATATCTGGGCCACCAAACCCTGACTCCGAAGATATGTGAGTTTTTTTGTCCCGGTGTGACACAGAATCGCTACAAATATGGACGTGGGTCACGAATGGAAAGTCGAAACGTCACCTCCCGATGATGCTGTATCTTTCTACGGCCCTCCGGTAGTGAGCCTGCGGCCATATTGTGTCCACTGCCCAGTGGGCAAAACTAGTTATATCTCGGTAACCAGGGGGCCCCCCAGAGGTCAGACACCATGGAACAGCTCAGAGGGACCCCACGGTTCACGTAGTATAACCCCCTCCCTTAATTTTCTTTTATTGAACACCTTTTGCCTGTACACGGTCAGAGAGGTCATCTGTTCTCTACGAGGTCACAATGTCGCACTCCTTGTGACACAAATGCATATGAGGCGGTGCGTTTGGGTTTTCGAGCTTACAGGGGCTGTGTGTGTCACCGGCGCAGAGCAGGGAACGGGTTACATTGTGTTTCAAGGAAGGCAGCAGCCAACAAGTTGGCCGAACGATAAACCCGGCTGCACACTCACTTCCACAGAACTTTATTTTAACATGTAAACGGTGTATCATTTCTTCCTCTTTGTTTTGCAGTCGGATTTGCCAAGAGCGCCTGATATTGAGTTGCCTGCAACAGACAGCCCCTTTTATTTCTTTTGACAGCTTCTGTAAAGCTTGATGTGGAATTTACATAATCGATGAGGTAACCCTGTCACCCTATACATGGAGCCTTTAAAGAGAATAGTTTTATGCAAATGCGATATTGATGGTGTAATGATTAATTGGAGCCTAGCCTTTGTTAATATGCAATTGTTGTAGTGCACTATGCATTTCTAATCATTTCGGTTTAGTCATTTAAACTAGTGCTAGGTCTGAAGTTGCATAGAAGAATTTAAAAAGATTAAGAACGGGGGCTTTTTAACCCTTAAAGTCATGTTATTTTGTGCTTTTAGTGCACAATGTTTTAGGGTTAGAATGCTCCATTCATACCTTAGATGCTGAAAGTATATTTTCTTGACAAAATATTTAGGGCCATATTTACTAAGCAGTCTTGTGCTATAAGACACCCTTTGTCTCTGGAAGACACCTTACATTAGGGATAAGCAACGTGCTATTCTCCAAGACCTATGAGGCCTTCACAGGGCGCCATATTACCTGTATTTAAATGGTGCACAGATAGACCAAAGTGCACCAACTGTACATGGGCTAGTGGGGCAGCGCTGTCACACACACTTGGGTGGGTGGTTGGTTCTGTGGACACTGGGATGGTACGGTGCCCGGAGCACCTCAGTACATTGGGGTAACCCCACAGGGGTATGGACACAGTGTTGGGAAGACACGGTGAGGGGTTGCGGCCCTGTGAGGCCTAGGGTTGTAGTAGTATCATTGATTGTCATTGCATATATGCTCACAGTAAAATGCTATTGTTAATTTGCATCAATGTATCTTGTACATATACGGTCCTGCACGGGGTTATCCCACATAGTAAGGATCCCGCACAGGTGGAGGCGCTGTCACATATCGAATCAAGTACACCCCAGGTTCCCAGCGGCAGAGGTTCAGGTCTCCTGCGAGCCAAAGGTAACGCATACACACACCGTAGACGCCTTATCTCCCAGGGGGTGGGGGAAAGTGCGCTACATAGCCAAATTGGGAGGAGCGCAGGATCTGTTCTTTGTTTCCCATAAATGTATGGCCAATCCTTTTATCAGCTGCATACTTCACAAAGGGAGGAGTGCAGGTAATATGTACAGTATATGAGAGCAACAGAGAGGAACAGAGAATGTGCGATGGGAGAGGTATGATGGATACCATGTGCGATGGGAGAGGTATGATGGATACCATGTGCGATGGGAGATGGTATGATGGATACCATGTGCGATGGGAGAGGAATGATGGATACCATGTGCGATGGGAGAGGTATGATGGATACATGTGTGATGGGAGAGGTATGATGGATACCATGTGTGATGGGAGAGGTATGATGAGAACTAGGATAGAGCTTTGTTGCGGATACCAAGAGTGTTTAGAATATGAAGGAGAAGAGGGTGATCGACAGTAACAAAAGCAGCGGAGAGATTAAATGAGATTAGTAGCGGAAAGTGATCTTGGGATTTAGCTTCATGTAGATCATTGGTTACTTTAGTGAGCACAGTCTCTGAGTTAGCATTACAAAAGCCAGATTGTAAAGGGGACAACTGGGCATGGGAATTAAGAAAGTTAATCATACGGGAGAGCACAGGACATTCTAGCAATGTGGAGGCAAATGGCAGGAGGGATACAGGGCGGTAGTTACTAATGTAAGGGTGTGCTAGAACCAGGTGCGTGTGTACGGCAGGTTCCGCGACGGCACGGTAATACAGGGTGCCGCCATGTTGTTGCGCAATATTGCACTGACAAGGTGAAGAGGTCGCACCTGCGCAAGGGGAGCGCGCGCACAACAGGCCAATAAGGAAAGGCTCTGATAATGGACGGCAACTCCCGCGAGCTCTGGGACAATCACCTGATGCTAGGAGCCAATGAGAGGGCAGGGATTACGGAAAGAGGAACAGGAAGCGTGGGGGCAGAGACCACGCTAAGCAGAGGAGCTCGGGATCGAGCGAGAGGAGGTAGTGTGAGTGCAGGGGGTCCGTGACCCGCCTGCATAGGCCAGCTATTACTCCCCAGGCCCATAGGAAGTTTCCCTGAGTCACAGTAGGCTGCTGTACTGCAGGGACGCCCGATAGTGGAAGGAATTGTCACCTTTGTCAGGGGCAGCGCACGGAGTTGTGGACAGTCACAGTCATCTGGGATCAGACGGCTGGACATCACGACATCCGGAGGATCCGAGCGGAGGCAACGGACCCTTTGCGAAGAGGCACCGGTCACCGCTGTGACCGGAAGGTACAATTGTAAAGCAAGTGCACCAACACCAGTCAGCAGGCGCTGATCCCGCCTTAGGAGTAACTCGTGTAGTGACACTAGCAAGTGGCTAGCGGACTGAGTATATTAGCTAACCTCTTACAAGGACAATACTCTATAGAGGTGGCAGAGCCACTGTATACGGGACAATTTCACTAGGAATGCGGCTGAGCCGCGATAGAATAAGGACTCCAACGTTATAGTATAAGTATATGAGTTATGTGTGATGTTGTATAGAGAGTAAGCTATGGTTCCCTATGCCCAGTAAACTTGGTTGCACGCATTGTTGGTATGTTTCTTGCCCAGGGCGATCTTACGTAACGGGGATCCTGGGTAAGTGGAGGCGCTGCGCTAGAACCCTTACCCCAGGCTCCCAGCTAGCGGAGGCTCATATCTCCTGGAGCCGCAGGTTAAGTACAGTACTAGTAGTCCCTTAGGAAGGTGTTCAGAAAAAGGGCTACATTTGGAGGCGCTGCTGAGATTCAGACCTGGGGTGCCCCTATATTTTTTTCTCAATTGTGCAACAAGTTATTCCACCATGTCTGTGCCCTCGCCGCTTGAGGTGCGCAAGTGGGCCCAGCGGCATGAGATTCCCCTGACACGTGTTTTTAGCCTGGGGCATGTTCCCGCCATTCTCTCACTCGGTACTGTGACGGACCGTGTCAGAAAACTTCCGCTCATGGACACTGCCCGAGTGCAAGATCACTACTACGATCGGGACCAGTTGTGGCGCAAAATATTATATGTCACTGAACAGGACATATGCCCCGAAGCTCTGCCCTTGGTACTACTGTTACCTGAGGCCCCCGGCGTACGCTGTCCCATAGTGCAAGTGGACCCCAACGAACCACTGGCCGCTTCTACCCCCAGAGGGGGTATCCCAGCTCGCTAGTTGCCGTCACTAGCGGCTCTGACCGCACCCCTGAAAACAGTTTGCACTCTCGGTGGCCTGCTGCAATGGGCCTGGGCACTTCGTTCACCCCTTCCGTCCTGAGGCCTGCACTAAATAGACTCAGTATGCCCCGACTAGATGCCTACTCCCCCGCTGGGAGTAGCCTAATGGATAATGCCTCTATTCCTGTGCTCGCCGAGGCCATCCACCACTCCACACAGGCCCACCAATACCGGAAGTTAAAGGCGTTCTCAGGTGACAAACCCACGCCTCAGGGAGAAGTTGGATTTGAAGAGTGGCTGGATCACACGGAACAGGTACTGCCTGAATGGTCCTGCACTGACGCCGTCTGTCGGCAGCGTATCGTGGAATGTCTCCGACCCCCAGCGTCCCACATGGTGCACTGCTATCGGGACAATCACCCGGACGCTGACGCGGCGGGTCTCATCTACTGCCTTACCAAGACCTATGGAGCCCCTGTGGACGTCTATGCCCTGATGGCCAAGTTCCATGCTTTGGCCCAGAAAGAGGGAGAAATGGTGTCCGACTTCCTTAGACGTCTGCATCTGGATCTGTGGACCCTGGTGAGAAAGGGCGTGGTACCGAAGGTGGACGCCGACGGATTGCGCACTACCCAGCTATTGAGGGGGCTCCTGCCTCTGCATCCGGTGTCTGTACGTGTCAGCGGCTGCCTAGTACCCGGACAAGCCTTGGCGTTCAACGACCTAATGGACCGAGTCCAAGCGCATGAGACTTAACCCCCGGGAAGAAGGCGTCGGGTGGAAACAAGGACACCAAAAAGTCAGAAGCTAAAGCTGAGGCATCAGAGAGCGGGGACCCCGACAAAGAGGATTCGGAGGCGCCGACCGCTGCCCGGCCCCGCCCGGTGTCGGGGCGAAACTCACCTCCCGCCCGAAATGATACCTACCTCAGTCAAATCCAGTGTTATACTTGCGGGAAGATGGGACACCTTCGGGCGCGCTGCCCCTCCCAACGGAGAACGGCGTCTCGACCAGCTCAGTCTATGCCATGTACTCCCCAGGACGGTGGAGCCGTGGCCCAGCCCTCAACGAGTAATCGGATCAGACCCGCTGCCATCGTTCGGGTAGTAATTGAAGGCATCTATGCTTCGGCATTGATGGATACGGGATCCCAGGTGACCATAGTGTATCGGCCCTTCTATGACCAACACTTACACAGGCTGCCGCTGTTATCCGCTGATTCCTTACGGTTGAGGGGGTTGAGCCACGAAGATTATCCCATCGATGGAGTGGTAAAAGTACATCTGGACATTCCCCAGATGAACACCGGTAAGCACCACCCCATGGAAGTGGAAGCCTTAGTGTGTCCCGAGCCACAAGACCACCCCAGCGCCCCGATAATCATGGGGACCAACACCGACATTGTGCAATCAGTGATCCGCATGTACCTACATGAAGCAGGCGAAGCCCCGCTGCTGGCCCTCGCTACGTGTCCGGCACTACAAGAGGCCTGCGGTAGAATCGCGACTGAAGAGGAGAATGGAATGCTGTACAGTTAAGAGTGGGGACTGACCCAGATTCCGCCCGGGGAAGGGAGAATGATGATCGCGGCCTGCCACTACCCGGATAGACGTCCGGAAGATCAGCTCTTCTCCTTGGAAAGCACGACATGGGATGATCAGCGGCTTGGCTACGAACTTTTAGCTTCCGTAAGAGAATGGCCGGGGAAGATTCCGAACAGAACCTGGGTGTATGTGCAGAATATCTCCCCGTACCCCATGTGCATCGATCGTCGGCAACCGCTGGGCAGAATATACCCGGTGGTACCCGACAAGAAGACTTTGGAAGGACGGCCGGCGGCCACCACTCAGGCAGTAACCCCCCTGTTGGCCTTTGACTTCGGAGACTCGCCGCTAACGGAAGACTGGAGGAAAAGACTGCAGACCCAGCTAGGAGAATGACGAGGGGTGTTCTCCACGAGTGATATGGATGTGGGATGCAGTCGCAGCGCCTGCCATACCATTCGGATGAACGACACTGCCCCGTTCCGGGAACGCTCCCGCCGCCTAGCTCCCCGAGATGTGGAAGAAGTGCGGAGGCTAATAGCCGAAATGATGAAAGCAGGTGTTGTTCAGGGATCACACAGCCCCTACGCTTCTCCCATCGTGGTGGTCCGTAAGAAGAATGGGGCGGTGCGTCTATGCGTAGATTACAGAACATTGAACAACCGTACGGTACCCGACCAGTACACCCTACCGTGTATTGAGGACCTTCTGAACGCCTTGACGGGAAGTAAATGGTTCAGTGTACTAGACTTGCGGTCAGGATACTATCAAGTGCCAATGGATCTGGAAGACCAGGAGAAGACGGCCTTCATCTGTCCACTAGGATTCTACCAGTTCACACGCATGCCACAAGGGATCTGCGGGGCCCCTGCCACCTTTCAGAGGTTGATGGAACAGACCCTGGGAGACATGAACCCGCAAGAATGCCTAGTGTACTTGGATGACATTATAGTGTTCGGGAAAACCTTGGAGGAACACGAGGAGCGGTTACTGAAGGTACTGGATCGACTTCAGAAGGAGGGACTCAAACTGTCCCTGGACAAATGCAAATTTTGTCGCACATCCGTGACATACGTGGGCCACATCGTCTCAGCTGAAGGGATTTCCACCGACCCAGGGAAGATAGAGGCCGTAGTGAATTGGCCCCGGCCCAGTAACGTCCAGGAACTGCGATCCTTCCTGGGGTTCTGTGGCTACTACCGACATTTCGTGGAGGGCTACTCAAGCAAAACTAAACTCCCGAATGACCTGTTAAAGATCTATCCCTAGGATACCGGTCGGAAAAGTGTCACAGCACAGACTCCCTTCGGAGACAGGTGGACCCCGGCTTGTGAACAAGCGTTCTTAAAACTGAAAGCCAGTCTAACACAGGCCCCGGTACTGGCCTATGCCGACCCTGATCGCTAGTATGTGCTACACGTGGATGCCAGTTTTAGCAGACTAGGAGCAGTGTTGCACCAGAAACACGACACCGGGCTCCGCCCCGTGGCGTACGCGAGTCGAAGCTTGACCCCCAGCGAACGGAACTACCCTGTCCACAAGCTGGAATTCCTAGCCCTCAAATGGGCAGTAGTGGACAAGTTACATGATTACTTGTATGGGGTACAGTTTGAAGTGCGGACAGACAATAATCCCATGACATACATTAATACGTCTGCCAAACCAGATGCGACCGGTCACCGGTGGTTGGCGGCCCTGGCCAACTATCGTTTCAACCTCAAGTATAAACCAGGGCCCACCAACGTGGGGGCCGATGCTTTGTCACGAAGACCGGGGCTTCCACCTGTCCTGGACGAGGAGGTGTGGGAAGAGATTCCGGGGCCTGGTATACGTGCTCTATGCTCTATAGCCGCAGTAGTCGACAATCAGATCGCCTTTTTGGAATTAAGAGTAGCCGACTCATTGGGGTGTCAATCCCGGGCTGTCCCTCGGGCTTACCGAAGCAGGGAAGGAATGAATGTTACAGAGGACAAGATTATCCCCTGGAACAAGCTAGTGCAGTATCAAATTCAAGACCCAGTGATAGAATTAGCCCGACAACCTTTGCAGCAAGGAAACCCTTCTATTCTTAAGCAAGCCCCCAGAGAATTGGTGAAACTCTTGTTAAATGAGTTCGGAAAATTCGAACTGGACAATTGCCTCCTGTATCGGGTCATACCCTACCATAATCATCCCGACCGACGACAGCTATTCCTGCCCCAGATTCTGCGGAATATGGTCCTCCGGGCCCTACACGATGATCATGGCCATCTAGGTGTCGACAAAATATTTGGGTTAATTCGGGACCGGTTCAACTGGCCAAAGATGAGAGAGTCCGTGGAGGTTCATTGCCGACAGTGTACCCGCTGCATACAGAGGAAGACCCTACCCACTCGAGCTGCCCCCATGGCGCATTTGAAAAGTTCTGGCCCCATGGATTTGGTGTGTATGGACTTCTTATGCATCGAGCCAGACTCCAGGGGCATCAGTAATGTACTCGTGATCATGGACCATTACACCAGATACGCCCAAGCATTCCCCACCAAAAATCAGCGAGCAGTGACTGTGGCTAGAGTATTATGGGAAAAATACTTCATTCACTATGGGTTACCGAATCGACTACACTCGGATCAAGGCAGAGACTTCGAGAGCACTCTCATTAGGGAACTGTTGAAGTTGTTAAATATAGCCAAGTCACGGACGACTCCGTACCACCCGGAGGGGGATGCTATGCCTGAACGGTTCAACCGCATGCTACTTGACATGCTGGGGACACTAACTGGTTCTCAGAAGATGGAGTGGAGCACGCATACAACTGTACTCGCCACGAGTCTACTGGGTACACCCCCTACTTTTTGATGTTTGGAAGGGAAGCGAGACTACCTGTGGATGTGCGACTGCGGATATCTACCGATGGGGTATCCAACAGGACGCATTTCCGATATGTACAGAGACTGCAAGACAGTCTACAGTAGGCGTATAAATTAGCGGAAAAGACGGCGGCGCAATTAAATGCGGGCAACAAGAGGCGCTATGACCACAAAGTGAGACATAAAGAGATTCGTCCGGGGGATGCTGTTCTTCTACGTAATTTAGGCGTTCCGGGGAAGCACAAGTTGGCTGATAGGTGGAGAGATGGGGTGTATGAGGTAGAATCACAGATGCCTGGCCTCCCTGTGTACCGCATCAAGGATTCAGAAGGCCGAGTAAAGGTATGGCATAGGAATCATCTGCTCCCCATACCTCAAGTAGGGGACAACGAATTGGAAGTGCCTACTGTTTCAATAGATGGAGAATATGGAAATATAGAGGCTGGCCTAGAGACTGTAATAAATGCCACCTCTGAGAATCCGATGGAGGGAACCTCTCAAAGGGGCCTTCCGACCGCGGGGGCATCTCCCGAAGGAGCTACGGGTAAAGAGCCCCTTGGTCCAACGACAGATACGCTGACTCCAGTGAGCCAGCCGTTAGACCCGCACAGCCCGTGCTTTGTGCCACAAAAAGACTTTGTAGATCTATTGAACCCCTCAAGGGCAGAATTGGGAATGCCAACTGAAACTTGCTCTTCTCCAGAGGAGGTAGCTGAAGAGCTACCTCGCAGAAGCCAAAGAACTGGTCAACCTCCAATGAGGATGGCGTACGATCAATTCGGGGCACCCCATTATGAGGCTCAGCAGTGGGCTCGCCGCAGAGTTCAGTCGGTAGTGGTAATGTTCACCGAACTGTGCAATTTAATCTAGAGCCTAAGTAATGTACTGTGTGCGTTGATCTGTGTATAAAGTTATGTAGATGTAGCCCAAGCGGGGACATTGGGTTCTGCGGGGGGGAGAGTGTAAGGGCGTGCTAGAACCAGGTGCGTGTGTACGGCAGGTTCCACGACGGCACGGTAATACAGGGTGCCGCCATGTTGTTGCGCAATATTGCGAAGGACACTGACAAGGTGAAGAGGTCGCGCCTGCGCAAGGGGAGCGCAGGCACAACAGGCCAATAAGGAAAGGCTCTGATAATGGACGGCAACTTCCGCGAGCTCTGGGACAATCACCTGATGCTAGGAGCCAATGAGAGGGTGAATCAGGGCAGGGATTACGGAAAGAGGAACAGGAAGCATGGGGGCAAACCACGCTAAGGCAGAGGAGCTCGGGACCGAGCGAGAGAGGTAGTGTGAGTGCAGGGCCGTGACCCGCCTGCATAGCCCAGCTATTACTCCCCAGCCCATGGAAGTTTCCCTAGTCACAGTAGGCTTGCTGTAACTGCAGGGACGCCCGATAGTGGAAGGAATTGTCACCTTAGGTGACCAGCGCACGGAGTTGTGGACATTCACAGTCATCTGGGATCAGACGGCTGGACATCACGACATCCGGGAGGATCCGAGCGGAGGCAACGCCCTTTTGTGAAGAGGCACCGGTCACAGCCGTGACCGGAAGGTACAATTGTAAAGCAAGTGCACCAACAACCACCGGTCACAAGGCGCTGATCCCCCTTAGGAGTAACTTTTGTGACAGCAATTGGCTAGCGGACTGAGTATATTAGCTAACCTCTTACAAGGAACAATACCTATAGAGGTGGCAGAGCCACTGTATACGGGACAATTTCACTAGGAATGCGGCTGAGCCGCGATAGAATAAGGACTCCAACGTTATAGTATAAGTATATGAGTTATGTGTGATGTTGTATAGAGAGTAAGCTATGGTTCCCTATGCCCATAACTTGGTTGCACGCATGTTGGTATGTTTCTTGCCCAGGGCGATCTTACGTAACGGGGATCCTGGGTAAGTGGAGGCACTGTGCTAGAACCCTTACCCCAGGCTCCCAGGTAGCGGAGGCTCATATCTCCTGGAGCCGCAGTTAAGTACAGTACTAGTAGTCCCTAGGAAGGTGTTTCAGAAAAGGGCTACAACAGTTAGACAGAAATAAGGATCTGAGAGGTTTGAGGGATGGGAAGGAGAGGGCATGTCCAACTCTATAACCGGAGAAAAAGGCCAAGATTGGAGGAAGGAATTTAATGAAGTATTTATCAGCACTGGAGAGAGCGGGCAGTACACACTGTATATATAGTGCATGAGAGGAGCGGGAGTAGTATATATAATGCGGGAATGCGAGGAGAGAGTGGGCAGTACTGTATGCTTACAGCGCAGGAGGAGGAGAGGGCATACTGTATATATATTAAGCGAGAGAGGAGGGGCAGTCTGATATATATGAAGCCGCAGAGGGAGCGGGCATACTGTATATGATAAGCGCAAGAGGAGCGGGCAGTATGTATTTATAGCGCAGGAGAGGAGCGGAGCGAGAGGAATCTGTATATATAAGACGAGGAGGAGGAGCGGGCAGTACTGTATATAATAACGCAGGAGAGGAGCGGGCAGTACTGTAATTATCAGCGGCAGGAAGAGAGCGGACAGTACTGATTTATCAGCACGGAGGAGGAGCGGGCGAGGTACAGTATTTATCAGCACAGGAAAAGGAGCGGGCATTACAGTATTAGCGAGCTATCTGGAGCTACAGTCTTGCTTAAATGTCAATTGGGTTTACATACTGTGGCAGGACGGCCTCGTGTAGGGTCAGTAAGAGCCCACACAGTGTATTTATGCCTTTACTAAACTCTTCAGGTGGTTCATTTTTCCATATCAACACAGTATTGACACTGTCCCTTTAAAGGCAAACACCAACCATAAAACATAAACCTACTCCACAGTAGGGAAGTCTAACTAATGTCCATGGCCCTGATTAACCAACTGGTAGATAGGCTAACTTCCAGTTAAAAACATGGAAATATAAATTACAAAAAGATATAGTCCTTACTGAGGTGCTGAGAAATCCATCCCAGGTGTCTCCAGCAATCCTCGCTGGATACCGGCACCCACTTGCACAAAGGATAGTCCTGCTTCCTTCGTGGCTGTGGATGGTTTCTGGGTGTGGGTCCCAGCAGGCCCGTGTCCCAGCAGGCTGGGGAACCGTACCAACTAGTGTCATACTAGTTGGGGAAAAAGTCCACAGCTTTGGCAGCTTGCTGACTGCCTCTAAACGCCCTTTGCAAACAGCAGTTCACTGGAACACCCTAGCTGATGTCTACGGAGAGGATGTTTAATTCCTGCACTGCTGGAAAGAATACATGCTGCAAGCTCTCTGTAGCATACCCAACTGTGACCGCGACCTGTCACAATACCTACACAACTATGTACAGTGAAACTGAAGTAGAATAGCTACTCAAGATAAATATTGTACATTCACCATGTTAAGCAATGGTATCAGTAGTAAGACTAAGGAGGGCAATTCAGTAAAAGTCTGAGTGATGCCATTCTGGCCATTATCGGCCTCTAATAACGCCTCTGTTGAGTCCAATTGGAGTTGGGTGCCAATTATGAGGTGTATACAACCTGTGGGCCTATACAGAGTAACGCCCTTCCCATCATATGGTGCTGGCGGCTAGGGAAGAAAGGTTCAGACAGCACCGGGGTGAATGCGTTATGTTCATACCAAGATCCATTGTGTATGTTGATGTTAGACGATAAGCTGCTGTTGAATGTTTTGTGGCGCCCTCATGCCAGCGCACCGACTGCCCAGCCGCACGAATCCATCACACCTGACAAGGTAATGCCTCTGGGTAAGCAATATACGTAGAGACCTTCAATGGAAACTCATTTGTAGCCGGGTACTCGGCACATTGGTGAGAGTAGAGAGGCAGAGAGGACAGAGATGGGAGAGAGCCGACGAGAGGAGGGGGGAGAAGAGCAGAGCAAGAGAGAGAAGAGCGGAGAGGTGAGGGAGAGAGAACAGAGGCGAGGAGGGAGAGAAAGAGAGTGTGCGAGAGAGGAGGAGAGGGAGAGCAGAGACGAGGAGAGGGGAGAGATGACAGAGACGAGAAGAGGGAGAGAGGAAGAGCGAGAGAGGGGTAGAGACAGAGAGAGGAGAGGGGAGAGGACAGAGAGAAGAGAGGGGAAGACGAGGAGAGGGGGGAGAGACAGAGCAGAGGGGGAGAGAGACGAGTGAGAGAGGGTCAGAGGGAGAGGGCAGAGCGAGAGAGAAGGGGAGAGGAGCAACGAGAGCGAGACGGGGAGAGACAGAGCGAGAGAGGGGAGAGACAGAGAGAGAGGGGAGAGACAGAGACAGAGATGGAGAGCAGAGCGAGAGAGGGAGGAAACAGATGAGAAAGGGGAGAATACAAGCGAGAAGGGGAGAGACAGAGCTGAGAGAGGGGGAGAGCTAAATTAATGCTACTGGTGGGAACTTTCATTGGATGTTTTGTTTGTAAAAATGATTTGTGTTTGTTTTGCTTCTAAATGTCTTTTCTGGATTTGTGATTTGAAGGTAGTATTTTTTGGGGTGGTAAACAAAATGAGGGAAAAAACGCAATTTTTTTTTTAAAGATACACAAACTTTTCAGAACTTTCCCAACAAAACAACCCCTCAAAACAAGTTGAATTTTCGAGTTGAACCCGAGGGCGCGAATCCACAAAGTTGGGATATTGAACCACGAACATGCCATCCTTGAGAAATACATAGTCATTCTTGCAAGAACGTATAACCATGTACTGCACAAACCCAATAACACTCATAAAAAGCAGTTTCTTTTTTTACTCCCTCCCAACTAATCATTTGGAACTTTACGTGTACCGATTTGATCTTTTTAGAGAAGCATAGTTTCACTTGAAATTGAGTGTGCTGTAAAGCTGTTCTGTACGGTAATTAATCATCAACATTCAGCATCAATCAGAACACGTATGTATCCTTAAAATGATATACACGCCTACTCAATAAAGTCTCTAAATATTAAAAGGATTGATTGTAAGAAATAAAAATGCCACATAGATCTCCACCTCTCAGTTGTAATTACAAATGAAAGATAATGTCAGGACACGTCAAGCCTGGTTAGCTCCTGCAGTGATTGGAGAAAAGTAGCAACAAATTGCTTTGCAATGCGTTTTTCTGATGCCTCTCTACTGAAGTGGTAAATGCAAATGGTCTCCAATGAAATATTACAGAATTTACCAGAACCACTGGGAAATTGACTTCTAATAAAAATAGCCAGTCGTTTTTTTTTTCAGCTAAAATCAATATTTGGTCTGGAATAACTATCTTTATGAGCAACGTAGCGGAGATAATTTTTTTTTAATGAATAGCTATGAGAAAGCGCATCTGCAGAGGTTGTTGCAATGTTAAAGTCTGGTGCCAAGATCCACAAAGGTGCTAAACTAGTGAGGGTTGCCAGGTTTCCAGTATTCAACCGGACTGTCCTGTATCTGGACCTCTGACAAGTAAAAAAAACGTTAATACTGGACATGCATAGTCCGGTATACCTCTCTGGACATAGTGACCTGACCGGCTTGAGGGGCCGCAGGATTTCCCAGAGCAGGGAGAAGCAGGGCTGTCTGCTTAGGGGGGTCGGCAGTTCCTCCCTCCTATTGGCTGCTTCTGGTATGCAGCCGATCGAGAGCAGGTGTCAGAGCCTGGGGGTGGGTCCAAGAAGAGGAGGAAGGAAACAGCATGGAGTGGAGAGGTGAGTGTGTGGAGCGCATCGCACCTTTCCCCAGTGGTGTCTAGTCATTTTTGGTGATGATGAAACCACTAGCAACATATTGGCACCATTCAAATGAATTAGCAGCAAGGTGTGTTGAGCTTTGCCCCGTTTGTGATGGGTATCGATTGCGAAAGCCCTTATGAAATGATTTATTATTAAGATACAGGTGTAGGTAACGAGTAATAGTTAAAGATGCAGTCTAACAGGACCAAGTATGTTTCTCTGCAAAAAGCCAACGCTGCCTGTATTATTTTAATCCAGAGATGAAATAAGAAGTAGTGCACGCCAAAAAATGGAGAAGGGTCCAGATAATGGAAAAATGGGATTTAATAGAAAGACAAGGCATAGAGGAAAAGCCTCCTACGCGTTTCGTAACTTAGTACTTTACTGAGGAGTAAAATTCACTTGTATCTGAAGTCCTTTTACAATCCCTGCGCGGTGCTGCTCCGTTTCAACGCCCAAAAGCGTGATGACATCAGACGTCCGACACGATACGCATGCGCATTGCCCGAACCGGCCCTATGAGCGTCTACGTACTCCGGAGGAAGAGAGGAACGGACCAAAGAGGATCAATAAAAAAGTAAAAGCTTCAGTTTAAATTCAAATCACTCCAGTGGTTGCATCCTACTTTGTGTTATACATGACTTTCCACAATTCTGGATTTATTCATCAGCATTGGCCCTGTACTAGAGCGCTTCTTACTACGTTTCTGTATTATTTTAATGTTTATTTTTATTAAAGATATTAAACTCTCTGTTGCCAACAAAGGTTAATAATAATATCTTTGCAAATGTGTCACGATACCTAGTGCCAAACAAAACAATAGCTATAGCATATAGAATCTGTATTACTGCTTTTATGTAGTGCAGGCAGGGTAACTGCAGTTCTCAAGGGCCAACACAGGTCAGATTTTGAGGTTTCCTGCTTCAGCACAGGAGGCTCAATCAGTGGCTCAGTCAAAGCTGCATCGCCTGCGCTGAACGAGGGATATCTGAAAACCTGAACCGTTTGTGGCTGGTTTGAGTCTCTTAGCTTACTGATGAATAAACACCAGTAGAATGATAGAGAATGTGGATAATTAAGCTAACGTAGACAGCAGCAGCAAACATTCGTATCCATTGTCATCTTATGGCCCCTGAAAGAAAGAGAGAGAATGTTCTATGAAATAAACTGCTCCGGTGTTCAAAATATGCAGGATAAAGAAAAATGACAGTAAAACAGATTTGAAGAGTAAACAAATACAGGTTAATGGAGGCGCACTTCCCTGGCTGTTTTACACAGCCCGTCGTTGCTGGATGGATGTGTAGCGACATAGTTATCAGTCTCTGTACACTCAATGGGCCTGGACCATAGGGGCTATCAGAAAATTTCATTTCATGGGTTCATCACACAATTTGTCAGAGAATCACCGGTCAGTGGGAGTGGAAGAGAGTGTGCAAGAGATATGCAAAATGGAGACCGTTTGTGGGGTTGAAATAATATTTTATTGTCCTTCCTTTAATAAAAGAACAAACACCTATCACCGTGTGTAGGGCCAACCTCCTCCCACGTCCCTTCTCTAAGACTAGGGGGAGGGGGAAGCCCCCTACCCGTATACCACCCCAAGTCTCACGGGCACCTGAATGCCTGGACCACGCTGCCCCTGCGGCGGGCGGCTCTGCACGCGAGTTCCCACCAGAGGGGAATCCTCCCGAGCCGGTCCCGTCCCCCCTGGCTGACAGCTCCTACAAGCTGTGATGCGTCAGCCGCAGGGGATTCAGAGAATTGTTGATTCATAGCGTCGACGCTCACATGGTGGCTATGAGCCAATGAGGAGGGAGGCTCGGGGAGGAGGAGGCTTCGGGAGCGGGGAGGAGTGTGGAGTGAAAAGCAGCGTGAGTGCGTGTTCTGTTGTATGTGTTCTGAGTGTGAGTGCTTTGGTGTGTTGTGTATGTGTGTGGCCTGTGTGTGTGTGTGTGTGTGTGTGTGGTGTATGAGTGCCTGCGTGTGTGTGTATGAGTGCCTGCGTGTGGTGGTGTGTTCTGCGTGTTGTGATGGGGCCTGTTGTGTTGTGTGTGGCTTTTACTTACCTTCAATCAGCAGCTCCAGCCCGAGCCGGGGAGGGAGGGGGGGGAAAGTAGCGGGTCCATCCGTTCAGCCACGCCCCCCTCCCTGTCAAATCTCCCACTCCGCCCACCTCCCGCTCCGTCTCCGCTCCCTACAGACCGCTATCGCGGTCTGTGTATGTCAGCGCCCCGCCTGTAGCAGTCGGGAGAGCGAGGAGGGAGAGGCGGGGCTTTAGCCCCTAAAGCAGGTGGCCGCTTCGTTCATTGGTTCAGGGTTGTGTCTTGGGTGTGTTTGAGGATACCAGCCTACTGGAGGTTCCTGAGTACAAGAAGAGGTCTGTTCCCTTTCTGTCGTGTTTTCATGCCAGTCCTTGCGTTGCACTAAGACACTTTTTCCTCTTTGGTCAGCACCCCTGTACTGAGGAAAATCTGTTCCTGTGTTCCACATGACACTCCTTTCAAAGAAGCTCTATGTAGTTCAGATGGAGACTATAGTAATTTGAGTGGGTTACAATAACTATCTCTGCGTGGATTCTCAGAGCTCTGGGGCGCGTTAGTTAGGTGCGACAGGGATAAGCCTGTGTACAGGAGCCTCTCGTGTACGCTTGTGCATTGTGATTGACATGGCAACCAAGAAGATGTACCCCAGCCGGCAGCTTTGTGCAAAAACCTGAACAACTGTAAGACAGGAGTCAAGAAAGTTCTTACAATTGCAATGGCTCCAGAGTGGTGAAGAACACACCCCAGACACAAACCCCGATTGGAGCAAGTGACAAATGGCTCATTATCTTACACAACATGTGGTGCCTCCATTTTCTTATGTTTTCAGATACAGTCCCTCATAATCCGAGGATGCTGTGACTCAATCCTATCATGTTTTATTGGACATACGTAGGTAGGATTAGCTGGGAAAACATCATAAGTGCGAAATAATCACAAAGGATTAATTCTCTGATGATAGGTATATATTCATTTAAGAACCACCCACGATATTGCAGAATTGCACACTTTATTAATGATGGTATCAACTTCAATTTGACACAGATTGATGTGTGTAACTGGGAGAACAATCTTGCAGTAGCGTTATGCGGAAATCCCAGCTCTCACTACCCTCTGGCTGGCAGGCCAGGGTGGTAGGCGTGGGCGTTCATGGCCAGCCAAGTGGTCGCGCTTTGAGGGGGGTGTCAGGGGGATGGACCTTTTACGCCACAGAGCTGTGTGTTTGCCTCATTGGCGAACCGATCACGTGAACACACCGCGAGCAGCCATATCAATTTGGTCTGTCCTCGGCCAAGCAGGCGAGCGCCCCGCGATGCGCAGGCATGCCAGCTCCGCTGGCACACACATTGCATCAATAAGTGTTCATCATCGGCCAGAGTGATGCGCGCCCAGCTCCGCGTCACCCTGGCCGAGGCTACGCTAAAGAAGTGTAAATGTCGCGTTACTGTAATTAGAGTGGTGGTTATATCAAAGAAGTACCAGTCGGAGATAACCAAAGTAATCACATGGCCACTGCGTGTGCCAGTAATGACAATAAAACACTGTTAATGAGGGTGCAAAATGATAGCGAATCTATTTTTTGTCATGAGCTCCATGCTCTCTGGAAAACACCCATCAGTGAGGACCTCCACCCTCTTATATAGCATAATTGCATTATACATCATACCCCCTCCACTTTATCCTGCCTGTAACTCTCAACCTTAAATACCGCACGTTATATAGAAAAAAGCTGTTGAATAGCTTGAAAAGGAAAATGCTATTTAACACACAAGCATATGGGGGAGTTTGGTTAGTTTATTTTTTACAAATGCGTGTTTGTTTAAGAAAACAAGGTTTTCAACCTGAAAAGAAGATGGAAGATGAATGTAGAAAGCCAAAAAAACAAAGGAACAGTTTTGGCGTTCTTCGCACGTGTCACCCCAAATGCAGATATGTGGTCACTCGGAGTGCAGGTGCAGGTTTGGGGTTGGAGGACTCTGTGCTGTGGCTGAAGGAAAACAATGGTTTCCATAAAACGGGGTGGCAAACCACTGTTGGGATTCTGTAAAATGCCTAAGATCTTTAGCAGAAAGATCACGAAGGGTGGGTTTGATATTGAAATAAGCCATACTGCTGCAGGTGGGGGAGAAGTATTTGTAAACCAGAGCCAAAAGTGACACCCTCAAATTTCTTTAATGCAAGAGTAACAGCGCTAGATCAACATAGTGGTATCTGCCAGGACTTGCAGACATAACTGACGAGAGTGATGTGGCAGGATCTGTCAGAGGAATAACAGAGCTGCAGTACACATCAGAGGCCAGGTTCCGATGTAAACATTAATAAAAAGGCACGTGTGTGCAAGTACACCAGCATAACTATTCACACATTCCAGGGTAGTGAGTAGTGACATGTTGGGACAGGCTGCCGGTTAAGATAACTACCAGCAGGCCACGCCCGGCTTTTAGACTTACAGACCCGGGTTTTCGGCCTAACCTCATGCAATTAAACTTTTTGCAAACAGGTGGCACTGAAGGTCCTGAGTTGGATATAGAGCTGCATTCATGGTTTTCCAATCATCATTACTATTCTTCATCCCAGTAGCAAAATTAAAGTGTCAGATAGAGGCGTTGTTGGGAAGGGGGGATTGGTTTGGAGTTTTGGGGTGTTTTGAGGTTTGGCACATGGAGTGGTGGGGGCTATGGTTGGGAGAAAGGAAGGGTGTTGGGGGGCCGTTTGAGGGTGTTTTGGGTTGGAATGAGCTGGGGATTGGTGGGGGTTTTTACTTTGAAGGGTAGGGTGTTTGTGGGCACTTTTATATGTAAAGGCAGACTGTTGGGAAGTGGCGTGTATTAAGTTGTACGGGATGTTTAGGGGGGAAGGCAGGTGTTCTGCCATGGGGACGAAGAGAAGGCGGTTTGGTGGGAGTGTGACGGGGGGTAGGAGACCCCACAGGAGGCACAGAATATTAACAGTTGGGTAGAGTCTAAAGTATTTCAGAATATTATAAAGATGCTATATAAATTATGCCGAGTTGCAAAAAGTACTGCGGGCCATCGGCGTGGCAGATGTTATAAATGTGCAATTATTTCCCAGACACGAAATTTCTCCCGCTGATGAACGGTGCGTTTCGGGCGAACACGGGGGTATCCATAGAAGGCGGGGTGGATACACGACACTCACCTGAAACATTGTTACAGTGCTGACATCCTCAATCTGAATTCCAGTGCTGTTTTTGTGTAATATTTCAACGATTCCTCACATTGCCTGCTAATAAAATATGAGAACGGATTAAACAAAGGAAAGAGAAGCAGAAGAGATGACATTCTAAGAGAGTAAATAGGAAAGACTAAACTCGAGGAAGATTGAGAGGATTAGCATTAGGAATGGGGCTCCCCACGAGCTTTAGGGCGGATGCAGTGCAAACGAAGGAGTTTGAGGGATGGGGTGGGATGTAGCCTGAGGTTGACAACGTGTGAAGAATGGGATGTGAAGATGGAAGGAAAGAAGGCTGGATTTTGGGACAGTGGCGTAGGGGGGGTAGAGGCATGCGGTGAGGTAGAGCGGAGGTGTGATCAAGTCGATAGCAGGGGTGGGTTGGTATGGGACAAACAAGATGGGAACATGGGGTTAATCGTGCGTAAGGACGCTGCGCAAGCGAGACTTTAGCGTGGAAAGGGCAGCAATAGATGTAGGTTTGGATGTTGGTAATGGATGGTACGGTTGCCTGCATAAGAAGCTGATATGATGTAGGGTCTCGATTTGAAGGAGGCGGATGTAACAACGGGTGATGGAGGAAAGGTAGGGGGAAGGCTAGACGGGAGGTAAGAGAAGGAAGAGCTAGGAGTCAGGTATGAAAAGAACAAAAGAGGATGACTGTCTGGAAAAGGGTGGGAGGAGTTTGAGGTCTGGATTTGAGTGTAAAGAAGGAGTGATGGGTGGATTTAAGGGGGACGCGTCATGTAAAATGATGACAGAAATGGTGATGATAGAAGGTCAGTGGTGGTAAGAATGAGTTATAAAACCGGGTGGGGGCGATGGGGATTCGAAGAGAGCGGGGGGGGGGAAGCGCGCCGTAGGGCTGATCTTTATAGAAAGACTTGGATGTAGTTGTTTGTTGAGCTAATAGCGATGGAAGAGCAGATTTTGGATCGCAGAAAGGTGGTCTAAGATACTCCAGAAGAATCAGTTCCTGTGATGTTTCATTTTAACTACGCCCCACCAGGTCCGCGAAACGTTAAACATCGGCTATTTGATTTTGTGTGTTGCCCAATCCACTGGTGTATAACCAATGAAAATAATCGCAATAAAGCACCATACACCCAATAACTGTTTCTTGACTGGCTGTTGTCAAGCAATGATGTTCAAGGTGGCAGCAATTCAGCAGCTTTAATTAATACCATCACACGACAAATAGGCATTATCGCTAACTCAGATGCTAGAAATACATAGTATGCCAGCAGTATTTAAATTCAATATGTTAATACTAGGCAAATTGTGTCCAAAACATAAATACTAGCTTTAACCCTTCGCATATCGCTCTGTAGCGAGGCTCCTTTATTTTTTCTTTGAGTTTAGACGTGGCCTTACAATATATACATTATTTGGAGAATTTGACTGAATCACAACATAGTAGGATAGCATTAAAGTGGGACCAACCTCCCCTCCCCTCCCCCCCCCCCACCCACCGCCCTCGACACAACACCACCCACACACCACCCCCAAGAAACTAAGCAATACCTATCTATATTTCATGTCAATTTTTGCTGCTTTTAGGTAGCTGAAAGATTCAAAACAAACCAGATAACCCCCCTGTGGATAACAGACCAGAACAGTTTGGCCAGACTGTTTTAGGCCTCGGTTGACTTGATGAATTCTTTGTGACACGAGAACATAAAAGGAGAGCCCGTTGGTGTATAGAACCGGGCAATGATTCCGGCAAAGTTTGTCACAGATAATTAGCTCTGTTAATTCTGCCATGTCCCATGCATCCGACATACAGAGTGACTTGGAATCGCACATGTCACCTCACCCAGGATTTGGTGCTGATCACATAATCAGTTTTCTGATTTAACTTTAGGTGTTTGTTTTTATTTTTTTTATTACAATTTTAGCCTTATCTTTTTATATACTGTGTATATTCCTAAATCACATCCCACCGGGGAGAGACCTAAGCACAGATAAAAACATTCCAAGAGACACTGTTTTTAAGTATACCCTTTGCTTGCTTCATTCATTGTAACAATCGCCGAAGAAGAGATAGTGTATCTCGAAAGCTCGCCAAATAAAAGCATTCGTTATCCACATAACGGGATCGTCTATGTATTTTTTGAATTATTGAAGCTCGGCTAACACGGTATGATACCTCTAATGTATATAATTTGCAGGGAACAAAGGAATGTCATATGAAACATTGTTCCTGTTTCCACAACAAATGTCTAGTTCTCTTTTACCAGTAACTTTCATTTTCCAGCCCCCCCCTTCCTTTTTTCCCAGGGTTTGTACATCGTCCAGTAAAGGATGTCATTATCATAAACATTTGTGTATCGAAATGTTTGCAGGGCCCATTAAGATAATCATTTTATACCATCTTGTATAAATTAATGTACTTTTTTTATTGTAATCTTGACTCGGTCCTCCTCTTTTTTTTTTGGAAAATCTTAATGAAACACATTTTTATATTATACGGTGACTTTTAATAATTGACACACAATGTGGGATTTTTGTAAAAACTGCTCCATAACTTCCGGCAGGGCCCGATCACTTCTGCTGGAGGAGGGAGGGGGGGGGACCACATGACCATGTGCGTGTGTGGGAAAACAGCTGTATTCTTGTCTCAGTTGGACTGAGGCCTTAACAGACTGGGGAAAGCATTACAGCGCATAAGACTTTTCTAGTTGGATTTAAAGCCTGTTGAGATATTAAAGATGGGTCATACTTAACTGACTGCAACTTTATTGCAAATCCCCAAGATGCTGCAAATGACTGTGCCTTGTAAAGTCGTTTTTTGGAACGCGGTATCACTGTATAGAGGGGAGCGCAAAAGGTAGAATCACAGATGCCTGGCCTCCCTGTGTACCGCATCAAGGATTCAAAGGCCGAGTAAGGTATGGCATAGCATCTGCTCCCCATACCTCAAGTAGGGGACAACGAATTGGAAGTGCCTACTGTTTCAATAGATGGAGAATATGGAAATATAGAGGCTGGCCTAGAGACTGTAATAAATGCCACCTCTGAGAATCCGATGGAGGGAACCTCTCAAAGGGGCCTTCCGACCGCGGGGGCATCTCCCGAAGGAGCTACGGGTAAAGAGCCCCTTGGTCCAACGACAGATACGCTGACTCCAGTGAGCCAGCCGTTAGACCCGCACAGCCCGTGCTTTGTGCCACAAAAAGACTTTGTAGATCTATTGAACCCCTCAAGGGCAGAATTGGGAATGCCAACTGAAACTTGCTCTTCTCCAGAGGAGGTAGCTGAAGAGCTACCTCGCAGAAGCCAAAGAACTGGTCAACCTCCAATGAGGATGGCGTACGATCAATTCGGGGCACCCCATTATGAGGCTCAGCAGTGGGCTCGCCGCAGAGTTCAGTCGGTAGTGGTAATGTTCACCGAACTGTGCAATTTAATCTAGAGCCTAAGTAATGTACTGTGTGCGTTGATCTGTGTATAAAGTTATGTAGATGTAGCCCAAGCGGGGACATTGGGTTCTGCGGGGGGGAGAGTGTAAGGGCGTGCTAGAACCAGGTGCGTGTGTACGGCAGGTTCCACGACGGCACGGTAATACAGGGTGCCGCCATGTTGTTGCGCAATATTGCGAAGGACACTGACAAGGTGAAGAGGTCGCGCCTGCGCAAGGGGAGCGCAGGCACAACAGGCCAATAAGGAAAGGCTCTGATAATGGACGGCAACTTCCGCGAGCTCTGGGACAATCACCTGATGCTAGGAGCCAATGAGAGGGCAGGGATTACGGAAAGAGGAACAGGAAGCATGGGGGCAGAGACCACGCTAGGCAGAGGAGCTCGGGACCGAGCGAGAGGAGGTAGTGTGAGTGCAGGGGCCCGTGACCCGCCTGCATAGGCCAGCTATTACTCCCCAGGCCCATAGGAAGTTTCCCTGAGTCACAGTAGGCTGCTGTACTGCAGGGACGCCCGATAGTGGAAGGAATTGTCACCTTAGGGACAGCGCACGGAGTTGTGGACAGTCACAGTCATCTGGGATCAGACGGCTGGACATCACGACATCCGGAGGATCCGAGCGGAGGCAACGGCCCCTTTTGTGAAGAGGCACCGGTCACCGCCGTGACCGGAAGGTACAATTGTAAAGCAAGTGCACCAACACCGGTCACCAGGCGCTGATCCCGCCTTAGGAGTAACTCGTGTAGTGACACTAGCAAGTGGCTAGCGGACTGAGTATATTAGCTAACCTCTTACAAGGACAATACTCTATAGAGGTGGCAGAGCCACTGTATACGGGACAATTTCACTAGGAATGCGGCTGAGCCGCGATAGAATAAGGACTCCAACGTTATAGTATAAGTATATGAGTTATGTGTGATGTTGTATAGAGAGTAAGCTATGGTTCCCTATGCCCAGTAAACTTGGTTGCACGCATTGTTGGTATGTTTCTTGCCCAGGGCGATCTTACGTAACGGGGATCCTGGGTAAGTGGAGGCACTGTGCTAGAACCCTTACCCCAGGCTCCCAGGTAGCGGAGGCTCATATCTCCTGGAGCCGCAGGTTAAGTACAGTACTAGTAGTCCCTTAGGAAGGTGTTCAGAAAAAGGGCTACACTAAGTTAGACAGAAATAAGAGATCTGAGGAGGTTTGAGGGGATGGGAAGGAGAGGGCATGTCCAACTCTATAACCGGAGAAAAAGAGCCAAGATTGGAGGAAGGAGATTTAAGTAGAAGTATTTATCAGCACTGGAGAGGAGCGGGCAGTACTGTATATATAAGTGCAGGAGAGGAGCGGGCAGTACTGTATATATAAGCGCAGGAGAGGAGCGGGCAGTACTGTATTTATCAGCGCAGGAGAGGAGCGGGCAGTACTGTATATATATAAGCGCAGGAGAGGAGCGGGCAGTACTGTATATATAACCGCAGGAGAGGAGCGGGCATACTGTATATTAAGCGCAAGAGGAGCGGGCATTACTGTATTTATAGCGCAGGAGAGAGCGGGCGTAAAGTACTGTATATATAAGCGCAGGAGGGAGGCGGGCAGTACTGTATATAATAACGCAGGAGAGGAGCGGGCAGTACTGTATTTATCAGCGCAGGAGAGGAGCGGACAGTACTGTATTTATCAGCACAGGAGAGGAGCGGGCAGTACAGTATTTATCAGCACAGGAAAGGAGCGGGCAGTACAGTATTAGCGCATATATGGAGCTACAGTCTTGCTTAAAATGTCAATTTGGTTTACATACTGTGGCAGGACGGCCTCGTGGTAGGGTCAGTAAGAGCCCACACAGTGTATTTTATGCCTTAAACTCTTCAGTGGTTCATTTTTCCATATCAAACACAGTATTGGACACTGTCCCTTTAAAGGCAAAACACAAACCATAAAACATAAACCTACTCCACAGTAGGGAAGCTAACTAAATGTCCATGGCCCTGATTAACCAACTGGGTAGATAGGCTAACTTCCAGTTATAAACACTGGAAACTATAAATTACAAAAGATATAGTCCTTCACTTGAGGTGCTGAGAAATCCATCCCAGGTGTCTCCAGGCAATCCCTCTGGATACCGGCACACCTTGCACAAAGGATAGTCCTGCTTCCTTCGTGGGCTGTGGCTCAGGTTTCTGGGTGTGGGTCCCAGCAGGCCCCGTGTCCAGCAGGCCTGGGGAACCGTACCAACTAGTGTCCTACTAGTTGGGGAAAAGTCTCACAGCTTTGGCAGCTTGCTGACTGCCTCTAAACCCCTTTGCAAACAGCAGTTCACTGGAACACCCTAGCTGATTGTCTACGGAGAGGAGTTTAATCTCCTGCATGCTGGAAAGCATACATGCTGCAAGCTCTCTGTAGCATACCCAGACTGTGACCCTGTCACAATACCTACACAACTATGTACAGTGAAACTGGAAGTAGAATACTACTCAAGATAAAATATTGTACATTCACCCATGTTAAGCACTGGTATCAGTAGTAAGACTAAGGAGGCAATTCAGTAAAGTCTGATGCTGCCATTCTGGCCATTATCGGCCTCTATAACGCCTCTGTTGAGTCCAATTGGAGTTGGGTGCCAATTATGAGGTGTATACAACCCTGTGGGCCTATACAGAGTAACGCCCCTTCCCCATCATATGGTGCTGGCGGCTAGGGAAGAAAGGTTCAGACAGCACCAGGGTGAATGCAGTTATGTTCATACCAAGATCCATGTGTATGTTGATGTAACGATAAAGCTGCTGTTGAATGTTTCTGGCGCCCATCATTGCCAGCGCACCGACTGCCCAGCCGCACGAATCCATCACCCTGACAAGGTAATGCCCTCTGGGTAAGCCAATATACAGTAAGAGACCTTCAATGGAAACTCCTTGTAGCCGGGTTACTCGGCACATTGGTGAGATAGAGAGGAGAGAGACAGAGATGGGAGAGACAGAGCGAGAGGGGGGAGAGACAGAGCAAGAGAGGGGAGAGATAGAGCGCGAAGGGGGGAGAAGAACAGAGCAGGAGGGGAGAGAGAGAGCGAGAGAGGGGAGACGACAGACGAGAGAGGGGGAGAGACAGAGCGAGAGAGGGAGAGACAGAGCGAGAGGGGGTAGAGACAGAGCGAGAGAGGGGAGAGACAGAGCGAGAGAGGGGAGAGACAGAGCGAGAGAGGGGAGAGACAGAGCGAGAGAGGGGAGAGACAGAGCGAGAGAGGGGAGAAACAGACTGAGAGAGGGGAGAGACAGAGCGAGAGAGGGGAGAGACAGAGCGAGAGAGGGGAGAGCTAAATTAATGCTACTGGTGGGAACTTTCATTGGTGTTTTGTTTGTAAAAATGATTTGTGTTTGTTTTTGCTTCTAAATGTCTTTTCTGGATTTGATTTGAAGGTAGTATTTTTTGGGGTGGATTAAAACAAAATGATGGGAAAAAACGCAATTTTTTTTTTTTAAAGATACACAAACTTTTTAGAACTTTTCCCAACAAAAACAACCCCTCAAAAAAACAAGTTGAATTTTTCGAGTTGAACCCGAGGCGCGAATCCACAAAGTTGGGATATTGAACCCACGAACATGCCCATCCTTGAGAAATACATAGTCATTCCTTGCAAGAACTGTATAACCATGTACTGCACAAACCCAATAACACTCATAAAAGCAGTTTCTTTTTTTACTTCCCAACTAATCATTTGGAACTTTCGTGTCCGATTTGATCTTTTTAGAGAAGCATAGTTTTCACTTGAAATTGCGTGTGCTGTAAAGCTGTTCTGTACGGAGGTAATTAATCATCAACTTTCAGCATCAATCAGAACACGCTGATGTATCCTTAAAATGATATAACGCTTACTCAATAAAGTCTCTAAATATTAAAAGGATTGATTGTAAGAAATAAAAATGCCACATAGATCTCCACCTCTCAGTTGTAATTTACAAATGAAAGATAATGTCAGGACACGTCAAGCTGCGTTAACTCCTGCAGTGATGGAGAAAATAGCAACAAATTGCTTTGCAATGCGTTTCTGATGCCTCTCTTACTGAAGTGGTTAATATGCAAATGGTCTCCATTGAAATATTACAGAATTTTACCAGACCACTGGGAAATTGACTTCTAATAAAAATAGCCAGTCGTTTTTTTTTTTTCCAGCTAAAATCAATATTTGGTCTGGAATAACTATCTTTAATGAGCAACGTTAGCGGAGATAATTTTTTTTTAATGAATAGCTATGAGAAAGCGCATCTGCAGAGGTATGTTGCAATGTTAAAGTCTGGTGCCAAGATCCACAAAAGGGTGCTAAACTAATGAGGGTTGCCAGGTTGCCAGTATTCAACCGGACTGTCCTGTATCTGGACACTCTGACAAGTAAAAAAAAGTTAATACTGGACATGCATATGTCCGGTATTACCTCTCTGGACATAGTGACCTGACCGGCTTGAGGGGCCGCAGGATTTCCCAGAGCAGGGAGAGAGCAGGGCTGCTGCTAGGGGGCTCGGCAGCTTCCTCCATCCTGATTGGCTGCTTCTGGGTAATGCAGCCGATCGAGAGCAGGTGTCAGGAGCCTGGGGGTGGGTCCAAGAAGAGGAGGAAACAGCATGGAGTGGAGAGGTGAGTGTGTGGAGCGCATCGCACCTTTCCCCAGTGTGTCTAGTATTTTTGGTGAAACCACCTAGCAACATATTTGGCACCATTCAAATGAATTAGAGCAAGGTGTGTTGAAGCTTTGCCCCCGTTTGTGGATCTGGGTATCGATTTGCGAAATCCTTATGAAATGATTTATTATTAAGAGACAGGTGTAACGAGTAGTTAAAGATGCAGTCTAACAGGACAAAGTATGTTCTCTGCAAAAAGCCAAAGCTGCCTGTATTATTTTAATCCAGAGATGAAATAAGAAGTAGTGCACAGCCAAAAAATGAAGAAGGGTCCAGATAATGGAAAAATGGGATTTAATAGAAAGACAATGGCATAGAGGAAAAGCCTCCTACGCGTTTCGTAACTTAGTACTTTATCGAGGAGTAAAATTCACTTGTATCCTGAAGTCCTTTTACATCCCTGCTCGGTGCTCCGTTTCACGCCCAAAAGCGTGATGACATCATGACGTCCGACACGATACGCATGCGCATTGCCCTGAACCGGCCCTATGACGTCTACGCTACTCCGGGAGGAAGAGAGAGAACGGAGCCACAGAGGGATCAATAAAAAAGTAAAAGCTTCAGTTAAATCACTCCAGTGGTGCATCTACTTTGTGGTATACATGACTTTTCCACAATTCTGGATTTATTCATCAGCATTGGCCCTGTACTAGAGCGCTCTTACTACGTTCTGTATTATTTTAATGTTTATTTTATTATTAAAGATATTAAACTCTCTGTTGCCACAAAAGGTTAATAATAATATCTTTGCAAATGTGTGCTACGATACCTAGATGCCAACACAAACAATAGCATATAGCATATAGAATATGTACTGCTTTTATGTAGTGCAGGCATGGGTAACTGCAGTTCTCAAGGGCCAACAACAGGTCAGATTTTGAGGTTATCCCTGCTTCAGCACAGGAGGCTCAATCAGTGGCTCAGTCAAAGACTGCATCGCCTGCGCTGAAGCAGGGATATCCTGAAAACCTGAACCGTTTGTGGCTGGTTTGAGTCTCTTAGCTTACTGATGAATAAACACCAGTAGAATGATAGAGATGTGATAATTAAGGCTAACGTAGACAGCAGCAGCAAACATTCGTATCCATTGTCATCTTATGGCCCCTGAAAGAAAAGAGAGAGAAATGTTCTATGAAATAAACTGCTCCGGGGTTGCACAATAATGCAGGATAAGAAAAATGACAGTAAAAACAGATTTGAAGAAGTAAACAAATACAGGTTAATGGGAGGCGCACCTTCCCTGGCTGTTTACAAGGCCCGTCTGTGCTGGATGGAGGTGTAGCGACATAGTTATCAGTCTCTGTACACTCAATGGGCCTGACCATAGTGGGGCTATCAGAAAAATTTCATTTCAATGGGTTCATCACACAATTTGTCAGAGAATCACCGGTCAGTGGGAGTGGAAGAGATGTGTGCAGAGATATGCAAAATGGAGACCGTTTGTGGGTGAAATTAATATTTTATTGCCTGTTCCTTTAAATAAAAGAACAAACACCTATCCCTGTGTAAGGGCCAACTCCCTCCCCAGTCCCTATCTATAAGACTAGGGGGAGGGGGAAGCCCCCTACCAGTATACCACCCCCAAAGTCTCAACGGCACCTTAAGGCCTGGGACCCGCTGCGCCCGGCGGCGCGGGCGGCTGCACGCGAGTTCCCCACCAGCAGGGGAATCCTCCCGAGCCGGTCCCGGTCCCCCCTGGCTGCACAGCTCACTACAAGCTGTGATGCGTCAGCCGCCAGGGGATTCAAGAGAATTGTGATTCCTAGCGTCGACGCGTCACATGGTGTGGCTATGAGCCAATGAGGAGGGGAGGCTTCGGGAGGAGGAGAGGCTTCGGGGAGCGGGGAGGAGTGTGGAGTGAAAGCAGCGTGAGTGCGTGTCTGTGTGTATGTGTCTGAGTGCGTGAGTGCCTGTCTGTGTTTGTGTATGTGTGTGCCTGTGTGTGTGTGTGTGTGTGTGTGTGTATGAGTGCCTGCGTGTGTGTGTATGAGTGCCTGCGTGTGTGTGTGTGTGCCTGCGTGTGTGTGTATGAGTGCCTGTGTGTGTGTGTGTGGCTTTACTTACCTTCAATCAGCAGCTCCAGCCCGAGCCGTGGAGGGAGGGGGGGGGAAAGTAGCGGGTCCCTCCGTTCAAGCCACGCCCCCCCTCCCTGTCAAGCCTCCCACTCCCGCCCACCTCCCGCTCCGGCTCCCGCTCCCTACAGACCGCATATCGCGGTCTGTGTATGTCAGCGCCCCGCCTGTATGCAGTGCGGGAGCGCTGACGGAGGGAGCGGGGCTTTAGCCTAAAGCAGGTGGCCCTTCAGGTCAGTGGTGTCAGGTGTCTTGGTGTGTTGGAGGATCCAGCCTCTGGCAGGTTCCTGAGTCCAAGAAGAGAGGTCTGGTCCCTTTCTGTCTTGTTTTCAATGCCCAGTCCTTCGGTGCACTCAAGACCTTTTTCCTCTTGTCAGCACCCCTGTGTACTGAGGAAAATCTTTCCTGTGTCTCACATGACACTCTTTACAGAGCTCTTATTAGTTCAGATGGAGACTAGTTAATTTGAGTGGTTACAATCAACTATCTCTGCTGGATTCTCAGAGCTCTGGGGCTGCTTTATTTAAACAGGGATAAGTCCCTGTTACAGGGAGCTCTCGTGTATCGCTCTGTGCATTGTGATTGACATGGCAACAAGAATGAAGGTACCCCAGCCGGCAGCTTCTGCCAAAATCCTGACAAACTGTAAGACAGGAGCAGAAAGTTCTTACACTCCAATGGCTCCAGAGTGGGAAGAACAAACCCCAGACACAAACTCCGATTGGAGCAATGAACAAATGGCTCATTATATCATTACACCATCTGTGTGCCTCCCTTTTCTTATGTCTTTCTAGATACAGTCCCATCATAATCACGAGGCTTTGTGACTCACTCCTATCATGTTTTATTGGACATACTGTAGGTATGAGTTACTGTGAAAATGACATCATGTGCGAAATAATCACAAAGATTAATTCTCTGAATGATAGGACTGAATATATTCATTTGAAGAACCACCCACTGATATTGCAGAATGCAAACTTTATTAATGAGTGTATCAACTTCAATTTGACACCGAATTGATGTGGTAACTGGGAATAAATCTTGCAAGTAGCGTATGCCGGAAATCCCAACGCTCTCACTACCCGTCTTGGGCTGCAGGCCAGGGTGGGAGGCGCTGGGCGTTTCATGGCCAGCCAGTTGCGCGCTTGAGGGGGCGTGTCAGGGGGAGTGGCCTTTACGCCACAGAGCTGGTTTGCCCTCATTGGCGAACCGATCACGTGACACACCAGCGAGCAGCCATATCAAATTTGGTTGTCTCGCCAAGCAGGCGAGCGCCACGCATGCGCAGGCATGCCAGCTCACGCTGGCCACACACATTGCATCAATAAGTTTCATCGCGGCCAGCGTGAGCGCGCCCGCTCAGCGTCACCCTGGCCGAGGCCTTACGCTAAAGAAGTGTAAATGTCGTACTGTAATTAGAGTGGTGTATATCATAAAGAAGTACCAGTCGGAGATAACCAAAGTAATCACATGGCCACTGGGTGGGCCAGTATAATGACCATAAAACAACTTTTAATGAGGGTGCAAAATGATAGCGAATCTATTTTTTTGTCCTGAGCTCCATGCTCTCTGAAACACCAGCAGTGAGGACTCCCCAACCCTCTTATATAGCATTAATCTGCATTACTCATCATACCCCCTTCACGTTTATCCTGCCTGTAACATCTCAACCCTTAAATACCGCACGTACTATAGAAAAAGCTGTTGAATAGCTTGGAAAAATGCTATTTCAACCACAAGCTATATGGGGGAGTTGTTAAGTTTATTTTTTTTACAAACTGGCAGTGTTTTAACTGAAAACAAGGTTTTCAACCTGAAAATAAGATGGAAAATGTATGAAAGCCAAAAAAACAAAGGAACATTTTTGGCGTTCTTCGCACGTTCCCCAAGAAGTGCAGATGAGTGGGTCACTCGGAGTGCAGGTGCAGGTGGGGTTGGAGGCTCTGTCTGCTGTGGCTGAAGGAAACATGGTTTCCATAAAACGTGGGTGGCAAAACTGTTGGGATTCTTGTAAAAATGCTAAGCTCTTAGCAGAAATCCAAGAGGTGGGTTTAGATATTGAAATAAGCCATAACTGTCTGCCAGGGAGAAGTATTTGTAAAACCAGCCAAAAGTGACACCCTCAAATTGTCTTTTAAGCAAGAGTACACAGACTAGATCAACAGAGTGTATCTGCCAGGACTGGCAGACATAGTGACGAGAGTTGATGTGGCAGGTTCTGTCAGATGGAATACAGAGCTGCAATGTACACATCAGAGGCCAGGTTCCGATGGAAACATTGAGATAAAGAGGCACCGTGTGTGCAGTACACCCAGCAATACTATTCAAACATTCAGGGTTGTGAGTAGTGACATGTTCGGGACAGTGCTGCCGGTTACAGATAACTACCGCAGAGCCACGCCCGGCTTTAGACTTCCAGACCCGGTTTTCGGCCTACCTCATGCAATTAACCTTTGCAAACAGGTGCACTGAAGGTTCCTGAGTTGGATATAGAGCTGCATGTCATGGTTTCCCAATCATTCATACTATTCTTCATCCCAGTAGCAAAATTAAAGTGCAGATAGAGGGCGTTTTGGGGAAGGGGGGAGTTTGTTTGGAGTGTTGGGGTGTTTGAGGTTGGCATGGAGTGGTGGGGGCTATTTGGGGAGAAAGGAGGGTGTTGGGGGGCCGTTTGAGGGTGTTTTGGGTTTGGAATGAGTGGGGATTGGTGGGGGTTATTTACTTTGAAGGTAGGGTGTTTGGGGCACTTTTTATTGTAAAGGCAGACTTTTGGGAGTGGCGTGTATTAAGTTGTACGGGATGTTTAGGGGGGAAGGCAGGTGTTGCTGCCATGGGGAAGAAAGGCGGTTGGTGGGATGTTGGGGTGGGTAGAGACTCCCACAGGATGCACAGAATATTAACAGTTGGGTAGAAGTATTCAGAATATATTTACGAAAGATGGCTATATAAATTATGCCGAGTTGCAAAAAGTACTGCGCCATCTGGCGGGCAGATGTTAAAATTGCAATTATTTCCCAGACCGAAATTTCTCCCGCTGCATGAACGGCTGCGGCGAGACCACGGGGATCCATAGAATGGCGCGGGTGGGATGCACTGACATCACCTGAAACATTGTTACAGTGCTGACATCCTCAAGCTGAATTCCAGTGCTGTTTGTGTAATATTTCAACGATTCCTCACATTGCCTGCTATAAATCTAAAGATACTCCGAGAAGAATCAGTTCCTGTTGAGGGTTACATTTTAACCCCCCACGCAGGTACGCGAAACGTTAAACATCTGCTATGTTGATTTTGTGTGTTGCCCAATCCACTGGTGTATAACCAAGTGAAATAACCAATAAGCGACCATACACCCAATAACTGTTTCTTGACTGCTGTTTCAAGCAATGAAGGGTCAAGGTGCAGGCAATCAGCAGCTTTAATTAATACCATCACGAACAAATAGCATTATCGCTAACTACAAGATGCTAGAAATACATAGTACTAGCCAGCAGTACTTTAAATGCAATATGTTAATACTAGGCAAATTGTGTCCAAAACATAAATTACTGCTTTAACCCTTCGCATATCGCTCTGGTAGCGAAGGCTCTTTATTTTTTCTTGAGTTTAGACGTAGGCCTTACAAATATATACATTATTTTGGAGAATTGACTGAATCACAGACATAGTAGGATTAGCATTAAAGTGGGACAAACCTCCCCCCCCCCCACCCCCTCGACACACACACACACACACACCACCCCCAAGAAAACTAAGCAATACCTATTATATTTCATGTCAATGTTGCTGCCATTAGGTAGCTGGAAAGATTTCAAACAGATAACCCCCCTTGGGATAACAGAACCAGAACAGTTTGGCAGACTGTTGTAGGCCTCGGTTGACTTGATGAATTCGTTGTGACAAGAGAACATAAAAGGAGGAGCCCGGTTTGGTGTATAGAACCGGGAAATGATCCGGCAAAGTTGTCAAAGATAATTAGCTCTGTTATTCTGCATGTCCATGCATCCTGACATACAGGAGTGACTTGGAATCGCACATGTCAACTCTACACCAGGATTTGGTGCTGATCACATAAGCAGTTTCTGATTTAACTTTAGGTGTTGTTTTATTTTTTTTATTACAATTTTAGCATTATCTTTTATATACTGTGTATATATACATAAATCACATCCACACAGGGGGAGAGACCAGCACAGATAACATTCCAAGAGACACTGTTTTTAAGTATACCCTTTGCTTGCTTCATTCATTGTAACATCGCCGGAAGAAGAGATCAGTGTATCTCGAAAGCTCGCACAAATAAAAGCATTTCGTTAGCCACAGAACGGTATCGTCTATTTATTTTTTGATTATTGAAGCTCGGCTAACACGGTACTGATACCTCTACATGTATATATATTTGCAGGGAACAAAGGAATGTATATGAAAGCATTGTTCCTGTTTCCACAACTAAATGTCTAGTTCTCTTTTACAAGTAACTTTCATTTTCCATCCCCCCCCCCTTCCTTTTTTCCCAGGGTTTGTAAAATCGTCCAGTAAAGATGTCATTATCAGAAACATTTGTGTAGCGAAATGTTTGCAGGGCTCCATTAAGATAAATCATTTTATACCATCTTTGTATAAATGTAATGTACTTTTTATTTTTAATCTTGACTCTGTTCCTCCTTTTTTTTTGGAAAATATTAATGAAACACATTTTTATACGGGACTTTTAATAATGGACACAATGGGGATTTTGTAAAAACTGCTCCATAACTCGGGCCCGATCACTGCAACGTTGGCATTACAGCTGTATTCTTGTCTCAGTTGGGACTGAGGCCTTAACTAGACTGGGGAAAGCAGTACAGCGCATAATACTTTCTAGTTGGATTTAAAGCCTGTGCATATATTAAAGATGGGGCAATACTTAACTGACTGCAACTTTATTGCAAATCCCCAAGATGCTGCTAAATGACTGTGCCTTTAAAGTCTGTTTTTGGACGCGGTATCACTGTATAGATGGGGAGCGCAAATTTTTGAAGCTGCGCCCCCCTACCTGGCCTCCTCCGGTCTCGCGCCCCCTCTCCTACCTGCCAGCTGCGATTTCCCGGGGCCTAGCACTACAGTTACAACCACCCCCCCCCGTGTCGGCAGTCTTGCGAGCCCCCCCCCTTTCCACACCTCACACGCCCCTCTATTTCCCCCACCCCCTTCTCACACCTCACACACCCTCTCTATTTCCCCCCCTCTCTCCTTTCACTCTCCCCCCCTCCATCAATTACTGTATTCTGGGCCTGAGGCTGCTGTTCATCATGCAGGTAACCAATGTAACACTTAGGCTGCGCTTATAGTGCCCGGCAACGCGACGTCGCGCCAAAAAAAATACATTGGATCCGTCGCATGCGCTTATAGTAAGCGTGACTGCGACGGAGCTACAATTTTTTTAGAAGCCATTGAAATTTGGTTTTGTGAGAGACAGTCACCACATGTGACTGTCTCTACACTAATCACAGAGCGCCTACTGCACTCTGCCCGCCCCCCTTCGTGACGTCACTGGCCTTGTCGCTAGCGACGTCTCCCGAAACCTAAGTGCTACTTTCGCCAGTGGCGACGGCGACGGGTGATGTCATCGGTCGCGTCGCCGGCACTGTAAACGTGGCCTAATACACTGTATTCAAGTCTTTATACCTGTTCATTTCATCACCGTCGTGTTTTCTTTGTGGCTCTTCGTTTAAATTGAGACCTTCGAGGGCGCACTTCGTCGGGGGCCCCCCGATGTGTTGATTGGCGCAATGCTACCTAATTATCCACCTTTGTGGTACTCTGATTAAAAAAATAGAACGCAGACCGCACACTCAGGGATCACAAAAGGGTGAGTCATACTTTTAATGCAATAAATACGGACCAAGCTCTTGTTAAGGAGATCTGACTTTATCACACAATATTCTGACTCATTTTTGGGAAGAAAAGTGTGAAGCCTGTTTTCTATTTTTGCTCTTTTTAATAACTGTATTTTCTTAATGGACACTGCAGAGCGGTTACCTTTTCCAATATGTGTGGAATACATTACACTAAAAAATAATGAGTCAGGGGGCGTGAGAGTTGAGTTGGAAATTCAGTCTGATAATGGTTAGACTAAATGTCCTTCTGAATATTACTACTCCTAACAAAATACACCGGCAGTCTCATACGGCTCCCTCCAAACCTCTTAGATTTTCAGTGAAGCACAGATTTCTTATTCCTACTGTTCAATGTTTGCTGAATTCATTATGTTCACCAAACAGGTTATTCTTATTGTCTATCATCAGTTAATTCCCAATACAGGTAGTCCTCGTTATCCAACGTTTCACTTTACAACGAATGCATATCCAACGCTTTACAATGCAACCCTATGGGCTATTTTCCGAAGCCAGAATGCGTTATCCAACGCTCACCGCCACTGATTAACATGGGACTCACTTTACAGCGGTTTCACTATCCAACGCTACTTCCAGAACGGATTCCGGTGGATAACCGAGGACTGCCTGTATTCTAAAATCTAATTTTTAAAGTGGTGCGTTCATAGTTTGCGTGATAAAAATAAACATATGCGCTTATATATAGATATGTGCCCCAGGCTCCTTATTCCAAAAACATCGTAGTGGACCTATGTAATCCCAAACAAGACTTTTTTCTTCAAAACATTGGTAAAAGACGGGTAACTGCGGTTTCAGCTCCTATTCTACATTGACATGAACTTATAGAAAGTGGTCATATAAATCAATGGAAGGAATAATACCGTAGGGGGAATTAGTGTAGGTGTTATCCCCTGTAAGTATAATATTGGTGCACACGCATTTTTATTGTTTTTTTTCTACTTCTAAATCTTTTATACATGTAAAGCTATACACTTTTTAAAATATATGAAAAAGTTTAACCCTGGTGTTTTGTCACTAATTAAATAACTGTATTTTACTTGTAATTTTAAATGATATCATTTATGTATCACAGTTTTATATAAAACAGTGAATCTAAAACAACTTTTAAACTTCCTCTGTTCAAATACAGACGTCCATGCAGCAGATAGTATGTTTCCTTATTACAGTTAGTAGGTACGTGCCTTAGAAAGATGACAGTGTTGTGTGCTCAGCATTGGGGTCTGAGTAATCCTCCAAACATTCAGAAAATGTACATGCTAACATTAATATCCATTAACATGCATCCAGTGACTCTCTTTGCTGCTTTGTAACTACTCTCCCATTTGGGGCGTACTGTACATAGAGCAAAGAACTACGAAATATTAATTTTGGCACCCGTTTAACCATATATAAAGACCATTCCTAGAGCACCTATATTGCTAATGATATTTTGATGACTCTTCAAATGCTGCACCAACAAGCTATAAATACGGCTGCTCATGCTAACATTGACGATAACAAACCATTGTTGACTGAGAAATAGGATATCAGACTTGAGTGAGATAGATTCAACGGGCTTTGGATATCTCTATGGGTTTATGGTTTGCTTATTGGTATCCAATGGCAAGTACACTCAGATATTGGTTTGAAATACATTTTTATGGCAGACAGATTAGGATAATAGAGGCAGCAGTAATCTTCCCAGAACTCCTTCTCGCTGGGTTCATATAACAGAGCTTCTTTGTAACAATCTATATATACAGCTGTGTCTACTGGATTGTGCCCAAGGGGTTGTACATTATAGTTTGCAAAGTTTTAATCATGCTAATGTTTGCATTTGTGTGGAGTTCACATGTCCCACAAAACCTTTAATCCTCAGCTTGCAATGCTAGGCAGAATGCCCAGACTCACTCTGGTCCTCCCTTGCACTGGTTCCATTCACTGCTACAGTGGGTAATACATTTCTGCATCAGATAAGCACCCAGCCAGAGATCTGCCCCTTAAAACTATAAACTTCTAAATTGAAGATATCGGTAATTAATTTACCAATCCTAATGGACTTTGCTCATTTTTACTGGTGGTAACAAACTTGATTTGGATACAATGACTAAAAAAACAAATGCAGCAGCTTGAAAATATCCGAACAGAAGTTCGAACGAAGACTTGCATTAAAAACCAATGATTTCACATTTAGAGCTCAGTTTAATAACATTGTATGGATGTTTGTGCAGGACAGCGCGAGAACGACTGATTCCGCATGGAATGAGTTACAGACTTTGTTAGTTTATAGTAAATGGGATTTTATCGGAAGTTATGAATTAAAGGTCTAATCCAGGGGTGGACAACTCCAGTCCTCAAGGGCCTCCAACGGGTCACGGTTTCAGGATATCCCTGCTTCAGCACAGACGATGCAGTCAAAGATTGAGCCACCTGTGCTGAAGCAGGGATATCCTGAAAATCCCACATCACCGTATCATAGAATACCTACAAACTAGTTATTTTGGTGTAACCCTCCCTGCCCGTCTTCTAGGGAGGCTAACGTACTGCGTGTGGCTACTCCACAGGGGTGACCTTGACTCAGGGTGCTGGATTCAGGCGGTTGGGCGATGACGTAGCAAGGTTATAGAATATTGGGCGCCAGGAACTTTTGTCATACAACAGTCTTTTATTCAGATCCCCGGGCACGGGGGGGACAGCTCACATGTCCTGACACTACAGTGTTATATCAAACATGCAGGATTACGGTTTCTTCCGTCAGTGCCCACTCTTAAAACTGGAATGGTGGTATATTGACTTAGTTTCTTTCTTGTGTTGGACTCGCCCCGCCCCCTTGTTGCTTCGGGATACTTATTGCTATAACCCCGTTTACACTGGGCCCCTACCGGAATCCTGGCGGGTCCTTTGTAAGTGATCCTTACAGACTGAGAGGAATGTTAATTACAGATCCGGGGTTAGAGCTGATCTGCGGACACCCGGGAGCCCTCTTTCCTCAGGCCCTCTGTGGCATGCTGGTTTCCTGTTTGTTAGCTATGTTGGACTACCTTAGCCTTCTGCTGGGATCCTAACTAATAAGGGCACTGTCCCTATCTACAACACAATAAAATAGGAGTGTCTGGACAGTAATATTACTTTAAGAACAAACTTATCTACTCTCCCCGAGGCTCCTCTCCTCTTGACCTCCGGGAACCTATCCTTCTCCAACCTTCCACTGCTCTAATATACTTCTCCGTGATGTCAGGATACCATGGCAACACAAGGTGAGGCCCGATACACTCCAACCTTCTAGTAACCCTTTAGGCGGGGGGTTACATTGGTAATACTGTAGTTGCTGGTTGGCAAAGTAAGAGGAAACATTTTTCAGTGATAAAGGTCATGTGATAAAACACTCACTCTTGACCTCATAGCCTTTAGGCTATACAAATTACATTTAGCATACAGCCCGTCAACTTAAATATTGTAATGTCTTCTGCTGTGTTAGGCGGCAGCCATCTTTAAATTGTGATGTCACTTATGATGCTTTGAGGCTGGTGTGCATTGAGAGTTAGTTGCTTCTGCTGACTTTGGAACAACGTAAAACTGTCCATTCTTCCATTATACTGCACATGAAGTTTGTGATGGCAGCAAAAGGGAAAAGGACAGGTTTTTGCTGTCAGAAGAAGCAGAATCCAGATGAACAAGTAATCAATTTATATGCACTTAAGCCTCCCATTGTCATTAATACACGGCCTTCTGCCTTCAGACTGGAAAATATAGGCATCGCAATCATTTTCATGTTACATTTCCTTTTGTATCGTTTTTCCTACAGTGTGTATAGTATGAGTATAGCACGTTCTTAATATTCAAACGATCCCAGCGTGCTGAGCCCCTCGATCGCCCTCATTCAACGTGCAGGACTTTGATAGCTTTGTGACTGACAGTAATGTAGAGGGAAAGAGCACTCCAGCTTTCCATATTGAACTCCGCAGCAACAACAGTCATCCTGGAATTGACACTATTGAAACGAAACGGTTTGAAGTATTGAAGGACGAGCCACCTGATGCAAAGTAGTTTGGAGACAATAGCTTTTAATTGCATGGAATCCATAGATTGCCATTTCCTCTCATTATTATAGGAGCTGCCATTTGTACCAGCAAATGACTTTCTCAACTGGATTTTAGACCTGAAATCCCATTTATTGAGCTAACAAGCTCACTTGAAGTTCAGACAGAATAGCAAAAAAGAGAATAACGTCGCTTCTGAGGAATGATTCATTTTGAAAACTGTTTTTTAATTATTGATTATATCATGAGCTGAATAATAAGTAAGTTAGTCCAGTCCGGGTATTGGCAGACGTGTCATGGCGAAATTGCACAAAGCAGCTCACTGGACATAGAGGTGCAGAAAGACCTTGGTTTGGGACAATGTTTCTTGTGCTTTCTTTAACCCTTTTGCTGCCGGAAGGGACGCGACTCATTGCAGCACAAGGTTACTTAGTTACATAGTAGATGAGGTTGAAAAAATAAATATGTCCATCGAGTGCAACCTATGTTAAATTTAGATGTCAGATACTTATCCTATATTTGTATTTACACTATATTGATCCAGAGCAAGGCAAACAAAGAACCCCAGTAACACATTATCCAATGATATCTCCTAACAGAAAAAAATGAATTCCTTCCTGACTCCAATAATTTCTCCCTGGATCAACATCCTTATTGTTTACTTATTTGGTATATCCCTGTATTTTTTCCCTTTCTTGAAAGTGGTCCCACTTTTTTTTTGGAAGATAATTATTGTATCTGACATCACAGAGTCCATGGGTAATGAATTCCACATTGTAACTGCCCTTACTGTAAAGAACCCTTTCCTTTGTTGCTGGTGAAATCTCCTTTCCTCCAACCTTAAGGGATGACCCTGTGTCAGTTGTACTGCCCTTGGGATGAATACTGTAGTTCTTTTGAAAGCTCCTTGTATTGATCCTGAATATATTTGTATATAGTTACCATATCCCCTCTTAGACACCTCTTTTCTAATGTAAACAAATCTAATTTAGCTAGCCTCTCCTCATATGTCAGCTTATCCATCCCCTTCATTAATTTGGTGGCCCGTCTCTGCACTTTTTATGGAGTGGTGCCCCAAACTGTACTCCATATTCATGGTGTGGTCTTACTAATGCTTCATACAATGGCACAATTATGCTGCCATCCCTTCCATCCACCCCGTTTAATGCAAAATCAGATATTAGTTTCATTTGCAGCAACTTCCTGACATTGAGCACTATTTCTAAGTTTTCTGACTAAAAGCACACCTAAATGCTTCTCCAACAATGACTGACCTATTTTTGCCCCATTTAATTTGTAAGTCGCATGTTTATTCTTTTTTTTCAAAAGCACAACCGTACATTTATCAGCAAAGTTGAAGCCACAACACATACAGTACATTAATGGGCAAAATAACTATTATCCAGGTATGGATAATAGTTAATTTGCCCATTATAAAAGCAAACATTAGCCGGGCAGCATAAAGAAAATAAAACGTTCTACTTACCCCTGCCATCATGAAGGGCGTCCTCGTCAGCAAACTGCAGGGCCATGTCCTCTGTTGCCAGCTAGAGTACAAGAATTCCCACGGTCCCCGTGACGCGAGACATTTAAATGCATAGGACATACTGGCACCCCATAACAGGGCATGTATTTCGAGAAGCGAGGTCCCTGGACCTCAAATCAACGCGGTTCTGCTCTGGAGACCCCCTGCTCACGTAAACTAGTATTACATGTTTTATTAAAACACTGCGATCGCTGGCGAGATATGCGCAGGGAGAGGCGGCTCTCTCTTTGCAGCTCTCTCTGCAGCTGGGCCAGATCGCCGGGTGAGCCCTTTTGAGAGAGGCGAACATCCCGTCGTCGGCTACTCGCCCGTTTTGGGAATTTTGCTATCACAGGTAATCGAGCCTTTCTGAATACCATGACAGCAACGCTCCCCCAAAAATGGCGTTGTTACCGGCCCGGCGATTTGTTTTATGAAGGCTTGTAGAATAGGCCTCTTTGTTCTTTATGCCAACCTCAAAGGTGTTGCTGGCCCCTCTGCAGAGAAAGGGTTAATGTAATTTTATATGCAGCGAGAAATTAGAGCTGCAATGTAAGAAGCAGCAGAAGAGTGTAAAGCCTTCAAAGTGAGGAGGAGGATTTTGTGTCTAATACTGGATTAGATAGGGTGCCAGGAGTGAGATTTCAGCAGGAGAGACGCTGTGGCAGATTTAGAAGAGAGCATGTGTATGGTGTATGGCCCGCTTGATTCTTGGGCCAGTTGGTTGAGCTTGGCCCCCATTCTACAACTTGTCAGCCAGCCCCTGAGTATCTATATGCGAGCACAGGCAGAATACACTGGTGGGACACTTTCCTCTGTGAACAGGGGGGTAACGGAGCTGTGAAGGGGGGGGGGGGGGCGTATTGCTGTGAACGGGGGAGAAAAGAGGGGGGAACAGTGGAAGGAGAGAGATAGGGGGAGCCGAACATTAAATCCCGGGCAGCGCACGGGTAATTCAGCTATGTATAATTATATATTATATATATATATATATATATATATATATATATATATATATATATATATATATGTATATATGAATATATATTATATATATTATATATATTTTTATCAATGGTGTCTATTTACAAACATTGTAATTTTTTTGTGGGAGCATGCTAAATATCTGCTGTTTGCTCATGAAAAGTCACCTTTTTTTTAAAGTATTTAATGCCACCCTATTACAGTATTTGTAAGGAGATATTTCACACACAAAAAAACTTTGAATATTTTTCATCTGTCGTTAATATCCTGCGCTTTTTTCCCCCAAAATGAATTTCACTGTTGAAGCATAAATACAATGTTCCATATTCTCTTTTCAAGTTGTTTTACTTATTGTATTCTTCTCATCAGACGTGTGTCCTCCTGTTTAGAAGCACTACTGTAAGGTAAGTATGATTACGCTGGATTCCAATAATTGATTCTTTCCTGCTGCTTCCTCACGGTCTCACATTGTCCTGTGCACATTTTGGCTTTTCTGGGGGGGGGGGGGGCAGTGTGTGTGAGGGGGGGGGGGGGTTGGGGGAGGGGGTTTCTCAGGCATGTAGTAGATTAGCTTCCAGTGAGTTAAAAAGCTGCTCTTCAGGTAATGTTTTAACAAGTTGTTTTTCTGGTGCTGACCTGTAATGAGTCGGATTCACCTGCCCATGCTGTTTTCTTTCACATAAATCATTAACAGAGGGGCAATACAGAGAGGAAGAGGTTCGTTCTCCTGTTGTGAGGATGGGTTCAGATGGTACATGTAGCATCATCTTGTAACCTTGTAGGGAGTATGGTTTTCATTTACATGTAGATAAGAATTTAGCAAGTTCTTAACGCAGGGCTTCTCAACTCCTGTCAAGACCCCCCAACAGGTCAGGTTTTAAGGATATCCCTGCTACAGCGCAGGTGGTGTAGTCGAAGGCTGAGACACTGATTGTGCCACCTGCGCTGAAGCAGGGACTGATTGAGCCACCTGCGCTGAAGCTGGCATATCCTGAAAACCTGACCTGTTGGGAGGTCTTGTGGACAGAAGTTGAGAACCCCTGCCTTAACCACTTCAATTCCAGAGGGGACTTGCAACAGATTTAACACTGGTCAACTATTAAAGTTTTATGATTCATATAAAATGCTCTCTGCGGTAGTAACAGTGGAGATGTTAATAATGATAGGCAACATAATTGCATGTAGGTTTGTGCAATGTTATCTCATGTATAATAAATGGCATCGTATGATTCACACACTGCATTTCTGGGCCTTATGACACTTGAGTGTTGATAAAAAAAAAGAACTATAATCCACAGTAGCTGCTCATCTGAAGAAACCCAGATATTGGCTCACTTAGGCCTCGGGCATGGTCAGCGCTTAGGCGCTGACCCGTGCTGAGGCGCGCTGCTGCTCGGCAGTGAGCCCCGGCAGCCGCAATGAGAGCGGCTTTAGCAGGGGCTCGCGCACACTTCCGCTAGCGTGCGGAAGCGTGTGTCTTATGAAAATGTAAAATTTTTGCGCTCATGGGAGCGCAGGGCTGGTCACGTGAGCGGTTCGCTCAATGAGGGTGAACCAGCTCCGTGACGTCACTGGCCCGCCCCCCGACACGCCCCCAGACGGCGCGCTAACCAAGGCCAGGGAAAGCACCCGCTTTCCCTCAGCCTCAGCGCGCCTCAGCACGGGCTGAGTCACCATGGACTCAGCCTTACTCTCTCACTCATTCTCTCTCTTAACTATCTCACTCCACAGTGAGGTAGAGCTTTCCATTACTCTACCTCCTCTCTCCAAACACTCTCCCCCTCTCCCATCTTGTAAGCTTGTCTGGGGGCTTCTAACTCTTCTGGGGTTATGCATTAAAACGACGATAGTGCATACGAAAGCCAATCGGAGGTTACCCGGATTGCCAGAATTCTGAATAATGATGTACAGTTTGTTGCTGTGTTTTGTTCCCTACTACATTGTATTAAAAGTTTTGGAACAACTTGGCAATGAATAACTAGGAGAAAAAAAAATCCGCAATTTTCCACACTCCTACAAATCCTGTTTCCTGCGCTGCGAGCTTTGAAGGAACCGTGGTGGGACGGGAAATATTTCCATGGAATGATGGTTTAGAAGCTGGCTGCTGTGGTTCTCAATACTAGCACTGACTTCACGTTCCACCGAGTAAAAAAAACAGCAATTATTCCTGAGATGTATACATTTTTGTAATCATACCTGAACCAAAGAGGAGGAGGGTGAGAGGAGAGGGCAAAACCATCAGCAGGAGCCCCTTGGTTAACCCCTTGATGTTGTACATTCTGATGGGCGGGGCCGGCCCGTTCATTAGGCGAACCGAGGACGCAAAGGTCCTAGGGGCGCATTAATAATAATAATTATTATTTTTTTCCTCTTATTATTTTTTAATAATTTTTCTTTATTTTTGTCCCGTATTTTTGGTGCCCTATTATTTTGAGACCTAATGGGTAGGATTTACTTACCTGTGCTGGCCACCTCCGTTCTACTGCCCTGCTTCTCCTTCAAAATCGAGCACCAAATGATGCCGCGAACATCACAATCAATGTCACATGGCGTCTTGTTGCCATGGCAACCATAACGCCGCGTTGCCATGGCAACCATGACGCCGCGTTGCCATGGTAACGAGACGCCGTGCAACGTCACCTTGGTGACCCTTGAGGACTGGTGTTGGCCACCCCTGCTGTACGTCATGGCTTTTCCCGCCTTTCCTAGCGTAGATCTCGATCTCCACGTACGAGGAGGGCCCTCTTCTTTCATTCACATTACCATGGCGACATAGCAGTCGTGATCCCCCACAAGTGATCACATGGTCACGATTATCCGGAAGAGCCCGTGGCACTCTTGTTCCATGGATCCTCCAGCACTATCGCCTGCCAGTGCCCCCAAAATGTTTGGTAGTAAAAACGAGCACGAAAAAAGTTAATAATCCACAACACGTGCCCCTTATTCATTGGTTAACAGGCCACTTTTATTTCACAGAAGAGAAGTATAGAGGCCCAGATCTTCTGGACTTGGGGAGTCCCAATGCTAAGAGCAGGGTAGTTCTGCTTTAGGGGAGAGAAGAACTCGGATAAATGACGTGGGAGTTGCTGCTTTAACAGAATAGAGATGCAAGTTACAGACTCCAGCTGCCTCAGTGTCTCCAGCCAACTCTTCTACAGGCTGTGCAATTAATTTTTGGAAGGGGAATAGGAATGTGGTGGGTATGCCATGCGGCTCTCATGGATAGAGGGAAGGTAGTTTTCTAGACCTGCGAGTCTTAAATTAGTCATAAGGTCCTGTGCACTAAGCGCCGGGGGGGAAAAAAACAATCGCCAGGCTGTTTAAATTGCCAGTTTTCACAGCGTTGCTATCACGGTGTGCAGAAAGCCCCGAATACCCGTGATAGCAACATTAGCAAAACTGGCGAGTAGCCGGTGATGTGAGGATCGCCTCTCTGAAAAGAGCTCACCTGGTGATTTCTTTCTGCTGCAGAGAGAGGTATTTTTTTTGCAACAGGTTTGGACCCGCGGGCCTCTGGTATCAATCCTGTGTATAAAAAAATATAACATGTTTTTATGTGGGGTGTTGTGTATTGGTGGTAAGTACATATTGTAATGTTTATTGGGGGCAGGAGGGTGAGTGAAGGGCGGTTAGCCGCTAAGGTAATGAAGTTGCCTGTAAATGCATTTTTATTGTACGGGATTCATGCCGGGGGTCTCCGGTGCTGATGTTAATGGGTATCAGCTCTGGAGACCCCCGGCATCAATCTGATGCTGGAAAAAAATGCACTTTTTCCCCTGTCCCTCTCTCGACGCTTCTCGGCAGCTTCTCACCACCTTCCTGCCAACTTTTCCTGGCAGGAGGATTTTGAGAGGAAATCTCCATTCTAGAGCCGCGATTCGCCCTCTAATAAGCTAATCGGGGCTACTAGATTTGCACGAGTTTGAAAACCTGCCGATAAGTGGCTTATCGCCGCTCGTTTGTCAATTTTTTTTTCTCGGGAATTTTTTTTTGCGAAAAGGGCTTTTATCGGCGACTTATCGGGGGTTACTGAATCCCAGTAGGCCTTTTTGGCGAAAAGGCCTCAATAAGTGGCTTATCGGAGCTTAGTGCATAGGCCCCACAGTCTCTCCGAGCTCTCATTTCTTTGTTCATTAGCATGTCGGAAAACCTATTAAAAGAAGAAAGCGAAATTAATTTCATTTGCAGGCCCAGCGTCTGATGTTGGACTGCTTGAAATTGAGAGGCATACGCCTGACGTATAAGTTAAAGGCAGTTCTTCCACGCATTTTAGACTTTAAAAGCTAAATCATTTTGTTTAAGATCAAATAACAAAAACCTTTACAACTTCCGCGGTCTTTTCGGAAAAAAAAATGGCAACTTGAAAGAGGGGAAAGGGGTAATTATGCTGTTACATTAAAAGAATGAAAATTGCTTTATGAAATAAAATAGCAGCATAAAAGTTCTTTGACTTCAATGAATGCAAATGAGTGTCCTGTCGGGGAAGAGGCTTTTGTGAAATGCATGTTATTGTTTTCTGCAATTTTATGGTCAAAATGGTGTTAAATTGTTTCTCATCCATGTCATCCGGTTTTATATATTGCTATGTTATTATTATACAGCCCCAACCTTGCGCTCAGTGGTTAACCCCTTCCCTGCCTATATACCCAGCTCTGCTAATACAGTGCAAGGATAAAACTACACTAAAGGTGCAATCCGACTACAGGCATACCCCGCATTAACGTACGCAATGGGACCGGAGCATGTGTGTAAAGCGAAAATGTACTTAAAATGAAGCACTACCTTTTCCCACTTATCGATGCATGTACTGTACTGCAATCGTCATATACGTGCATAACTGATGTAAATAACGCATGTGTAACATACTCTATAGTCTCCCCGCTTGCGCACAGCTTCGGTACAGGTAGGGAGCCGGTATTGCTGTTCAGGACGCGCTGACAGGCGCATGCACGAGCTGCCGTTTGCCTATTGGGCGATATGTCCTTACTCGCGAGTGTACTTATAGTGAGTGTCCTTAAACCGGGGTATGCCTGTATATAACAAAACACTTTTAGATTTTGATCATGAAGTCCTTGAATTCCAATATAGCATTTTACATTAAAAAAACAAGCTTAACTTTTGATGTAGAAGGTTTTTTTTGTTTTTTTTAAAATAAAATAACAGTTCTTGGCTACTGTGGAACAGGTAATCCCAGGGAGAAATACGGGGGATTTCCCACATGGAACTCAAACGTAGCTACGTAGTCATGTTTTTTTCTATCCCAACTAATTCAGCTATACATACCGCAAAATATAAAAACTGTATTTTATAAAGAATACTACATTTGGACTCACAGTGGAATTCTTTATCAAAAGGGTTAAGATAAAAAGTTGTTTGTAAAATATGTAATTGTACCATCAAAGTAAAAATGATTATTAGTAGCCTCCCAGTCACTAAGTTTACAATAAATATGTATATATTTCTGTCCATGGATCCTCCTACATAAAGTGAAGAATTAGTGTAAATCTTCTTTTTAGTTTCCAATTTGAGACGGGTGAATATCAATATATTTGTCCGGTAAGCTGATGGTTTTATTTTATATGTGATCTTGATTAAAATATAAAAAGGAAAATAATGAATTTAGGACCGTCCGACAACGAAGGTGTGAAATAGCCCTAATGTCAGAAGGACATCCCCCTGTGCTTTGTGGGAACACAGCTTTGCAATGTCCTACATCAAATCATCTTGGTTTGTGGTCAACATTAATAATTAGAGTAATGCAAAACTAAGATGTTAATAAGGTAGGAATGCATTTGTTAATGTGTAAGTGTTCTGTAGTGGTGCTGTACTTTGAATCCTTTGACACACACCCAGGGTGTAGCCCTGATAACTGCTTTTCTTCTGAGAAGTAAACAAGTGATAAAATAATAAATGGTTTAACTAATGTCCTTAGGACTCCAGGACTTGGCATGACTTTGAGATTAGAAAATATTGTAATTAGTCTATTACATTGACCACATAGTGTAAATGTGCACGTGAAGGGGACTTTTTAAAAGGGGCAAAGGGAACTAATCCCAGTGACATGTTCAGGGGTCTCACCTGGGTAGTTGACACATTTTTACCCAAATCTGATACAAGTATTTTCAGTTTAGTCTTTAAAGTTAGACTGGGGAGGGGTTTTGTCTCATTTGGCTTTTCCATGTTGTGTGATGTCACTGTGTGATGTCACTGTGTGATGTCACTGTGTGTTTGCGATTGCTTGTACAGCCAGGGCCCCGCTCAATTCTTTACATCTATAAAGTAATTTCCTATTAATTTATGGATTACAATTCAGGTAAGGGTTAATAGCAAATTGCAGAGACTCTGCTCCCCAAGGTTTAGAGTGTTTTTTTTGGGGGGGGGGGGGGGGGGGGGGGGGGGGGGCTGGGGGGGGGTTGGGGGGGGGGGGGGGGGGTGGGGGGGGGATGGGGGGAGGAGGAGTGTGGGAGGGGAAGGGAGTGATAGAGGGTGGAGGGAGGAAGAGAGAGGGAAGGAAGAGAGAAGGGGAGAGAGGGAGGGGAGGAAAAGGAAGATGAGGGCGAGGGAGAGAGAACAGGGAGAGGGAGGGGAGGAAGGAAGAGAGCGGGGAGGAATAGAGAGGAGGGGAGGGAGAGGGGAGGAAGAGAGTGAAGGGGAGAGAGAAGGGGAGGAGGAAGAGAGAAGGGGGAAGGAGGGGGGAGGAAGAGAGCGGGGCAGGAAGAGAGAGAAGGGAAGGAAGAGAGATAAGGGAAGGGGGAGGAAGAGAGAGAAGGGGAGGGTGGAGGAAGAGCGAGAAGGGGAGGGGAAGGAAGAGAGAAAAGGGGAGGAGGGGAGGAGGGGAGGAAGAGAGAGGAGGGGAGGGGGAGGAAGAGCGAGAAGGGGAGGGGGAGGAAGAGAGAGAAGGGGAGGAAGAGAGAGAAGGGGAGGGGGAAGACAGAGATAGAAGGGTAGGGGGGAGGAAGAGAGAGAAGGGGAGTGGGGAGGAAGATAGGGAAGGGGAGGAAGAGAGGGAAGAGGATGGGGGGAGGAAGAGAGGGAATGGGAGGAAGAGAGGGAAGGGGGAGGTAGAGAGAAAAGGGGAGGTGGGAGGAAGAGAGAGAAGGGGAGGGGGAGGAAGAGAGAGAAGTGGAGTGGAGGATGAAGAGAAAAGGGGAGGGAGGGGGAGGAAGAAATGGGAGGGGAGAGGGAATGGGAGGGGGTAGGAAGAGAGGGAAGAGAGGGAAGGGGAATGGAGGAGGCAGAGAGAGAAGGGGAATGGAGGAGGAGGAAGAGAGAAAAGGGGAGGGGGAGGAGGTGTGGGGAGGTGGAGAGGAAGAAAGAGGAAGGGGGAAGAGATAGGAGGGGAAAGAAGAGAGGAGGGGGGAAAGAAGAGAGAGGAGGAGGGGGGAAGAAGAGAGAGGAGGGGTAGGAAGAGAGAAGGGGGAGGAGAAGAAAGAGAAAGGGGGGGAGGAGAAGAGAGAAAGAGAAGAGTGAATGGGGGGGGGGGGGAGGGTAGAGAGGGGGGTGGATGATTGTATATATTGAGTGTTATATTTCTCCGGATCTGCCTTCATTCTTAATCCCAAATGCTAGTGGAGTGATCAATGTGTTGCATGTACCCCAGTATTCCCAGTACCCCCAGTATTCCAGGTATGTCGAGGTTTCATGTTATTGTGAGAAAAGGATCCGGTTTTCTCACACTAAACCAACACATTCTGCTTCATATAATATAACATTAGAAACCTGGGCAAGCAGCACTGGGACGTGACATGGAGGTAGGGTAGTAGTACTGCGTCTTTGGGAGCATAGGGTTAAACCAGTAACTAATGGGAACCCAGATAGCTAATAGATGAAAGAATATCCCTGTTCCACAAAGAGTGTGTCTAAGTTTAGCAATGACGGCACACTCTGAGTTTGTGGTCCGAATATGAGCTCTTATTACATGAATTTGTATATTATCCTCTACCTCCTAGAATAGGAGTGTGAAAATCAATAAGATATTCTATTCCTGTATAGCTATGTCCTTATCTAGCCTCCCTTTATTGCTTAACTCTTTCAATGCTGGGGGGGGGGGGGGGGAAGAAATTGCACTGCAGTGGCTAAAACAGAAAACAACATGTGGGTTACTGTCTCCAAGTAGTATGAACTCTTTCAACATATTGCTCCTTGCAGTGTTCAGGGTCGTCCGTGGTAGACACATGTTCATGTTGAGTTCTGCATGCTTGAGATTGAGAATTAAACAGAATCATGCATTAGGGGGCAGTGTTTTTCAAAGATGATCGTGTCAGAACAATCAAACATTTGGAAATGTTAAGAGTCGGGCACTAATTCATTAACGGTTTGTAGGATTTCTTAGAGTATAATACTATTACTCTTCTTGGGGCACACCACCTTTAACCAGTTTACAAGCCGGAGGGTCCAGCAATGTAAAGACACCGCTGTAATGTAACTGCCCAGTGAAGAATAGCTGTTTCTGCGTTTGCTAGTGTAAAACAGAAGTATGAATATCCCCGGCCCCTCCACCCCCTTCGGCCCCTCCACCCCCTGAGACAAGAGGTACACAAACTATTCTTGCAGATTCCCACATAATTACATTCACAGGCAAGTCTTCTAACCCCAGTCTTCTCTACCACAAGTGTAAGAGAAACTTGTATTGTGGCCAAAAGCTCTCTCATTGGCGGTCTGAGAGCTGGGGATGGCCCAAAACAATATTTAGATCAGGGGTGTTAAACAGTCCTCAAGGGCCACCAAACAGGCCAGGTTTTGATCGTGGCATTGCACCTCAGATTTCAAGTACGGTAAGTGAAAAAACGATGTTAAAGCTGCAGACCATGCAATATCCTACGTGTTTTTTTTTTAATAAATCAGTTTTGTACTATGAGAAAATACTTGTAGTTAAAAAAATAAACATTTACAAAGTCACATCCCCTTCCTATTCTGAAACAGTCTCTGGCACACCCCTTTTTGAGCCCTGCCCTCTCTCTAGCAGTGCACCAATTGTATCTAGTGACTGCCTAGTCACATGATCTTCCCCGTGAACTTTGCATCTTTGGTCCTCTTTAGCTGCACTGACATCCATTTACCGAACCCCCGAGCCGAATCTTCACCGATCGATCACAGGAGAACGTATCAATCGGCTAATTATTTATCAATGTGTGGATTGTATTGATGCACATATTAAAGGGGGGACGACAGCTGCTTTAACTTCAACATTCTGGAAGTTTATGGAGATATTTAACATAATTTTATAATGAACCATCCTTGTTTCTTTTCACGATTCCTTCAAATCATGAATTGCTACTATTATAGTACTACTGTATTTAGTTTGTGTCTTTCCACCTTTTTTTCATCAAATCTTTTATCTACATCCCTGCATATTCTCAGAATAGCTTCTTCTTCCTACGATGACCACGGAAAATATTTCAAGAGAAAAGCATTTGGGCTCAAAAACGTTTACCATACAATACAATGTAAATGGCTCTCCATGTCTAATAATATCAAGTGTTAGTCCAAATAAAAAAGGTATCACCTAATACGGAAGTACTCATTTATCTCCAAGCAACAGAAGTTAGACAGGGGTGCCCAATGCTACATCCAATTGACAAAACATATATGGTAATAAGTATAAAGTTTAAATACTTCAATAATAATAATAATAATTACTTGGTTATTTAGTTAAACTCTTTGGCCAAAGCGTTATAAGCCTGCATACCAAACGTCAAGGTATAACCAAAAATGCAGGTCCCACACTATACTGTGAACCCTTCCCTTTACCTCTGTATGGGGGGAAAGAACCATAGTAGGTCCTGTTCTTGCAGCAAAGTGAAAAGTCCTCCCAAGTTAAAAAGGTGAGGAGGAGTGAGCTCTGGGGGGGGGGGGGGGGGGGTGCCACGCCACATACCTCCATTACAACGTGTTAATCAAGCAACAGAAGTTAACCTGATTGTACTCATATTTTTGTCGGAGTGTCGTCTATTTTGACAAATCAGGTGACACCCTCAGGACTTGCTGAGTTAACTATTTCGCTGCCAATGGTCAGCCAATAATTTCCTCGCCATGTGCTGCTGGTCTCTGTGAAGAGAAAAAGTTCACCTAGGGGTCAATGATACTAGGGTTGCCAGGGGTCAATGATACTAGGGTTGCCAAACATACTGGACACAATGGTGAAAGGTGCGATGTGCTCAAGACACACACACACACCTCTCTCCACTCCATGCTGTTTCCTCTCCTTGGCACCACCCCCAGGCTCCTTACTCCTTCTCCTGATTGGCTGATGCTGGATAATGCAACCAATGAGGATAGAGGAAGCTGCCCAGCCCCTAGCAACAGCCCTGCTTTCTCCCCACTCGGGGTAATCCTGCAGCCCCCCTAGCCAGTCAGGTTACTATGCCCAGAGAGGTAATATCGGACACATACATGTCCAATATTACCTCAATTGTTTTACTGGACAGAGTGTTCAAATACAGGGTAGTCCGGTTCAATACTGGACACTTGGCAACCCTAAATGATACAGGACCAGGAAGTGGTGCTCTTCCATATGGCACCGTCGGTCACTGCTTAGCACTTATGGCCCCATACTGTCCATTGGAATCATTATCCTCTAAAGTGTATTCTGGCACTGCAAGCTGTCTTATTGAGTACCACCCCTTAGTAGATATGTGCCAATGTGTCAACATTGACTCCTACAGAGTGCACAAAGATGTCGGACCGGACAGGGGTGTGATGTGACACGATGCGCCTCCTCAATCCTTCATCCCTATGTGCTGCGGGTCGTTAGCTACAGTGATTGCAGAGTGCCACTACAATGTCACTAAATGCCCTTACCGAGAGTGGAACTGCTTCCACTGCCATTACCAGGGTGGCACTTTCCATTCTCATATTCCACAAGTTACAGTGTATATGATACAGATACCAGTCTTTAATGATACAGCTACCAGTCTTTAACTAACTGCAGGTTTTATGAATACTAATTAAAAACGAGTTACCTCATTGCCTGTTGTTCTCCCTTTGCTATTATTACTCCCCCCCCCCCTGCATTGCACAATAGAAACTAAGTCGAATAACCCAACTAATCGTTTAAAAAACATTTATCTTTGTTTTGTATCAAGATGTGAGTAATCCCGATAAATTAATTGCTGGTTAAAGTTCAAGTTGATTTACCCAACTGCTTTAACCAGAGCAAATAACAGTTTATCTGCAAAGGGGAATTCACTGTTCTTTACGCTTTATATGATATGAGCCATTTCTAAGGCTGCGCTTATAGTGCCGGCGACGTCAGGCTGCGGTCGCTGGAAAAATCAAATTGAGACGATTTCCAGCGATCGCGACCAATGCGTTTGTTTTGACACAACGTCGCGTCGCCGGCACTATAAGTGCAGCCTAGTAGGAGAACCTTTATCCTGCTAGACTGGGCTTCTTCCATTGGTGGATTGGTGAATCACCAGCACTCAGTCTTTCCTACACAAGTCTAATTGTGGGACGGTAAATGTGTTAATCAGGTAGCAGCCGGGAAGGCTAACCCCTTCACTGCCAGAGCGCGAAGAAATGCAGAGCAAATCTCATTCCGCGAAGGTGTTCAGAGGGCAATCAAGCTGCAGTTCAAGCATGAAGTTGTTTCAGAGGAACAGGGCAGCGGTGGCTTCTTTGTGACTTTTAGATAGTCCACAGCTAGCTTTATGTATTACTGAAAACAAATTGCCCCTTTTTCTTTAATCTGCGCGGTGAAACTATGTTGCTTCGGAGTTGCACCATATTTACCTGTAAACATAGACCAGGGGGCTCAACTCCAGTCCTCAAGGTCACCCCCCCCCCCCAAAGAGGTCAGGTTTTCAGGATATCCCTGTTTTACCACAGGGGCTCAATCAGTCACTGCTTCAGCACAGGATATAGACCCCTGATGGTTTAAAACAGGGATTCTCAACTCCAGTCCTCAAGACCCCTCCCCCCCAACAGGTCAGGTTTTAAGGATATCCCTGCTTCATCACAGGTGGCTCAATCAGTGGCTCAGTCTTTGGGGGGTGGGGGTTGTCTTGGAGTTGAGAACCCCTGGTTTAAATAGAGGGTCCTAAAATTTAGTTTTGTTAAATCAGGCAACACAATGTGGCGTTACCTATAACAGGAATGGACATTATGTTCTCTGAGTTAAAGCTGTATCCACAAAGCTAATAATATGCAGACACATGAATATGTTAATATGCAATCACATTGCCCTTACTACATCTCATAGAACAGGTTAACATCCAATACCGTGATGTTCTGCAAATGTTGGCGTTTGCTCATATCCAGACCCTGGAATATGGCTTTTACAGGAGCGGAGAGGGAGATAATGCGGGTGGGGGGGAAACTGTGGTGTTACACCCATGTAGACATTGAAAAAAGCCCTATTACAAGATCTTAATGGGTGTAACGCCATCTTTAGCTATGACTTAAATAACTTCAACAAAAAACAAAAATGCCCAAAGCTACTTCCAATATGACAAAAATACACAGTGCAATACCTTTATATCTCTTGTAAAAAGGGTCATTTAGTTTAACCCTTTGGCCAAAGCGTCTTAAGCCTGCTGCCACTGTCAAGGCATGACCATAGCAGGGCCTAACACTCACCTGGGTTAAAATTCTTATTTAAACTCTTGAGAATGCTTTAGTTCCTATTTTGGTGTAAATATGTTGCATATCTTTAACTAACTACTGAATTGTGAGTCTGCCACTGCTACTAGATTTTCTGTGTGTTTGACCGAGTCCATGGTGCAGGCGTGCCCGTGCCTGTCAGCTGAGCGAGCTGTGGACTACAAATCCTCACGACGCGGGGAGGCGCGTCGGAGGCGTGGCCGATGACATCACAGAGCTGGCGAACCACTCACGTGACCCGGCCGTCGCAAGACAAAATAAAAAATTTGGGTCCCGTGAAAAACCAGCCGCGCCGTCACACGTGTGTTCGCACGCACTATGGACGTTCCCATAGACTCAATGTGTATGATCGCGCTGCTCGCACCGTCGCAAGCCCGGTCGCTTTACGCATGGACGCGGCCGTTATCATTTATACTGAAAGGGCCAAAATTCTGCGATGCAAAGAAATAGCAAAACATAACAACAATAATATATTTACAGGCAAACAATTGCTTCTGACTACATGTATGTATTACACTTTCTTCTGACCTGCAATAATATCTAGGTAGAGTTTATCTCCCAGGAACGAGAGAAAAGTACTTTAAGAATTAAGATGAACTGCTTTGCGTTGTATTACCTACATATAGATACATATACATACATACTTATACACTTCAGTTCTTTGAAACATGTATATTGCCAAGGTTACGTGACAACATGACAATAAAAGGCGACAGAGTAGATTAGAAAGCAGTTTGCACTGGTTACTACTGTACAAAGTTTTACATGTTGTAAAATTAGAAGTTGGTGCCAAGGGCCTGTGTTACAGTATGTATCAGTTTCCTTGCTCGTAGCTGAGAGCTTTAGGATAACAAATATAATCCAATGAAAATGATTGAATCAGATGGCCTGATCCGTGCAAATTCTGCAAGGAATAAGGGTTTCATTCCTCAAAGTTTTTCTAGTTGGAGTCGGGCCTGCAGATGCAGCAGGCGTTAATTCTCCCGTTATCGCACGGTAACCCGTGCCACATTGCACAATTTGTATGCCAGTGGTAATGCAGTATTGTGCAATAACAAGAACGCCTGCTACATGAGTATATCTACTATCTGGTTATAAAGAAATTCTGTTTCTATCAATTGATACAGTGACTATTTTCTTGGTACACAGTTTGAGTCCGGAAGTTACTCATTGTTAGGCTGAGTCCACGCTCGCGCTGAGCGTGCAGTGCGCGCGGCGCTTGCCGCTTTGACTTCTTTTAATTCTTATGTTGACGTCCCCGCTCATGCGGCGTGAGGGCACGCAAGCTTGGCACTTAGGGAGACAAAAAAAAGAGCGCTTGAAGCCCGCTCAACAGGCCCCCAATGCCCCTCACGCGCTTCGCTTGCAAAATAGACAGGACACCCGGTGCTCATGCTTGGAGAGTTGGAGATGTCACCGCTCTCAAGCATGAGCGCGGTCAGCGCCAGCGGGGGCGCAGCCTTAGAGTTCAATTACAATTGACAAGGGTCAAAAAGGCCACTATTTGGTACAGTAGATTGGGTTAGTAGTGGTTTGGTTCTTCTGAGCAACAGGGAAGGGGTTACTGCACTTTCACTCAGTATTTTAGCAGGTAAAGTAACTCAGTCTTCTGTTAATCCTTCCGTTTAATACCTCCATTGCATAAAGTTGGCAGGTACAAATCTTGGCAAAAATCAATTTAGTCTGGTGTAACAATACTGTCTATCTTTATTCACTCCAGCCCTATAAAACAGCTTTGGATGAGAGGAAGTGTCATTCAGCTATGCCTTATTTTTTCTGTAGTGCATTTAACAAACAGAACAATTTAACTTCAAAAAAATTTGAAACAAACTCTCTTCTCATAAGGAAGTTGAAGCTTATTTCAAATTATTTGAAGTTAAATTGTAACGTATTACATTTTAAATCAGAAAGGAAAATAATTGCAAAATGCGTTCACTGGCTATTTGTTTTCTTCGTGGACGGAATTCTCCTTTTACACGTGGCTTTATAGGGTCATTTGGTTCATAGTAAAGAGGTTCTCTGAATGACAAAGGCTGAGCAGCACTGGCCTGCAGTAGCGAGTCTGGAAATCTCCCTGCTAATGCTGCGGTTGCGAATTCCCCGGTAAAGATGACTTCTATTTCACTTGCTTAACTTCTTTTATTAAAAGCCCCGTTAGTGAGGGGAATAAATAGCCAGCCCTATTTAAATATTCATTTGCCAGTGGTAGGTTTTGTAACACTGAACAGTAAGATGCCATTAACACTTTAAACAAGATCTTTATCATAAAACCTAAAAGCCCAGCGGAAATACAGAGCCTGGCGTAACTACAAACTTTAAAACTTTTGTTGACAGGGCTGGGGTTGATATTCTTATGGCTGATGAAATTTGAAGGACCATGAAAACCAAAGGAATAAGTGTTAGAGCAGGGACACCCCATACTATCAGCCACTGACTGCCGAAGGTTGTGCACTTCTCACCGGGGAGGCCCACTCCAGCCCTCAAGAACTACTGCCAGGTCGGGTTTTCAGGATAGCCCTGCTTCAGCTCAGGTGGTTCAATCCGTGGCTCAGTCTTCGACTGCATCACCTGTGCTGAAGTAGGGCCATCCTGCAAACCTGGGCTGTTGGTAACTCTTGAGGACTGGAGTTGGCCACCCCTGGAATAGAAACAATACAAGCCTTGTGTGATAAATTTTGTTGAACCTTTAATCTGTGCAGGGCCGCAATCATTCGCAAGGGGAAAGCAGGGTACGTGCTGTGAAGCATTATAGGTAATGATTAAAAAGCCCAAAAGATCACGCCAGCAATAATAAAATAGGATGATATCATAGGAACGTCTCCCTCATTACTTCCATTCAGTTAAAGCCATCTAAAGACTTCCACTGATGAGATAAGAGGGTGAAACAATTATAAAAATGAAGATACTGCACCACTTAATGTAACACACAAGTTGTTTTTTTTATACAGAGCTCATTCTTTCATTCTGACATACTCCTCCTCAGACTAAACAGAAAAGGCCTGTCGCTCGACCTAATATAAAAACTACCTATATTTATATAGTGTGAGGGTGGTACATGAGGGAATAGGACCATGTATGAACAAAAAACTTTGTGAATACCTCTCGGGTTCACAAAAAAGAGTCCCTCTCAGTTTGCACTCTACCAATGTAATGATGTATGTTGCAGTATTAGCTGCAGAGTAGAATACTCTTATTGTATTGTATGTCTTTATTTATATAGCGCCATTACTGTACATAGCGCTTCACAGTAGTAATACATGTGGTAATCAAATAAATAACAGATAATATAAATAACAGATCATGGGAATAAGTGCTTCAGACATAAAAGTAACATTAAGGAAGAGGAGTCCCTGCCCCGAGGAGCTTACAGTCTAATTGGTAGGTAGGGAGAACGTACAGAGACAGTAGGAGGGAGTTCTTGTAAGTGCGTCTGCAGGGGGCCAAGCTTTATGTATCATGTGTTCAGAATATCCACAGTGATATTCATATATACATGTTAATAAAATTGTATTATTTTTTCGAATTAGTGGGGTCTCTTGGGAGCCACCATTAGCCCTTATTGTCTTGTGATGTTTTGAGTATTCTTCTCTGCAGCTAATACTGCAACATACATCAGTACATAGGTAGAGTGCAAACTGAGAGGGATTCTTTTTTGTGAACCCGAGAGGTATTCACAAAGTTTTTTGTTCATACTCCTCCTCAGCATGAAAATCCTTCAATAGTTTTCTGTTTTACAGAGAGTACTTCCAAAACGTTTTGTTTCTCAGACTTCATCACTCCAACTTTGGAATTGCTGCTGCTTAGTTAATGATGAAATTCGCTAATGAACGTTGTAATAAGTTTTATGAGATGTGTTATCAAGCTTTTTTACAGATCATTTTTTTCAGGCTCAATTCGAAGAGCAATTAAAACTAATGTTTAATGATAAAACTGCCATTGAGAGTGGTAGAGAAGGTGTTACATGGCTGAGTACTTTCAGAATATTGAAACTGCAATACACATAAGTGGGTCTGCTGCTTTAAATTTACCATCTCACCAACAAAAAAACTAAGGAACATGGGTAATAAATGAAGAAGGATGTGAATGAACACAACATTGCCAAGGTAACTCCATGCGAGCATGATGGTGAAGTCCAGTCCTTGTTTTTTAACATCTTTGGACAACTAAGAAAACCAGACCTGGAGTACAATATCGTGACATGGAGCTGCAGCCAAGTGGTAAGTTTTAATAGGGGTTTGCTGGCTCCCCTCTGTATGTGAGTAATGATTTCGAGGAGGGAAGAAACCTGTGCTCCATATAAATAGTGGGAGGGAGAGATTTGGTTGAGAACAGACAATTTGTGTGAGGGATTATATAGTCTAAATGACTAGTTGCCCCCAGTGTTATCAGGTAATGTAACATACAGTAGCAGTCGTCAGTATTTTCCTTGGGGTCTCCCTCGTCACGTGGAAGTCCCCCCTTACAGTACTTATTTAAAGCTTTTCAAGATGTAATCGTCCAGTGGGTAATGTTTAGTGATTCTTGACCAAAAGTGCCCCAATTCTGACTTGCAAGGGTGGAGCATTAAGCTCCGCGAACATGAATGGGTTGTATTTTCTTGGTCAAAGTGAATTAAAAAAGTGTTTGTACTGTGGCAGATTTGAAGACACTTGCGGAGGGGGCGGTTCTGGATGTGCTATCAGAACAGATATTGAAGGATTCTTTACCACACAAATCCGAATGTGGCTCTGTAAATAATAGTTGCACCCTGTACCCTCTGGGGACATCACCCTGCCACTGCTGGGGACATCACCCTGCCACTGCTGGGGACATCACCCTGCCACTGCTGGGGACCTCAGGGAAAACAGAGATTGGTTCTTATTTTGGCATTTTGCAGAGTCTCTGTGTGTCACATTGTATCACTGGCGATTCCAGAAGCCGTTGACTTTCCAGATCATTTTGCAGAATCTGTTCTGAGTTATGTAGTGAAATTCCCAGCAACGTTCTGCTAACACATTCATGTCAATGCTAATTTCAGTCTAGATTGTGCTTATCATTTATGATAATCTTGACTGTCAACTCATTTGTACCACATTTAGCAATGCATCGATCAGATAATCCAATAAAGTTCATACCCTGCACAGTCTCTGTTATTCACGGCTCAGGGAGCCACAGAAGCTTAGGAAAATGGCATATTTGACAACTGCTGCAAAGTACTTTTATGTAGAACTAGCTGAGAGACCCGGCATTGCCCGGGAGTTAAATTTCCCGCTCCCTTCTCTCCCCCTCTTTCTCCGTTCTCCCCCCCTCCCCCAGAGGGGAGGGACGAACACGGGGACACGGACGGGCTTGGCTCCACACCCTCAATGGGCCGGCCGAATCCGCGACTCTTCGAGACGAGCATAGCCCCCCCCCTTGCCGGTCCACGGCCGCCACCTCCCTTCCTTCTTCCCTATTTGAATGCTCTGTGCTCGCGCCGTTGCCCCCCGTCCCGCCGGCGCCCGTTGAAGCCGTCAGGGCTTTCCATCCAGCTGACCTTTTTGGGGCCCCCCAGCGGCCACGGGCTAGAACTTTTGCAGTTGTCTCCCCCCGGTGCGGCCTGGCCCCGTCCTTGTGCCCCCCTGGCCCCACGAAACCACCCTCGAGAAGCCCCATACCGGCTACCGTCTCGATCGGCGCCATTGGGTGCGAAACCACCCCCCCCCCCTGCTCTTTCATGGTGCAGACGTCGCGCTTGCATTTTGGCTGGTCGAATGCACCCTGGGTCCGTTCCCCCCCGCCCCCCCCCCACGAACGGGCGGAAAAGCTCGACACACACCCAACGCGCCCGGGGCGTCCCCCGCCTCGCAGAAGCGCGCCGGGCCCGCCGGGCCCGCCGCGTGGCGCGACCACCCCGGCCTCACTCTCCCCCCTACCGCCTCGGCACCGGTTTCGGCCGGCCGCACCCGGCTCCCTTACGGGTGGCAGTGGCAAACAGGTGCGGGCCCCTGAAATTGCTGTAGGCCTGCCCGTTAGCCCCTCCAGCTTGCGCTCTCGGTGCCCCCGCCGCCGCGGGCGAGAACGGTTCGGCCCGCCGGTCCCCCGAAGGGACCACCCCCGGCATTTCACCTCCGGTCAGGTTTGACAGTGCCAATCGCACTCGGCCGGAACCACCCCCGTGTTGCGTCTCCGGCACGGGCCCGGGCAAGGAATCCGGCGCGGAGAAGCAGTGCTGCCCGTGGGCGCAAGCTGGGGAACCCGCGGGCGACTTGTGAACTGTGGTGTTCTCTCCTAGGATTAGGGGTAGTGTTGGACAGATCGCCTCGGGGTCGGCGGGGGGCTGCGGGGCCGGGGTGTCTTGGGGAGGGGGGCAGTGGAACAGAGGGAGGGGGGGCAGTGGGACAGGAGGGAGGGGAGATTGGAAGTGGAGGGGGGGGCAGGGGGGGGACAGTGGAGCGAGGGGGGGACCACGGGAGGGAGGGAATGTTGGAACAGTGGACGAGGGGTGGACACGGATGACAGGAGGGGGACAGTGGACAGGAGGGGAGGAAACCAGGGACAGGAGGGGGGCAGGGGCAATCCGTGGAGGGAGGCGGGGGACAGTGGAAGGGGGCGGCGAGTTGGGAAGGGGGGAGGGACAGTGGAAGAGGTGGGGAACAGTGGACAGGAGGGGGGGCGGGCCAGTGGACAGGAGGGGGACAGGGACAAGGAGGGGGGGGCAGTGGACAGGAGGGGGGGACAGTGGACAGGACGGGGCGGGGAGGTGCGGTGGTGACAGTGGGACAGGAGGGGGGGGGACAGGGACAGAGGGGGGGACAGTGGACAGGAGGGGGGGGGTGACAGTGGACAGGAGGGGGGGTGGGGACAGTGGACAGGGGGTGGAACAGGATGGGGTGGGACGTGGACAGAAGGGGGTTGGACAGTGGACAGGAGGGGGATGGACAGTGGACAGTGGGGGGTGGACAGTGGACGGGGGGGGGTGGACAGTGGACAGGAGCGGGGGACAGTGGACAGGAGTGGGGGACAGTGGACAGGAGGGAGGGGACAGTGGAAGGAGGGGGGACAGTGGACAGGAAGGAGGGGACAGTGGACAGGAGGGGGGGACAAGTCCGGTCACACAACACACACACCACAACACACCACACAAAACCACACACACAAACAACAACAAAACCCACACACAACACCACACAACACACACACACACACAACACACACATCACACCACACCCCCCACAACACAACACAACCACACAAACAAACATCAAAATACACACACAGAGTCAACACACACAGTCTCAGTCACCGTGCGGGCTCAGCGGCGGCCTTTTTATCTTCCTTCTCCTTGGCGCCGCAGGATCCCAGCCACCCCACAGTCCCATGCGGTGCTCTTCTCGGGCGTAGGCCCCGCCCCCTCCCGGCCGTTTGTTCCGCCCCCTCCCGGCCATCCGTTCCGCCCCCGGCCGTCCGTTCCGCCCCCTCCCGGCCGTCCGTTCCGCTACTTGGTCCTGGCCGGAGGCACAGGGGTGAGGGAGGGGAGGCAGTGTGTGTGTGTGGTGCTGTGTGGAGGGGTGTGAGGCGGCGGTTTGGGCGGGAGGTGGTGTGTGTGTGGTGGTGTGTGTGCGTGTGCGGTAGTTGAGGCTAGGCACTCGGTGCCGCGAGGGAGGAAGGGGGTCCTTCCGGGCACCGCCATCTTAGGCACTCTTGCCGCGAGGCAGCTGCAGGCTGCCTGTCCCCCCGGCTGGGAGGGAGGTGAGCGAGCGCCGGGGAGGGAGGTGAGTGAGCGCCGGGGAGGGAGGTGAGTGTGATGGGGGGAGGGAGAGGAAAGAGAGAGAGTTTGTGTGTGTGTGTGGCCGAGGGGGAAGAGAGTGGCAGTTGGGTGACGTCAGTCCCACCAATCTGATTGGCCAGAGGCTGAGGACCAATCAGATTCACCGCAGCTAGTACCAACCTTTTGATTTTATATATTAAGATGTATACTGCATGTAGAGTAACAATGCACAGTATATACTGACTGAATTATGTCAACACAAGTCAGTTGTTTTCATGTGTCATCTTGGTTGTGTATTTTGTCATTAAGAAGCCCCCTTTGGTCACCATTTCACCTCTAATCCATGTCCCTGTTTCTAGGGTATATTGTTTTTAGGCTTTTGTATTTGTTTTGTATTCTGAGTGCTGATCCAGCACACAATCTCCTGTTCTAGCATCTATCTTGCAGCATCCTTTCGGATGGCTTAGCACTTCTCTGGCATTGGGCAGAAATCACAGGATGGGACTCCAGCACTTTTACAATCACAGTGTCATTTGAGAGCTACAAAGTTCTACAAGTTCAGAGAAGGACAGTAAAATATCCCAGTATGGTAGAACCACAAATAGAAGGAACAGAAAATAAAACACGCATCGTGTGTACTTTCTGTGGCTGACAGTTAAGATGGCTTTCTATGTGACATTTTCTTTTTATGGATTATAAATGCAGGTGATCAAATCTCATTTATTTGGAGTGAATCTCCTTATTGGCATGGGTGGAAGGTGGAAGGTACAAGCCATTTGGTAAAAACATGTTCTCCATTTGCCCTTCGTACTCTGAAAACGTTGACTTGAATGTAACATTTTTTTTCTGTATCTCTTAATCATGCAGAGTCACACATAGAGGCCAGACTTATCCCCCTAAACCAGGGGTGGGCAACTCCAGTCCTCAAGGGCCACCAAGAGATCAGATTGTCAGGATATCCCTGCTTCAGCACAGGTGGCTCTATCAGTGTCTCAGTCAAAGACTGCATCGCCTGTGCTGAAGCAGGGATATCCTGAAAACCTGACCTGTTGGTGGCCCTTGAGGACTGGAGTTGCCCACCCCTGCATTAAACTATTACAAAGAGAATGGAACGAGTGGCAGGCTATAAATCTCTCCAGCAACACAAGCGTTAAATGCTGTAAATAGAATATTTGCTCAGAGAACCTTTCACAGCTTCCTCTGATAAAAGCTTTGATATCGAATCCCCTTCTTGCAAAGCCCTGGCAGGAGCGGGTCTTTTAGAAAAAAAGAAGAAGGAAAAAAAAAGACGCAGAAAACACCAGATTTATTAATACAAATATCCCTTTATTTTCAATGAAAATAATCAAGAGCAAAGCCAGAGTAAGCTGAAGGGATTTTGGAACTGGAATAAAAACTCGAGTTGAATTCCCACCAATGTGTTTGCCATAACCTTTCACATGTCCTTGTGAATTCTGTGACCATTGATCTTGGTGGGTGTGAGGCTGGTGAATTTGACTAGGTTCAACTCATTGCACTTTGGATGGTCTTGGTTGCCCTGTTTATTCCCTCACACTAACCAGGGACTCTTCAATAGTACAGACGAGACAACGAGTATTCTAAGGCTTGCCTTAAACTAGCCCGGTTACATGCTGGGTACATGCTGGGTGTAACCTGGCAAGTTTAAGGCATTTCTGCATTGACTAATGACCCATCCGATTAACACAGCAGGGGTCACTGGCAGTCCCATTGGGACTGCCAGGGACCCCCACTGTTAATCTGATGGGCCATTAGTCAATGCAAAAATGCCTTAAACTTGCCTTAAACATGACCCAGCATGTACCCAGCATGTACCTGGGTCTTTTTGGCGATTGCCACTGGTTTGTGTTAGAATAACCGTCGGCACTACAGTATAAGAGGCTTTTTAAGGACTATGGGACCAGTATCTTTCGCTTTTATAGAAAACCCCAGTCTGACTTACACGGCTCAAATATTTGTTTTCACTTTTTTCTTTTTCATCCTAAACACATATTTCACTGTCAAATACTCCAGCAGCTTTTAACATCATAGGTATATTGAAGTGCAATGATTTTTGGTGAGGCTTTTTAAATGTGGCCTGCAGTGCAATATTTCAAATAAATGCCTTTTAACTGAGGCCAAGTCATTGGCAGAGAAGGAGTAAAAAAATAAATAATAGGTATGAGCAATATCTTGGCTGAATTATTCCATTTTATGGGCACGGGACTGAGGGCCATATTAAGTAAGTAGTGCTATGCCTTAAGATACCTTCCTGCACCGGAACGCACCTTAAGGCCTAGTCACTTCAATGGGCCAAAAGGGTTCTTCAGACACGCCGTAAAGGTGCAATATGGCATAGTGCTGCTTACTAAATAGGGTCATAAATATTTAACACCTTCAGAGGCAGACGGGACTGCACTGGGTAGCTACCCCCTCTTGCACTGTAAGGGTTAAGCCAATAATTAAATATATCTCGCCAACCAAAATAAGGTTCTGCAGACGGTGTTTGATGCCTAGAATGTGGGCTGCTGTATGGCTGTGTGTCTCTCCATGTATGTGGGTACTTCTTTTCACCTTGTGTACAGTACAGAGTACATTCCATTCACAGGAACACAGACAGCCCGAGGAAGTTCTTGGTCAAGGACTGGAACTCTGGTTCTTGTTATTACACTAATCTGTTTGAAGATCTGAAGAGGGATTCGGGGCGTCAATGTCACAGTGTGAATCATTACAGAATACAACACAGGAGAGAACTCCTGAGACGCAGTATAATTTTATAACCATGTGCTGTATAAAAATGAGCACGAGCTGCTTCTTTTAAAGGACACACTGCAGCGAAACCTTTTTGATGCCATTTGGGTCTGAACGGCAAAGCTATGCCATACTTTCATGGCCCTGTGGCAATGGAGGAGTTAAAAATGCAATCCTATTGTCAGCGGAGGTTTTGAAGACATTGCATAACCAGATATGCATGTCGGGCTGCATTGTTACTGCCGGCCATAATCTGAAAAACTAAGATAATTCGTTTAAAAAATAGGATTAAGGTTAAAATTCTTAAAACAGGATTTTTTTTTGCATATGTTTGTTAAATTAAATATGACTAAAATCCCCTTTCTTGCCTGAGGAGTTTGCAATGTGTTGCAGCCCCTCTGGCAATAAAGGGGTTAATGCACAGGTGAGACCACATTCTTATGTCTAAATAGCAAACTTCTACTGTTGGCATTACATAAATATACATATATATATATTGTCAATTCTATGTGACTTGTTATAAGGAATTTACCCTTGGATCCAACAGGTTGTATTAGTCTTTTTAAGGCTTGGATACCCATTGGGACATTTCATTCTCACAATTCCAGTGTTACTCTCTTGCAACTAAACATTCAAGTTTTTTATTTTATTTTTGTATTTAAGGAAGTTTTTACAATAAATGTATGTTTAGAAGACTACTACCCATCTTATCATATTGATTATTCACCCTCATTGGTCCTTTATAGCGAAATTATCTACAATTTTATTTGAATGCAGCAAGGATTTCCCATTTTCCAGTTGGATTCAGTCACATTTTGTTTTTTGAGATCCCCTTCTACTGCAGTGCCTCATTCCTGTTCCCTCCCCTTATTTGCGCCTAGGTAATCTTCACCAATATATATATATATATATATATATATATATATATATATATATATATAATCAAAAAATAAATAGATGATACCGTTCTGTGGCTAACGAAATGCTTTTATTTGTGCGAGCATATATATAGTGGAATATGTAACCTGTTATAATTCAGCATGTCTCATTCAATCGGATTAATCCACCTGATTGGCTCCCAGCTTCATTCAAGCGCAATTTGCAGATCTGTTAATATTCAGAAAGTGGGTTGGACGCTACCAATATCCAAAGCCAGGGACGGCTAACTCCAGTCCTCAAGGGCCACCAACAGGTCAGGTGTTAGGGATATCCCTGCTTCAGCACAGGTGGCTCAATCAGTGGTTCAGTCGTTACCTGCACCACCTGTGCTGAAGCAGGGATATCCTGAAAACCTGACCTGTTGGTGGCCCTTGAGGAGTGGCGTTGACCACCCCCTGCCGGAAGGCATGGTCGTTGCACATGGCACAATGTAAACGCGTGCGTTTATGGCCTCGTGTGTCTGTCTTAGGGATGCACGTTTCTTACTGATCATTTTCACGCAGAAAATGCGTTTGATTTATTTATAAAATGTGTTACCAGGAAGTATTACATTGAGAACTTAACGTATAAAGACATGGCATGATCAGTTTACATATTTTATCTTTCAGGCATATGACACCGTTGCAGACCAGATTAAAACGTGAGACAGCTTCAGTTTTGAAAGAACTAAGTGTCGCAGAAATGTCAACCAACAGCCACAGCAAGGGGTGGACACTTTCTGTCCTATGCAAAGCTGGAGAAGCTACGAACACGTCACAAACAAAAACAACTACAACATTTAGCAACAGTATTCACATCCATTAATATATCCAGTTAAGTGAAACCGCAGAATCCGCCTTCCCCCAGTCGTTGAAGAGTTCAACTCCATTAAAAGAAACGGGACTCAAATCCTCTGCATTGGGAAGACGTCTTGCAGCCAGAGAGACTGGAGTACAGTATAGCAGTTATATATTGTACATTTCTGCATCTCCGCCCCCAGCCAGAAATTGTGACTGCTTCGATCCTGCGCTGGGTCTCCTGGTCTCATTGTATCCCATAATGGTTTGTAACCTTATGAGACTAATTGATTTTAATACGGGGGGGGGGGGGGGGGGGGGGGAGAAGAGGGGGGGGGGGGTGGGAAGGCAAAAACGAGGAGCTAATTGTTGTTTATGGGCACCCTGCCAGCTCCTGCAAGTGTGAGATGACTGGCATTTCTGTGCTTGTCGTCTGTATTTTTGCAGTTAATAAATGAGTTGACGTCTCCTCTGGCAGTAAAAGGGTTATGCATTTGGCTTACCCCATGGCAAATTCACAGGAAATGAAATAGAGATGAGCAGAAACATATGTGTGAAAGCAGAACCCACGAGAGCCTTACATTCTAAATACAAATAATAAATACCCTTAAGATTCTTAGAACCGAAACCAAAGCCCAAAAATGATTGAGAAGTTTTTGAACCAAAACCAGTCTTTATTTTTCTTAGTGGTATTATCTCAGCTTCCTGATTGTTTTTATGGTATCATGCTTTTTCATACATGTTTCCTGCTGAGAGCAATCCATGCAATATTTATATGATTATCAGGTATAATACTGCTGTGAAGCGCTATGTACATTAATGGCGCTATAAATATGAAGATATACATACATACATATCCTACGTGTTTTTTTTTGTTTGTTTTTTTAAATAAATCAATTCGTTAGTATTAGATAATACGTACTACTTCTTTTTTATTCAACTCTTAATGACACTTTTAATGAGTTTTAATATATTGAGCATCCTTTGATTTCTATAGCAGGTTTGAACATTTGTTGCCAATGTTCCCAGCAGTTTGAGCTGCAAACTGTAACAATAGATAATGTTACCCTAGTAATATAAGAATACATTGTAGCTGCCTAGTTACACTCCCTGAAGGATTGATTGAAACCAAAAGGCAGCCATTTAGTGAACCCTGGGAAGCAGGATATTTTGCTGATCGATCACGGATGGATGAATCGATCGAGAGCTTAGGTACTGCAATTAGTTGTCAATAAAGGTAATCAAAGTCTGCATATACTGTATTATTATTATTGTTTTTTGTTTTTTTTAAGTGCCGCTTGGATTGTTTCTAAGGTATTATAAGCATTTTCTTGCTTATTTTTAGTTTTTTCCATAATTTGGTAAAAATAAGAAATAAAAACCAAACACGGGGAGTTTTGGCAAACCCTTACTGTTAAACGTATCCAGTATTATGTTTTTATTTATTTATGTACAGCAGTATAATCCATGGGCTCCCCGTTATCTCTTTAGGAGGCGCAGGAACTAATAATATCTGTCGCTGTATTCATTAGCCGCTGCAGGACAGAAGAGAAGCATTTGGGGTCGGATAAAATTCACCTAAAACAACCACCAAATGTACAGTACATTTTATCTGGCCAATTTAGTGAGTTGCACCAGAAATTGTGCAATCCTCACCTGAAACCTTGTGCTAACCCCGAATTTCCCAATAACAAACAGCAAAGCACAGAGATTCAATTGGACATTTCATTGGCAAAGTTCCAATATTTGCAGACTTCTGCCTGCCACCAGATCACATAGTCTCTAGTCTCTGACTGGCATTCTTTTAATTTTACAGTTAATTTTATTTTATCTGGCAGGCTCCTCGGGCATCGGAGTGGATAAGAGGACATACCCCACACGGTCGTTTTTTTAATTTTATTTTCTACTACAAAACCGCCTTGCTGTGCATCTTATTCTGCCCCTTTGCATTAAGAACACCCGGCACTCTGTGTAGCAATTTCCATGTGTGTTGTGAAATACCCCAGAACGTTTATCTTGGATAGTAGTGGGTTTTTTTTGTGCTCCCACACAGAATAGTTGCCAGATCCTATCACCCTCCCCACCTGACTCTTGAGTGTGAGTGTGTTTACTCGCTGGCCTTACAATTGTCTACCTTTTTATAGCCAGGAAGGCAGCTGCTTCCTACTCAACACATTTTGATAATAAAAGGGAAACAAGTGGAATGTATTCCGTTCCAATCCTTGTGCCCTTGTTAGTTGCGGAGTGAAATATACCACAGCCACGGTCTCTGCTGTCTGCACTATTGCCTTTGCGCCTGTGTTGACAGACAAATCTTGAAAATAGTTTATATAACCTAGTGTGCTGTATCCATTCAACGTCTCTGTTGGGGATGGTTGCCACTTGGCCCTGGTTTACAGGAGCAGCTTCAGCCAGTGCTGATGTTTTCATTCGAATGGAAGATCTCAACACCCACATTGGACCAAGCTGGCCTTAGTCATTGTCCATCAACCTTCTGCCACCATACTGTACCTAAAGCCTTTTGGCAGCAAAGAGATTAAAGGAAGCTTTGAGGCAAAGACCTTGAAAGTTTATTCCATAAGTATCCAGTTAGAAAGTGGTTTCCTTGGATGAATTTGGCTCAGCTACGTTGCTGTTGGAGAGGCGAAAGTGAATTAAAGGAAGCTTGGGTATCAGGGAAATGCATTTCCTCTCCCAGTGGGAACATGGAATGTAGTAGCCAGCTGGTGAATAGCCGCACGGAGTTGAAAGGCCAGTGGACACCTGTTCCAGGTGTGTCCCAGCCTGGATTAGTCTGTGATTGACATGAAGATGTTACACTCAACGTGTCAACAATGTGTTTTTACGAAGAACCTGTGGTGATGGCCTCCTGAAAGATCGTTAAGATATCTGTCAGCCAGTCAACCGCTGGATGCTTGAGGCTCAGGGTCCCAGCTGTGTCTATTCAGACAAGGTGGGAGAAGGTTGACATCACAATGTTGTCTGTAATTATATTTTCATCAACTCTGCTTTTTGTTTTTCTTTTGGTGTTTTTAATGTATCCACAAACATAGGCAGCATTATGGGATTAGCGTTTAGATAAATGGCCTTGGAAAAAATATAAATTGCTCTTTAAACCCAATAGTGCTAAAGAGGTTAATACCCGCCCCATTCCTATGGCGCAGTAGTGTCTGTTTCCCAATTACTTGCTACCCCAGTGCATCTTGTTGTTAAAATTGAGCAATGCTTAAGCCCTTCACTGCCAGAGAAACTTGCAATGGAACTGAAGGGGTTTAATGGTCTTTAAAAACTGGCTGATCGCCCTCTTCCTGAATTACTTTGAAGGCAGAAATAATTCCTCTAATATGTATTAATTTGCAAATTAAGACATTCCTAGAAGGAGCACATTGGTTGTGTCGAATACTTATTTTTTTCCCTCATTTTGCAATATGGGACAAAGTGGGTCATATATCAAAGTCTCTCTGCTCATACTGGTGCAAATACATAGCAAATAGCACCAAATATAGGAGCGAAAAGCGTCACTGCTGTCAGTGGAATTTCCCCCATAAATGTGATGATTTATAGCAACCTATAACCCAGATCCACAAAACTCAGTTAGGTGACTACATTTGACGTTAACCCAGTGGCTCTCAACCCCAGTCCTCAAGACCCCCCAACAGGTCAGGTTTTCAGGATATCCCTGCTTCGGCACAGGTGGCTCAGTTGAAGACTCAGTCACAGTCTTCGACTGAGCCACTGATTGAGCCACCTGTGCTGAAGCAGTGAATGATTGAGCCACCTGTGCTGACGCAGGGATATCCGTAAACCTGACCTTTTGGAGGGTCTTGAGGACTGGAGTTGAGAACCCCTTTGTTAACCTAACAATCACATATTTAAAAGACAAACAATGTAACGTTTTATCATGTTTTCTCCGGCAAAGAGCATTGCGGTAACTGTAATGGCCATTAGTAATAACTACATGCAAAGCAGGCGTTCCCCTATCCTTGCATATTCCCAAAAGACCATCCAGGCGTTTGCAAAAGAACCTCATTTACTCAGGAAAAGTATATTCAAATGATTAGAATGTGCATATTTCGCAGGTGTGCTCACAGGTACCTCTCCGCGTGTTGTGTAGAGCTTTTGTCTCTCTCTCGTTACAGTTTAAGCCCTGGTTTACCGGAGCTTTGTGAATGTAACACTATGCTTCTAATCTAAAGTTAAAATAGCAAGCGCTATGACATTCAAATCAATCATGTCGTTTGCTTGACTAATTAAAACACCAGAACAAAAAACCCCAAGATATAGGGTCATAAAGCACCCCCCCCGTAGTATGCACTCATTGCCTAGTAGATAATAGATGGCTAAATTAGCCTATAAGTCTATGAACTGCTGGCTAGGTATATAACAATCAGAGGTGATGGGCTAAAAACAAAAAATAATAAAAAATTTAATACATCAAAATCATGGAACACTTAAATATTAAAAATCATCATATAGAATCCTCGTAGTGGAGTCTGAGGAACCCAAAATAAACACATATGGTATTTGTTAATCCTTAATAGGTATAGGGTCCTCTAAAGCTTTTTTGTTCTAATTAAAACACCACAATCTCACTCATTAACAGAAGGGTGGGACTTGGTAATGAGTGGTAACGCCTCTCTAGCAAAGCCCAACAACCTCTCCCCAATAGGTAATGCCAATGAGTGAATTAGGAGTAGTGATTTTACTAATTTTAAGGTTCATAACAAGTCAGCGCCTGTTTCCATGAAACACATGGTTGGGGAATAATCATTCATTATATTGTGTGGTTGGGTCTGACAGATTTTTTTGGGAAAAAATATAATGGCCAAAAAAAAAATTACTGAAAGGATGTAGAATGCTTTAATACAAATCCTCTTTATGCGAAAGTAACTGCCCAGTTTAAATAGGTCTTTATATTTGATGGAAACAGGACTTACTTGTACATTTTAAAATGGATTTTCACTGGACATTATTTATGGATGGATTGGATATAACATCCATATAACTCAATGACTACACGCACAGTTGATTGAAAAAGATCTGCGCTGATATATGCTGCAGTGTAAATATTAAGAGGGCTTTGATCAGATTGAACATGCTTGGTGAGTTAATATCCTTAAGTCTAACCCAGGATTTACAAAACATATGAAACAAGTGTGAGTTTTTAGGTGAGGTCATGAAATTCGGAGTGGAATACAGCCCAAACAAGGAAGGAAACAGAAAGGTGTTAGAACGAGAAAAAGGAAATAACTGTAAAAAAAAAAAAAGCAGACGTGTATTACTGGAAAAATCATGTAAGTTAACTCTTTTAGTGCCAAGTAAACTTGGGTTAGAGTAAAGTCCAGCTGGTTAAAAAAAGAAAAGCAGTATAATGCCAGGAAGACAAAATCACCCATTTTTTTAATAATGTCAATGAAACAGATTCTCATGTATGTCATTTATTCTTTTGATGTACTTTTTTTTATAGAATCAGATGACACATATAGGGACATAATGGGAACAGGGAGATTTGTATAGGAGATAATTAAAAACCAGAGGGCTGGTATTGCATGTGCAGGGCCAGGAGAGAACAATCTTCAAGTATCCCATTTCTTCCAGCTGATCCCTACTTTGCTTCCCACCAGCCCCATTCTTTGCTGCCCAAGCAACACCTACATTGTTTCCCAGTCGCTCCCGACATTGCTGCCTAGCCACCCCCTACATTTCTTCCTGGTCGCCTCCTACATTACCTCCCAGTCACTCCTACATTGCTTCCCTGCCGCCCCCTACTTGGCTTCCCATTAGGGTTGCCAGGTGTTCAGTATTGAACTGGACTGTCCTGTATTTGGACACTGTCCAGTAAATAATTAGAGGTAATACTGGACATGTATATGTCTGGTATTACCTCGCTGTATATAGTTACCTGACTGGCTTGGCGTGGGGGGGGGGGGGCATAGAATTTCCCTGAGCAGGAAGAGAGCAGGGCTGTTGCTAGGAGGCTGGGCAGCTTCCTCCATCCTGATTTGCTGCATTATCAGCAGCTGCCAATCAGAAAGTGGTGTCAGGAGCCTGGGGTGGGGTCAAGGAGAGGAGGAAACAGCATGGAATGGAGATGGGTGTGTGTGTGTGTGTGTGTGTGTGTGTCAAGCGAGTCACATCTTTCACCATTGTGTCCAGTATGTTTGGAGAAGCCCCCTGGCAACCCTACTTCCCAGTCGCCAGCTACATTGCTTCCCGTATGTCCCCTACTTTGTTGCTCAACCACACCCTACATTGCTTCCCATCTGTCCCCTACATTGCTTCCCAGCCACCCCCTACATTGCTTCCCAGTCGCCCCCTGCATTGCTTCCCAGCCACCCCCTACATTGCTTCCCATCTGTCCCCTACTTTCCTTCCCATCTGTCCCCTACACTGCTTCCCAGCCACCCCCTACATTGCTTCCCATCTGTCCCCTACATTGCTGCCAAGCCACCCCCAACATTGCTGCCTAGCCGCCCACTGCATTGCTGGCCAGCCACCCCTACATTGCTTCCCAGCCACCCCCAACATTGCTGCCTAGCCGCCCACTGCATTGCTGGCCAGCCACCCCTACATTGCTTCCCATTTTCCCCCCACATCGCTGCCCAGCCGCCCCCTTCATTATTTCTCAGCCGCCCCCTTCATTATTTCCCTGCCACACCCTTTCATTGCTTTCCAGTTGCCCCCTTCATTGCTACCCAGCCAACCCCTACATTGCTCCACAGCCGCCCCTACCTTACAGGGATTGATCTCATTGTATAGAAGGTCCACCGATATCAAGCATTCAAGTCTTGTTGTCGGGTATGAATCAGTTAGACGGGCCCCTTGATTCCTTGGTGAGTACATGTACTGTACGTCCGTTTGTATCACAAAGTTACAGAGAATGATTTTTTGTTACAGAGTATCATCCTTTGAGACTTGGTACATACACAGAATACCTGCTCTTGCTTGGAGGTCACTGTGAAATTGCCTCCCCATGAGGGTTTCTCTGGGCGTTCAGCGTTATGAAGACATAAGCAGGTGTGACAAATGGTAGCCACAGACTGTGACAGCCCTGGGAATTTAGACTAACAGTTGTTACTAACACTGCTGTTAAAATGATTGCCTTTCCCTATACTTCTTGTTCATCACTTTACATTTTAATAATTTAATATGGCACTTCCATGATACATGGGGTGTGTTTCATTAATGAAGGTCAATGTTTGCCTTTCTTGACAGGCTCCAGTCACCAGCACATAGAAGACGTGTCCTGTATTTCGGAGGTGCAAACCCAATGGGGTCCCATGAGTATATTAAGGGCTTCCAATCCCCACCCACCTAATAACCTCTGCACTATTTGAACCAAATTATTGACCTAACATTAAACTACTTTACTATTTGGGATCTTTGGTATAATTGAAAAATGAATGAAGCATTTTAATTAGGTTTAAACATATAGGTTCATTTAAAAAAAAAAAAAAAAAAACAGATAAAACTTTTGGTTCCTAAACTATTGTTCATGCATAAAAAAACAGAAGTAAATGTGAGGAGAAAAATCGTCACGTTATATACTGGAATTTGTAACTGTTTTTTGTTTCCTGTATTTATGCTTGTTTGCAAACAATTTAGTAATAATAATAATAATAATAATTATGTGGTTTATGTCTGTTTCAAGTTTGGCAAAGAACAAGATGAGGTAAAATGGACAGAGCAATATTGGTGAGAAAGATGAGATTCAAATGTATGTATATATGTATATCTTTATTTATATAGCGCCATTAATGTACAGAGCGCTTCCCAGCAGTAATACACGTGTCATAATAATATAAATAACAAATAATACAAATAACACATAATGGGAATACATGCTTCAGAAATAAAAGTAACATTAGGAAAAGGGAGTCCCTGCCCCGAAGAGCTTACAATCTAATTGGTAAGTAGGAAGAACGTACAGAGACAGTAGGAGGGTGTGCTGGTAAGTGCTTCTGCAGGGGGGCAAGGTCGATGGATGAGTAGTATAGTATCAGCCACAGAGCTACTCACATGCTTCGTTAAGGTGTGTTTTTAGATATGTCCTAAAGGTGGAGAGAGACGGAGCCAGTCGGATTTTGAGGGGAAGGGCATTCCAGAAGTGTGGGGTAGTGAGTGACAGAGGTTTAATGTGGGAGAGGGCTTTACATGCAATGATCATGTGTGTTCTGTTGGAGATGGAGGGAAACTGATTGATACACTGGACTGGTAGAGACTTTGAGACGAGTACATAGTGGGCACGATTATATTTGGGGCACTGCCTCCCCACACATTACCACCAGGATTCATACAGGAAGGCCACAGGACCACCAAAGAACAAGAATGGGTCCCTAAAAACCTTGTGCAGCACCTATTGTTCTGCCACTGCAACGGGATCAGATTAACTGATATATATATATATAAATGTAAATACAACTGTATGCTCATCTGCATGTCTTAGGCAGGTCTGCAACCTCGCCTTTCACCATTATCACCCAGCACACAGCACTTCCACTGCAGCAAGGGATTCTGGGAAATGACATGCAAATGAGCACACAGTGCCACTTTTTGCTTCAAAAACCATTTTTAACATGGTTCCCTATAGGCTTAAGCTTGCTGCATGGTCACAGCTTTGAGCACAGCTAGGGTTATATATATATACACACACACTCCTTGTATAAATAAAAAACAGATAACTACTGGAACTGATTGACTGATAGTTAAATATATATGATCTGAGAGAGTAGGAGACAGGTTGGATTGTGGTCTCTCTATGACTAGTAACTAACATACAAAGTAAAATATATTTTTGATGTAACCAACAGGTGAGGTAGTTATTATTACCCAACTAGAGCTGATTGACTGTTAAATATTACTGGTAGAGAGGATATACTGTTAGTCAGATTGGGCATCTCACCTATTGTCATTTAAATTAAAATAACATACCCAGCCCCAGGTAACCAAAACCAACCAGAACTTTTGGGAAACAACTTTTTGGGGAACCTGAGAGGTCCAATACTGGGTGGTACTTCTCTGCCTAATGCTGTCATATACCAGCAGTACAATAATATAAATAAATATAATACATTTTAAATGAATTTGAATATAGTTTCATTAATTTAGTTTTTTTCTTTCTGTCTCTCATCATCTCTCTGCCCCAGTCTCTTGTTCTGTCTCTCACCACCTCTCTGCCCCTCTGTATCTCTCTTTCTGGCCCACATTGTCTCTCTCTGCCCTCTGTGTCTCTTTTTCTTGCTCTCATTGTCTCTCTCTGCCCCTCTGTGTGTCTCTTTCTGCCCCTCTTTGTCTCTCTTTCTTCCCCTCTGTCTCTTTTTCCCCCAGTGACAGCCGCCACACACTCTCCAACCCTTGCTTCCCTACCGACGCTGACCTGATGTTAGCGGCAGGTATAGAGGTAAGAGTAAGATTTAGTTACAATAGTTTGGTGCTATTTTTATGCTCGAGTTTTGCAGGTCCTGTCCGGGAGTTTTACATACAGCCCTGCAATAGTCTCCGGACTTCTGAGTGTTCAGCGAAGCATTACATGCACAATGCTTCTTACTACTATTATTATTAATATTATCTTTTATTTGCATGATGTCAACATATACTGCAGCGCAGTACAGTGTGGGATGGAGAACAATAACATTGTATGACAAAAAGAGTACCTACAGACATACCCCGGATTAATGTACGCAATGGGACCGGAGCATGTATGTAAAGCGAAAATGTACTTAAAGTGAAGCGCTACCTTTCCCCCACTTATCGATGCATGTACTGTACTGCAATCGTTATATACGTGCATAACTGATGTAAGTAACGCATGTGTAACAGGCTCTATAGTCACCCCGCTTGCGCACAGCTTCGGTACAGGTAGGGAGCCGGTATTGCTGTTCAGGACGTGCTGACAGGCGCATGCGCGAGCTGCCGTTTGCCTATTGGGCGATATGTCCTTACTCGCGAGTGTACTTAAAGTGAGTGTCCTTACACCGGGGTATGCCTGTACATGTTAAGATAAACTGAGACAATAGAAAGGATGTCCCTGCCCCCAGGAGCTTGCAGTCTAGAACCTTGGTCTGCAACCTGCGGCTCTTTGAGTAAATACATGTGGCTCTGTCTGGGGGGTCGGCCAGACGGTGGTGGGAGTTGGGCCCGGCCAGGGGTCGGGCCACACTTCTGCGTTCCGGCTGCTAGAGTCGGACCCTCACTCTGCGATCAATCCCTCACTTCCCTGGCTGTTTACTTTGTTGGCACATGGCCCAACTTCCACATCCGCCTGCATGGTCACTCCAGAGACGCCGAACCAGAGCAGGCCGCTCACCGTGCCGCAAGGTAAAATGCTTTCATTGGGTGGGGGGAGGGGTGTGGGGGGGGGGTAATTTAGTGTCTGGTGAAGGATTGCATGAGAAATACCCTGGGAGTGGGCGGAGAAAGATGGCGATAGTGCGATTATGCATGGGGGGTGGGTCGAGTGAGAGGAGGAGAGGGGTAGACCTCTAGCCAAAAAGGAGGGGAGTGAAGACCCAAGGACTGGTGTGTGAGTTTCTTAGCAAGAGTTTAGCTATCAACATCTGGACTCTGATTTGCAGGAGTACATTTTAACATTCACTTGGTAGAATGTTCTTCTGCTGCATGATAATGGGTAAATTACTGCACAGTGTTTAGTTAATATGTGGAAGGTACTCAGTGAAATAACATAACTTGCATTTTCTGGTGATCATAGTTAAGATGGATTTCTGACATTCCTCTTTACAAGACACGAGAGGGGGGGAGAGAGAAGCCATAGGACAGGACCCTAAACTGTTTGAGCAGCACATACCCTTCCGTAACGGATTGCATCTAGTTGATATTGACAACATCTTCGTAGTAATGAATTAAATTCCAGCAGACCTGCCCAACTTACCTGGAAGGCCTTGTCTAATTGAATTTGAATAATGTATAAGGGTCTGTCCTCTCGTTTGCATTACAGTTTGTGGACTGCAAGCGGTTGGAAAAGTGCTGCGTGGAAATATTTCAACGGCGTTCCAAAACGGAAAACGTTCCCATTAACCCCTATCAGTGCCGATCGTGCATTCATAATGCTGTTAAGTGCATTGACAGCCCTTCCACACGCTGTCCAGTTTTTATAATACATTTATTTCTTTTTATTTATAAAATGTGTTACCAGGAAGTAATACTTTGAGAGTTACCTCTCGTTTTCAAGTATGTCCTGGGCATAATAATACATGGTTACAAATACAGTGACATAAATGAACAGGGTATACATTATATACAAGACATTGCATGCGCAGTTAATACATGTCTCTTTGACCCCCCTCTTATGCTGATCACATGCTTTATTGCAAAGTTCTTTATTGGGACAGGCAGCCAAGGGGTTAACGGGACTGGAGAATTTGACCTTATTTTGTTTGGCGTGGACTACACCTGGCTACAGTGTTTCACTTATAGAACTATATATAGCAGATGTAGCAATTATACTAATATATTTGTTTTTGTTTACAGGAACAGCACGATCTTACTGACCTCAGCCTTGTTCCCTGGGATATCACTCAGCTGAGATACATAAGGAAAAAGACCCAGAAAAATGATTTCAAATAGCAATGGAGGCATCCTCAGCCTCAGACAGCGTGATTTATTCTCCGAGACAGAATGTTGTGATGTAGCAACTATTGTTATTTAAGAACAAAGCCTTCCAAAAGTCCATTGTCTGCGCAAAGTGGATACTTAGTTCTTGTCGGTGACAACTGTCAGTGATCATAAAGGCATAACACCGAGGTTGATGGCCATATTTTTATTTGCAAGCTTCATATCGATTGCATAAGTAGGGCCTGGTGCCGATTAGCCAGCTATGACCTGTCACATCGCGGAGATATGGCGAGCCCTATAATTCATTACTAGTTGGAAATAGGACATCGGGAAGATAACGGGAACAATGACTTTCTCTCTGATGATAAATTACCCGCCGTTGCATTATTTCCCCCACATTTAATACGGCTGCCGTATGGAACGGCGCTTCAGACACATGATCTGCATGGATCTCCTTTAACCCTTTCACTATGGCAACCTTCCATAAAGATATTTATATTTATGTTTAAGCCCTGCCACGTATAGAACTGGCAGTACGTGTCACCCTTTCCATGCACTGATTCTGTATAATGTATACGTGTGTAAGAGAAACAAAGCACCAATAACGTGGGAAGTCAAATACTGTATGAATTTAAGCCCTTGGCAATAACAGAAGCTGTGACACACTGCTTGGGACCTTTCAGCAGTCAAGGGGTGTGTGTGATGTTTACATGAGTATGTTTATTTCCTGGATTTCCTTGGTACTCTATTTGGGGTATAAAGCCTGTGTCGCAACCCCAACCAAAAGTTTTTTTTTTATTAATAAGGTATCATGGTTTGCATTTTTACAACACAGAATGTGGCTACAGATAAACGCACATGGGTCCATATTTAGTTATTGGCGCTGTGTCATAAGATACTTTACGGACCATTATGGGCCAGAATCCCTTCCGAGTGACATGCATGGAATTCCCACTGTAGCGGAGAAAGGGGTTCCTGTCCTTTTCTGTCTGATCCATACACATCTTTCCCAGTCATCTTTGGGCATTTCAAGAAGGAAAGAAATAACATTTGTCTCTGTCAAGATCCCTGTGTCGACTTATCTGTTTCGTTTGAGAGAGAATCGACCCTGGACCTGTCAGTGGAAAGGAACGCATTGCCGTGGAGACTTGAAACTTGCCTCTCCTCCCAATGAGGCAGCAAGTCCTAATTGTAAATCTGAAGTAGCATATGATATACAATTACACTTTGCATTTCCCATTGATCGCTAGATAGTATTGATTGACTTGGTTTCAAGACCTCCTCCGGTGCCTTTGCAGTGGAGGTAGGGGAAAAGGGGGGAGAGAGTGGAGAGAGAGAGATTTTTGTAGAGAGGAGCAGATAAGAGCGAGAGAGAGGATTATATACATACTATGTATGTGTGTTATATATCTATGAGTAGATATATGATATTATATATATATCTATATATATATATTATAATATACTATAATATACATAAGAAAGTACAAATCCTCCTGATGCTTATTTTGTTCCCACCATGGCCTCTCCTTTGCTTATTTCTTATCTCAAATCTATGATACAGTTCTAATTTTGAAGATTTTTCTTTTTTTGCAATGCATTCATGGCAACTAGTAGAGATAAAGCATTGAATATTCTAACACATTTGAGAAATAATAAAAGATAATGTGATTATACGGGTTGTAATTAAACAGAGTCAATCATTTTGATACTGAACAAACATTTAATTAAACCATTTGCATGCTGGAGGGTTCTGCAATGCATTTTAAAGGCTGCTTGCATTGATAAACAGTCAGTTTCATACACAACACTGATACACTGTTAGGTTAAAAAACTGTCAGAGTTAATTTCTTGCCACTTTTGACATATTTCTGGGTTTTACATAGGGGTATCCTAAGGGAAACAGAAAAAGTAGATGGTCTGCACAGTTGACAAAACTTGTTGCACAATAAGTGAAGAAAAATATGATTGGAGCTCTCTCTCTCTCAGTACCAATTTGGCAAAACTGAGGGACGGGGTGCTACCTACACAATTTCTTTAAATATAGTATGCAGACTTCATGCCCAATCAAAAAGTCACCATCTCAACTCTTAAGGAGATGCAGAAATCGCATGTGATACTTCTGCTGAGAATGTTATACTTTGGCATCAGCCTTTGGCAAGATCATTTGAGCTGACATATAAGGGCCTTCTTAGTCCTAATATATGATGAATGCTAATTGCTGCTGAAGATATAATGATCTTGCATTATGTGTAACCCATTCCGTGCTGGGTGAGCTACAGGAACACTTCTTGTTCTGGGGAAAAGTGTCAAGCAAGAAAATAAACGTGTTGCACAACATAGTGATTCTGAGTATCTCTCTCTATAGATCCAACAAACAAGATAATTGCCTCATTCCAAAGAATACACAGTAACCAAATAATTAACCACCACAAAGGGTTCTACTTGGTTATACAAGGTAGTGTTGTGTGGTTCTGCTTCTCGGCCCACTGTAAGAACCACAGAATCAGTCTTGGTGTATTTTAGGCGGTTTCTTGCATAAAATGTGACAATAATTTAAAAAAAACGTACTTTTTCAGGGTGGTTTTATAATAGTTTTGTGGTGTACATTTACGTTCTGTAAACAAAAGACATTTTGCACTGTGCAGCAAAACTCAGTCATCAAAGATGTACATCGGAGCAGACAACGAAGAGACAGTGTCTCAGAGAAAGGGGGCTTGCCCAAATATATGTGGTCCAACACACTTCATGAACATGTCAAAGCACCGGTGCAGGCCCCTCTGGTATGAAGGGGAGGCTGTATATACAGTGTGGAGCAAGGAACAATGTCTTAGTACTGTACTGTATTCAGTAAGGAAGAACCAGCGTGCTTCTCTTTACCCCACCTCATGTCTTTCCATAGAATCATTGCCTCAATGTCAGAAGCATTGTATTTCTTAGAATGCATTATTTTGATGTCACATTCTCATGTCAAATCTTCTGGGCTTTAAAAGGCACTTAAGATATCAGAAGCTGGCTGTCTCTTCCAAGCTGCGCAGGGCTAGATATTACCCGCCTGAAATTAAACTATGTGTTTTGTTTCATTAAAATGATTCATCTTCTCATTCACATGCACAGGTTAATTGCAATTTATTACAAAGACAAAAACAATACAGTGATCAGAAGTTAAGACAGAGGATTTGTAGTTACTGAGTCTGCAACCCAACGGATTCAATCTTTCTATCTGCTGATTTTCATTAGCAATAGCCAATCAGTGATTACAAGAACGCTTATTTGCAAATTAAGTAGATAAGAGATAATAATGTAAACCAAAATGTGCATGGTATTATCTGATATAATTGCACTTAGAGTTACTGTTACTGTTGAATATGTCTGCACTGCCTGTTAAGTTAAAAGCTCTTTTTTGCTTCTGTATTTAAAAAATATATATATCATAAATCTGTCTCAGTGTCGCTCCTGCTGAAATTCCTCTCCTGGTTTCCTATTAAATACTGTATTACACACACAATTCTCCGCCTCAATTTTAAGGCTTTACACTCTTCTACCCCTCCTCAGCCCTAATTTCTCGCTATGCACCATCCCGACTTTTGCGTTCTGCTCAATGATATCTTCTTTCTACCCCCTTTCATATGTAGACACCTCTCCCACCTTAAACCTCTATCACTAACTGCCCCACGCCTCTGGAATGCCCTTCCCCTCATTATCTGACTAGCACACTCTCTCTCCACCTTTAATACCCATTTTAAAACCCACCTCCTTAACGAAGCACATAGGCAGCTCCGTGGCTGATACTATACACCTCATATATCGACTGTGGCTCCTTCCAGATGCACTTACCAGCACACCTTCCTACTGTCTCTGTACGTTCTTCCTACTTACCCATTAGATTGTAAGCTCTTCAGGGAAGGGACACCTTTTCCTAATCTTACTTTTACGTCTGAAGCGCTTCTTCCCATTATGTGTTATATTATTATGTCACGTTTATTACTGCTGTAAAGCGCTATTTACATAGATGGCGTTATATAAATAAAGATACATACATACATGGTTTGTTCAAAAATGTTTTTGTATCTTTTATATGCAGAATCACAGCAAAGATACATGCTTTTGTTTGTACTTTTTGTTTGCTTTCATGGCATTCATCATATTCTTTGATAAATCCGGTGTTGTTTAATACAATGATTTAGTTCATATTGCGCTTCACAATTACAATATATTGCGTGGTACCCAGTACCCAATTTTACAGACACAGTTCCTGCCCAGAGGCTTCAATGAATACATCACATTGTCTTGAGGCCTGTTGGTTTAAATACTTAAAGTAGGAATTTTAAAGGAAAGAAAAGAAACCCAAAAACTGTTATTTTTTGAGTGCACGGAAAATGCACCCCCCCCCCCAATTTTTTTTAATATTTAATTTTATACCCCAAGCAGCTCTCCGCTTACTTGTGTCAGTTACTGTAAACGTGACATCTCTGTTCTTCAGCAGAATGCTTGTGTATGCACCTGCTTGTATCACTGCGTATCCAGCCACGTCTGTATTGCTGATTTAGAATGACAGACTGAGCACCCTACAGAGTTCTGTAAGCTTCCAACTCACATTAGACTCGACAGCCTGGATAATATACTGTAGGTAGCCATTCTGGTCCATGTGGGATTGAGCCAATTGTCTATTAATATATATATTTCCATGTACCTGTAATTAACTTATTTTCTTAATTAAATCCCCCAAATTGTTTTAGCTGATACTCATTGATTACTAGCAGTCCCCCTGTTATTAGGGAGACAGGTCATGGTTTTATTTTCACTACAGGGTTTTGTAATGTTTTTTTCAATCAGATTTAGAAGGTACTGTATATGTTCCAGAAGGAAATTACTTGAAAATTAGATATCTCTCAATGTATCTTTCCTGGGAATAAGAAGAGACAATAAGAAAAGAATTGACTGAAAATGGTTTTCATTTAATTAGCAGAGTTATAAAGCAATTCTTAGACAAATGACAATAACAACCACGTTTAAAAGGCTGTGAAAGAATATGTTACATGCATAGTTGTCTAGAATATCAAATACTGCTGGATTAGGCAAAAGTATCACCCCACTTTATAATTATTTATTCATGTATTGTTTCTCTTACTTACAGTATGTCGTTTTCCAGCCATAATCCAAAACCAGCAGACTTTAGGTAAAAACTAAAACCTGAAAAATGTTTTGAGGCAAAATCAAAATACAATTTATTGTACTAATTCTTCTAAAAAAAAAAATGGTGTTGGCGGCTATTGTGTCTATACCAGTGATTCTCACCCCTCTCCTCGCGGTCTAGGATTTTTGGCCGCTGTCATTTTGCCGCGACTAAATCGCCACCGGCGTTTAGCCGCCAGTCACCTTGCCGTCGGGACATTTCTTCGTTGGCCGCTTCGCCGCTACAGTAAGGCCCTAAATTTACTCTTTTCCCTAATTTTAATCCATAATACTAATGCTACCCCTACCCTAAAAACATTAACCCTTTACCCTTATCCCCTACCCTAAATACCTTAATCCCCTACCCTAAAAAAACTTAACCCTTTTATCCTAATCCCCTACAAACCTTAACCCTTTACACTAATCCCCTACCCTAAAAACATTAACCCTTTATCCCAATCCCAACCCTAAAAAACCTTAACCCTTAAAAACATTAACCCTTTACCCTAATCCCCTACCCTACACTAAGAACCTTAACCCTTTACCCTAACCCCCTACCCTACACTAAAAACCTTAACCCTTTACCTAAAAACCTTAACCCTTTACCTAATCTCCTACCCAAAAACCTTAATTCTTTATCCCAATCCTTTACCTGAAAAGCCTTAACCCTTTACCCTAATCCACTACCCTAAAAACCTTAACCCTTACCCTAAAACTCATGTCCTTAACCCCCTACACTTACCGCTAAAACCCCTTAAATTAACTTACCTTATTGGCAAAGCAGCCAGCTGCTGCATCCAGCGGCGGTGGCGGCATAGAGTCCCTCGGTGGCTAAACGCCGGCAGAGACTTAGTTGCGGCAAAACGCCCGGGATCAAATGTCCAATTCCGTCTCCTTAGGAGTCCCGCGGTACAGAAACTTTTAGGAATGAAGAATGAATTAGCAACCACTGGAGTGCAGTTAGTTTACATGTAAATTGAATATTAATTAGGGTTCCATGAGTATAGTCTTAGCAGACCCTGCTCTGTACACTAATACTGAACCTTGTATCTGTCGGGCGTTGATCTCATTGGCCACCCCAACATCCTTTGATGAACGTGTGATACATAGGAAGAGAAAATAACTAATTCATATATCAAGGATGAATGCAGCTGTGTTTAAGGCTGATGATAGAATAATTGTTTTCCATCAAGGAAACCAAAAAAGTACCTGTAATAAAATTTTACAAGTTAGCTGCCAACGAGTATAAACTGTAGAGCACTATATGAAATGAATTGGGTGCTGTAACTGAATCTTCTCTCAGGACAATAAGTCTAATGTATAGCCAAGGTCTGAAGAGGTCGCCCAGAGAAAACACTCATGGGCCATCTCAGAGGAGAAAGAGAATATTCTATCCCTGTCAAGATTACTTCAAGTCATAATATGTATGTGGATGTGTCCTGAAAATGTAATACACAGCCAACATTATGAGGTTCAGATAACCAGGACCATTACGAAATCTCCGAGGATCATACAGTTAACCCTATGTGAGGTCAGAGAGGATTTCTTGCATTAGACACAAGTGCAAAGTGAACTTGATTTGAAATTTGGCTGTGCTGCAATGTCATTCGCAATTAAATTCAGATTGATGTGTAGATTGGAATATTGGCCTTAAAAGCTACACAAGTGCTGATAACTTTAGCAAAACCTGAATATGTCAACTGAATCAATCTTTGTTTCAGTGCTTCCCCCCCCCCCCTCCAACTCCCCATACTCGTGCAGAATGTGGGGTACTTTGGTTTATTAATGAACAGAGAAAAGATATACAGGCTCATATCTAGTAAACAGTGCTATTTCATAAGACTCCGAAGCTAGAAGATACTGTATCTTGTAGGCCAATCGCTCAAGGTGGCGTGTGGCTGTGTTTGCACTACAAAAGTTACAATATTACACCAAATTAATAAAAGGGATTGAAAATCTGATGTATGAGGAGAGGCTAGCTAAATTTGATTTGTTTACATTAAAAAAAATGGCATCTAATGGGATATGATAACTATATACAAGTATACACTAAAAATCAGCAGTTCATTTGTGGCACCATGACTGTATATAATTCAACTTGATAGTTCATGTCCACATATTCTGGAGGTTTCCTCTCTTCTGTGAACCAACCCTCAAACAATCCATCATATATTTTACAAAGAAAAGGAAAAAAGAGGATGGGCTCCCCAGTTTATAAAAAAAATATAATTTTATTCATCCACAGGTTAAAAAATGTAGTATACAGAACAACCGGTCACATAAACAAATCCATATATACACCAGCCGCCATGTGTCACAGAAAGATACAAAAATAGTACAAATTGCATCACGTTTTACGAGTTAGACCAGGGATCTGGTAGAAAGGTCGAGTATACATATAAATAGACGATAAGCGTAAATCTAAAATAGGTTAAACTCGATGAGCATACCTTCTATGTAACTATGTAAACTATTCGATGAGAATCTAACATACAGTAGACCATTTCACATTCAAATGTGTATAGATCCACAACTTTCAGGGGCTGGTGACCCTTACTGACCCTTGCACCTAGGGTAACGAGGTGTCCAGTATTGAACTGGACTGTCCTGTATTTTCACACTGTGTCCATGCGTGTGTCCGGTATTACCTCTCTGGACATAGTGACCTGACCGGCTTGGGGGGCAGCGGGATTTGCCAGAGCAGGGCATGGGCAAGGAGGCTGGGCAGCTTCCTCCACCCTGATTGGCTGCTGCTGGGTAATGCAGCCAATCAAGAGGAGGTGTCAGCAACCTGGGGGTGGGGCCAAGGAGAGGAGGAAACAGCATGGAGCAGAGAGAGGGATGTGTGTCTCGAGCATGCCACACTTTTCACCATTGTGTCCAGTATTTTTGGAGAAGACACCTGGCAGTCCTACTTGCACCCCCCTAACCCAGAAGAGAAAGGAAGGAAGTAAAAGTTCTCTGCTCTTCAGAGGAATCTCTAGACTACATGTAAGTGCAACAGTCTCCCTGGTGCTTTCGGTGTGACACAAATGACATCACGAATCCAAGATGGCTCCCTTCTCACGTCTGTGTATGTATAATTGTATTTACATGACTCCACCAGTATATGCAGCACTTTACAAAATTACAGTGCACAGTAAATAAAGTACAGAGGTAGAAGCATCAAGGAAATTATAACATAAGGTAAAGGGAGGCCATGACCCAAAGTGATTACAATCTAAATCTGAGGAGAAATAAGGATACCCCACTTATATTTTAACTTTATTTCTAGTCAAGTGTACAGTTACATTTTTAACACTAATAAAAGCATTTTGTTTAACACTTTAGAGGTGCAACTTAATGAGAGCGCAGCTGTCTTTAACTATTTTGCTTCTGGATGGAGTCTGCTACAGCACATGTTGCATTGAAAGCTCCCGCACGGCACAGACCGTAAAATGTTTCGTTGTGTTTATTAGTACAAAGTACACATTTAAGGGGGTTTAAACCACTCCTTGATAAAGCGCCTGGGTGCGAAACGCGTAGGTGGTTCTTTTTTGTACCTCCGCTTTTTTTCTCATGACCGAAAAAATATTTGTATGGTTGTCACCCTCTCTCTCTCATTGATTTGGGGATGCGCCGCACTTTCGCCATTTTTTCCTTGCTCCCATTCTCTGCGGACTTGCAAACCAGACATTTAAAAAAAAAAGAAATCGTTGATGCTATATTTTCCTGGCTGCTGTGCCTTTCTATTTAGAAGGAACTAGGTAGGCGCTATCTTCTTTGAAACTAGCCACAATTTCATGTTCTATGGTTATCTGATGGGAGACTTCCTATTTTTGTTTTGATGTAACAGTATATGAGAATATTCACATATGTTTTGTACTCTCCATGAGCCCCATATCCCTGTTGGACTCTTTCTATCTACAATACATGTTGCATTGAAAGCTCCCGTACGGCATAGACCTTAAGACGTTTTATTGTGTTTATTGGTACAAAGTACAAATTTAAGTGATTTGAGGAGGATTTTGGAACATTTAGGTTAATGGTAAGTTTAGTTTTTTTTTTATAACTTTGATTTTATTGGGTGAAATACATCTGACATGGTAACACCATCCATTGTCTACAGTGACAACACCACATTTAGTACTTTCTTTTTATATAAAGAACCAAAAACTTGACTTACTGGACTTACAAGACGAACCGGGGGACAAGACACACTGACTATGTAGAAGGGAGGGGGGGGGGGAAGGGAGGGGGGGGTTAGAGGGCTCGAAGGGGTGTTCCGCCTATCCTCAGCCGTTCGGGCGCCGTGCATGTATTTTAGAGTAACCACTTTCTCCGAGAACCTTGGCCCACGCTCACCTGCTGTTACCTCTTTGGCTGCCTCCTACACTAGGGTCCTATTCTACCCTGGGTCCCGCTCCTCCTCCGGATTCTCTGTCGCTATGTTGTCATGGATCCCTTTCATTACCGGAGAACGCATTTACCACCTATTATTGCAGGATTGTGGTGATATCTATTCCCGGGATGTCTGTCTGTGCCAGCCAGGGCTCCCAGACTTTTAGAAAATTTGAGCCGGTGTCGTTGACCAAACTCGTCAACTGTTCCATCCGGCATACAAACCAAATTCTATTTCTAATCTTGGGGATAATCGGAATCTCTGGTTGTTTCCATACTGCTGCGATCTCGCATCTGGTGGCTGTAGCCAGATGTGCGATCAATTTATGTGTGGCGTTAGATAGCCCCTTGACTCGTCTGCCCAACAGGAACAGCCACGGGTCTAAGGGGATGTCCACTTCTAGTAGTCTCTGAAGCCAATCTTTAATCTCCTCCCAAAGCGGGTTTACCTTCGTACAAGACCACATCATATGGAATAAGTCCGCTCTCTCTCCGCACTGCTTGGGGCAGAGCGGAGAGTAGCTTTTGACAAATTTAGATAATTTAGCGGGCGTGTAATACCACCTCATCAGGACTTTATATGCGTTCTCCTTTAATGTGGTGCAGATGGAGCTTTTGGCCGCCATCTGCAGGATCTTATCCCAGTCTTCGTCTTCTAATGTCTCCCCCATATCTGCTTCCCACTGTCTCATGTAGGCCAGTTTGGGTTGGTCGTCCGTCTTTGGGAACACTACTTCCCTGTACATTCTAGATGTTAGTCCCCTTGTGTCCGTATCTCTTGAACAGAGCTGCTCAAAATTTGTTCTCCGGGGCCGAATTGGGGCTTCATTGTAGAAGGCCCTGATCTGGAGGTATCTAAAGAATTCAGTGTTTGGTAAATTGTTCTCCTCTTTAATGTGATCAAATGTTTTTACACGTTGCCTGCCCTCCAGATCTTTTAGGCGGAGATACCCAGCTTGAATCCATTTTGAGAAAATAGAGCTATCCATACCTGGAGCAAAGTTTGGGTTCCCCCAAATGGGAGTCATCAGAGAGTTCAGGGATGTGAGGTGGCACTTGATCTTTACCGCGTCCCAGACTTTCAAGGAGTTGACCATGGTCTGCAGAGGAGTCCGCATGACGGCCCGACTTTTTTTGGGCAACCAAATTAGATTCCTAATATCTATTGGTGTGCAACATGTTTTTTCTAGCGCTACCCACCTCCGAAGGTTCGGGTCTGTGTGCCACTGCACAATCTGGCACAGTTGGGCTGCTTTGTAGTAGGCGAACAAGCATGGCACCCCCAACCCTCCTCTCAAGGTCGGCCTCCTTAAGATCGCTTTGTTAATTCGTGGGTTTTTCTTATTCCAGATAAACTTTGTTATTAAGGACTGAAGCGAGAGGATGTCTTCTTTTATCAGGGGGATCGGGAGGGCCTGGAAAAGGTACAGCACTCGTGGCAGGAGATTCATCCTTACACTATGAATACGGCCTATCCACGAGATACTGCACTCCGCCCATCTCCGGAGATCCTCACGGAGAGTCCGAAACAACCTGGGATAATTTGCTTTATATAAAGCCTTATATTCTTTTGTGATATATACCCCTAAATACTTAATCATAGAGGGTTGCCATTTAAAATTAAAATTGAGTCCAATTAGTTTTTCTACTGGTTTGGGTAAATTTATATTGAGGGCTTCCGATTTGGCCTGATTAATTTTGAACCCAGAAATTTGTTTAAAGGTCCCCAAAATTGAGAAGACATTGGGCAGGGAGGTGAGAGGCTGTGATAATGTCAGGATCACATCATCTGCGTAGAGCGCCACTTTGTGTGATTGCTCTTTTACAGCTATGCCCGTAATATCCGGGTTGTTTCTGATATGTGCCGCCAAGGGTTCTACGCAGAGGGCGAACAACAAAGGGGACAGCGGGCATCCCTGGCGTGTGCCACTCTTAATTTGAAATTGCTCTGATGGGAATCCCTGGTGTCTCACCCTTGCCGTTGGCCCCTCGTATAGGGCCATGATGGCCTCCAAGAGGCGTCCCTCAAAGCCAAATGCCTCAAGCGTCCCTCTCAAGTAGGGCCAATCGATTCTATTGAAGGCTTTCTCAGCGTCCAGACTTAGTACCATTGACGGGATATTCTGTTTCTGTGCCAAATCCACCAAATCTATTATCCGTCTGGTGTTGTCCGCCGCTTGCCTTCCTCCGATGAACCCCACCTGATCTGGATGAACTAACCTGGGAAGGACGATACCCACTCTATTAGCTAGTAATTTGGAGAAAATTTTTACATCCGTATTAATCAGCGAGATGGGCCGGTAGCTCTTACAGTCTGCCGGGTCCTTACCAGGTTTATGGATCAGGGAGATTGACGCCTGAAGCATCTGAGCTGGGAACGAGGCCCCGTGTAGAATAGAGTTAAATAGCTTCAATTAGATGTGGGGCTAAAATTTTCAGGTATTTTTTATAGTATAAATTGGAGAAACCATCTGGGCCGGGCGCTTTGGCAGGCTTAAGTGACTTTACAACTACCGTTAACTCTTCTAAAGAGAAGTCCGTCTGCAACGCTTCCTTCTCCACCCTGCTCAAGGTCGGTAATTTGGCTTCTTTTAAGAATTCCCCAAGATTATCCCTCGTCTTTTGATTGTGTATGACCTTACCCCCATTGTACAGCGTCTCGTAGTAGCTTTTGAACTCTGCCACGATCCTCTGAGGATTAGAAGTAAGCTCACCCCCTTGTGTGCGAATAGTTTGTATATGATAATTAGGAATTTTATTTTGAAGTCGATTTGCTAATAGGGTGTCCGGCTTGTTCGCTTTCTCAAAGTACCTACGTCTGGACCAGCTCATCTCCTTTTCTGCCCGGGAGGCCAGTTTTATATTCAACTGCTGTTTGGTTTCTGCCAAAGCACGCAGTGTGTCCTGATTCCTAGATACTTTGTGCGCCTTAGATAGGGTCGCTAGTTTGTCCTGTAGGACTTTTATCTGTTTCTCCTGATCCCTCCGGCGCCTAGCAGCTAGGCACATGAGGGAGCCTCTGAGAGTCGCCTTGTGGGCTTCCCATAGGGTGGTGTCGGAAGAAACACTCCCTACGTTCTCAGTGAAGAAATCCTTAATCCTCTCACCAATTTCTCTCTGCAAATTTGGGATTTTTAATAACAGCTCGTTTAGCCTCCAGTTTGCTCCAGGTCTGTCTAGTAAGTTTAGAGTGCACCGCAGCTCGATAGGTGCGTGGTCGGACCACGAAATATCGTGGATCCCCGTGTGGGAGACCACTGGGACCAGTCTGTTTGATACTAGGAAGTAGTCCAGCCTACTGTATCTGTTATGGGGGTGGGAGAAGAAGGTATAATCTCTACTTTGGGGATGCTGTTCGCGCCATATATCTACCAATTGGCAATCCTTCAATCCCTGCGTGATTTGCTGAATATCTGAGTTAGGGGGGAGACTAGCGGCCGTGCACCGGTCTAACTTGGGATTCAGTGTCCTGTTGAGATCACCCGTTATTATCATGTTTCCCTTTGCCTCCTTTTGTAGCTTACGGAAGAAAAGGGAAAAGAAATCCGCTGAGACTTCACAGGGTGCATAAACTGATGCTAACGTGAGTGGTTTCCCCTGGACTGAACCCACCAGGATTAAGAATCTGCCCTCCCTATCTGCCACCTTCTTCTCGATTGTGAAGTCTATCCTGTTGTGTATGGCTATTGCTACCCCTCTCTTTTTCACTTGAGCTGATGCTAAGTGCACTACACGGAATTCTTTGTCTAAGAATTTAGGGTAACTGTCTCTGGAGAAGTGTGTCTCTTGGAGAAAGAGGAAATCGGCTTTAAGTCTCTTGTAATCTCTGAGGGCTAGCTTGCGCTTCGCTGGACCGTTAAAGCCTTTAACGTTGTGTGAGATACATCTGACCTCGTTATTCATAATATTTTATTTGTGACCTTTTTCCGCCGGAGTAGTCCTGGGCCATTCTGGGTCTTCTGGACGATGGGGAGTTCCCGCACTTTGTCTCTTTCTGTCCTCTGCAGCTTCTCTTCTGTGCCCTGCTAGGGGGATGGGGTACGTGGGGGGGGGGAAAGTGACACAGAGGGAAAGCACATCAAGGGTTACAACAGAAAGACCACAACACAAATACATGTAAACATATAAAACTATGGTATCGGCTCCGGGACTTCCCTGTCCCACAGCCCATCCCAATGCCTTTCGGGTAGAGGCATTAGCGGGTCCCAAACCTCACCCCCTCCCCTCTTCCCCAAGGACTTTTGTCGGATCTGGGGGTCCCTCCCCCTTTCCGACCCCATTGAGGCTCATGCCGACTCCGGGGTAGACCATCCGGCACCCACCCCGTGTCCGCGCTCCCTTTTACACCCTGAAAACTGGGGTTTCCCCCCTTACATGTCTCGCCAGGCATGTCCACCTGCTTTTTTGTCCGGCTGCCCGCCGTAACCAGGCCCACGTGTTGTCAACCTGCGCATGCTCTCTGTCTTGTCTTGCCTAACCCTGCCTCGCCCTTCTCTGAGCTTAGTCCTCCCCTCTTTTATAATTCTCTAATAACTAATTGATAGTTCCGCTCTTACTTCCCCCTGCCATCTTCTAACTTCCTTGTACTCTCTACGTCCTTCTCCCTACTCTCTTCCCCTCCCAATCTTTTCTCCGCTGCTCCCTGATCCCTTCTCTCTCTCTACTTACTGTCCTTTCCCTCCTATTCTGTAACTTGCTTCCTCTTAGTTCTGACTCTACCTCCTCAACTCGCTTTCTACCCCTATAGCCTGCTTCTGCTCGTCCTTCAGTTTATCTTCCCCCTTCCTCTTTCCCTACTTCCCCCTGCTTTTCTACTCCGTCTCCCTTTCCTCCCACTCTCTATCATCCTCGCCTTCCTTATTTCCCTGCTACTACTCTGTGGCGGCTGGCTCTGTATGACCCTCCGGTACAGCGTCCCTGGGTCCTGCGGGAGTTCCGGCGCGTTGAGGCTCCAGAAGATGACGTCATCGGGTTCTGTGTCTGCTGCCTCCTCCAAGATGGCGTCGCTCTACGAGGTTCCGGCTAGGTTGAGTTTCCGGTTTCCTGCTTCCGGTCGCCATTTTGGGAGATGCCCTGCCACGAGGCGGAGGTGGTGCGTGCTCTCTCTTCCCGCCTTTGGAGATCTTCCGCCATCTGCGTCTCACTCTGGCACTCACCATGCTTTAGCTCCGCCGCCATCTTTCGCCACTTGCAGGTAAGTTCCCAGCAATTTATTCTGTAGGGGTTCTGCTTTTGTCTGTCTCGCGGTGCATTTCCCCCTCCCCCCCCGTCGGTGATTGCCGTACTGTCTGTAACTGTCCTGGAGCCCACCGCCGGCACTTGTCTCACCAAGGATCTTGAGGCGGGCCATGCTGACTCTGACGCAGGGCTGGGACACCGTAGGTTCTGGACAGGCGGGCATAATGTCCACTTAGGCGGGCAGTTTCGGGGGTTAACAACCGGACCTTATAACTTTGGCCACAACTTTGGAACTTTGAATGAGCGCAACCGTGCGCTTTTGTGGGGCTACCACCGCTGCTTCTCAGCGCTTTTTCCCTTTTGCTTTTGGTGAACCATTCCCTCCACTCCGGTTCTAGCGCCACCGCCTCATCCACCACTTGCGCAGGGGCATCTCTTAGGCCCAGCTTTGCCAGGAACTCCGGGCCCTCTGCGGGGTCTTTCATAGTGAATGCCCTCCCGTTCCTTGTTACTTGTAACCCGAACGGAAAGGTCCACCTGTACCTCACGTTTTGGTCGCGGAGGACCTTTGTGAAGGGGAACAGACCACGGCGTCTGAGTAGTGTGGCTGGGGACAGGTCTTGAAACACAAGCATCTTGTTGCCCTCAAAGTCCACTGATGCCAGGGGCCGAGTTTGTCGCAATATGGCCTCCTTCGTTGTGAAGAAGTGCAGCTGGGTAATTATGTCCCGCGGTTGCTCGTTTTGTACCGGGCGCGCCCGGAGGGCCCTGTGGCATCTATCTAGGGCCAGTGCGTCCCTGTTGAGGTCGGGGAGGAGGGTTTCCATCCATCTGGTGATGTATTCATTGCAGTCTCCCACCTCCTCTGTGACCCCCCGGATCCGCAGATTATTCCTTCTATCCCGGTTCTCTGCATCTTCCTGCCGTTCCCGCAACTCATCTATCTGTCGCTGCAGGTCCCCCGTTTTTTTGTCAGTCTTTTTGACCACCTTTATTGTCTGGTCCACCTTTCTCTCCAGGTCGTCTGTTCTCGTGCCCAGCTTTACTACGTCTCTTTTAACTTCTTTAATTTCGGCCTGTAGGAGTGACTTGAGGTCGTTGTACAACCTCTCAAAGTCGCATCTCCTAACAGGCAACAAGGCTTGATTGCTGGGGCCCTCTTCCTCACCTTCTAACTCCGTGTCAGTGTCCGGGTTTGAAGATGGCGCCATTTCTTCCAGGCCCCCGCTTGTGCTTGCTCCGCCAAAATATGCCCGAACGTCCGCCGATTTTGGCTTTTTCTGTGTGACGGGTTTTTTCGGGGCCATCCTGGGGTATTCAGAGGGGGTGCCTGCTGCTTTTGGTTTGCGAAACTTTATTTTTTTGGGGTGTTTTCAAGTTATTCTGTTATGCGCGGCACGGAGCTAGAGACTTAGGCTGCCATCTCCGTGTCCTTCGCGCATGCGCCTCCGGTAAGTTTAGTTTTAACCCATTTTAACACATATTTATATATATATTTCTATATCTATATACTATATCTCATATCAAGACTGATATTACGCAGATGACTGTCCAGTAAGGAGAGACAGCACATACGGGATATACTTCAAAGTGATGTATTTGAACACTCAAAAAACAACGTTTTGTTCCTGCAAACGGAACCTTCCTCAGGGTTGCAGGAACCGAAACGTTGGTTTTTGAGTGTTCAAATACTCACTTTCAAGTATATCCCGTGTGTGCTGTCTCTCCTTACTGACCATCATCTGCTAATATCATCCTTATTATTCTGTATGGGACTAGCATCAGGAGTTCTTTCTGTATTGTGTGTGCCAGCTGCTGTGACCAGTTATATATATATATTATATATATATATATATATATATATAATATATATATAATATATATATATATATATATTTACAAAAACACAGAAAAAACGGCGCACCCATAGCGTAAAATTGTATAACAATAAATTTATGGAGTAAGGGATAAAATGCACACTCACAAACAAAGCTGAAAACAATGCGTTTTGAGTACAACTCAGCCCATTCAGATGCAGGAACCCAAGGAGGAGGACTTCGGTGTGATGTCCGCGGTGTGTCTTGCCACAATAGCTCCTCTAGGTCCTGGCAGGGACCGAAAGCCACGAGGGACGCCGCCTTCCCCTCTCTCCGGTGCTACACAGAGCATACACTGAATAGAGTCTCGCGTGAACTCGATGATGTCAGCGAGGTTTCAGCCGGAGAGTTCACAATGTAAACAGGAACTCAAATGTCTGAATGGCTGGTAGCAAAATGCTAGCAAAGTAGCAGGAGTGCAATAATGTAGATGAGTGCATCTCCTGATGAAGTCTCGCTTGAGACGAAACGCGTAGAGATTGCTGTGGAGCCTACTGTCCCGTTTATAATATTTATTTGCACTCATCTACATTATTGCACTCCTGCTGCTTTGCTAGCATTTTGCTACCAGCCATTCAACATTTGAGTTCCTGTTTACATTGTGAACTCTCCCCGGCTGAAACCTCGCTGACATCATCGAGTTCACGCGAGACTCTATTCAGTGTATGCTCTGTGTACACCGGAGAGAGGGGAGGAGGCGGCGTCCCTCATGGCTTTCGGTCCCTGCCAGGACCTAGAGGGCTATTGTGGCAAGACACACCGTGGACATCACACCGAAGTCCTCCTCCTTGGGTTCCGGCGTCTGAACGGGCTGAGTTTGTACTCAAAACCGCATTTTTTCAGCTTTGTGGTGAGTGTGCATTTTATCTCTTACTCCATAATTTATTGTTATACAATTTTACGCTATGAGTGCGCGCTGTTTATTCTGTGTTTTTGTAGATATCCTAAGAAGTGGTGTTCCCTTCATTTGGGCTGCAAGACTCTTTGGATAGCAATTGGAACATTTTGGGATTTGTATATCTTTTACATATATTTATCTGGACATTTTCTTTTTTGATATTTTATTATGTATTTTATTGGTTCATTATTTTAATTTTTTTACTACATCCACTGTGCTCAGCATAGGTATTTTACTTTTATTTGTAATAACATTTTCCATTTCACTTTTATTTATATTTTTACTCTATAGAGATTTTATATAGTGATAGGTTGGCGCTAATATATTTCTTCTTTTGTTGTGATATATATATAATTTGAATCAGTAGGCTGATTACACTGAAATATGAAATACTAATGATACAGTAGTTCCATAATCTAGGGAATGATATAGAAACCACAAAATCTGGGACAAATGCAGAAAATCAGAAGTGAACTGGAACCGTGTAAACATTGGAAATTATATACAGTGAAAGGTCTGGTTACTGCAGAAACTGTGAATCAACCATACACATACCGCTCATCAAGTAAAAAGCACCACAAATGAAGTTAAATGTTTGTTAAGAAAGATTTGGAACAAGCAGTTTGAAGTTCTGGATAATAGCCATCTGAGAGGCTTGAATCCCCAATAACCCCTTTATTACCAGTAGCGGGCCTGCAACATATTTGTATGTACTTTGCAATGCCTTATAGGTCTCTCTGGCAGCAAAACGGTTAAATGAATGACTGGTTTTAAGAGTTTTAATGAGCTACTGTATGAATGCTTGGATTTTAAAACATACAGATGCATTTTTATGAAAACCTATACAGATTTAGAGTAAAAAGACAAAAAAAGCGCAAAACGCAAATGGTGAAGTATGTCATAATATGAATATTTTAGTGATAAGGAGGTGAGTATTCTGCGTACTCAAAGTTGAACAATAAAGCATTCACGTGCAACATTGCACGAAGTAACCACACCTGTATTCATCAGGGTTGGTGGTCTGGAATGTGTAGCCCCAGTGACGCTTCGTCGCTATTTAGATGTCATCTGCGTCTCTCACAACCGGGACGTCTCACGGTCAGCAGCCAAGGTCCTCGAGCTGCCAGAATCAACACACCGCTTGGAACATCCGTTCTGTGTGAAACACTGTGTGCACCCGAAATGCGGAAGTCTCTGTAACTAGCAAAGCACGTGTGCGCGCAGAGGCGCTCTCACTGCATTCAAGACCGGCGCACCACCGGCACAGCGTTCAGTCCCGACGCTCGCGCACCTCGATGACGTCATTTGTAGGGTGTAAAGTACACACGGAACGCACTCAAGCAGTGTTAAGTGCCGTGAGTACAGAGAGAAACTCACGCACTTTACAGTACTAGCAATAGGGTTAAAAAGGTACCATATAGTATAATAATCCACGCGTTTCGAGCTGGAAATGCTTCTTGCTTCTAGAAACGTCGTTGGATTATTATACTATATGGTACCTTTTTAACCCTATTGCTAGCACTGTAAAAGTGCGTGAGTTTCTCTCTGTACTCACGGCACTTAACACTGCTTGAGTGCGTTCCGTGTGTACTTTACACCCTACAAATGACGTCATCGGAGTGCGCGAGCGTCGGGACTGAACGCTGTCGCGGTGTGCCGGCCGGCTTGACTGCAGTGAGAGCGCCTCTGCGCGCACGTGCTTTGCTAGTTACAGAGACTTCCGCATTTGCGGCGTGCACACAGTGTTTCACACAGAACGGATGTTCCAAGCGGTGTGTTGATTCTGGCAGCTCGAGGACCTTGGCTGCTGACCGTGAGACGTCCCGGTTGTGAGAGACGCAGATGACATCTAAATAGCGACAGGAAGCGATCCACTGGGGCTACACATTCCAGACCACCAACCCTGATGACTACAGTGTGGTTACTTCGTGCAATGTTGCACGTGAATGCTTTTATTGTTCAACTTTGATGTACGCAGAATACTCACCTCCTTATCACTAAAATATTCATATTATGACATACTTCACCATTTGCGTTTTGTGCTTTTTTGTCTTTTTCTCTTAGTTTGTGTGAGTGCCGAGCCACTCTCTGATTATAGCAGCACACGCTAATACCAACGGTTCTGTATGGTTTGCATATTTATTACTTTCACAGTAGAGTAGTACCCTGTATAGCACTATATTTGCTTTATTTAGCATTAATATATAAGGGTTCATTTGAATGGTACACTTTTTAACATAGTTATTAACACGGTTAAGGTGTTTTTTTGGGTAGCGCACTTCATTTTTATCTACAGATTTAGAGTATCTACAGTTTATTTGGAAAAATGATATATACATATACTGTATATATAACATCATTATCTTCAGCCCTTGCCAATCCACTGCTGGATGAGGCCTCCCCAATGATCTTTCAAGTACTGCTCTTGCCATTTCCTATTTTCTTCCTCCAATCTTTTGATCATCGTCTTGGTCTTTTGCTATCCTTTGGAATCCAGTAAAGTACCATCTTTGTCCAGCGATGTTCATCGCTTCTTGTGTTAGGTCTGGCCTCTATCTTCGCATTTAGAGTCCAAATTTCACATCCATATGTAAGCACAGGCAGAAATCACGGGTCAACCACTTTCCTCTTCATGCACAGTGTAAGTTTCTATCGAAAGACTGTCATGTTTCTTCCAAATGTACTCCATCCCATATTCATTCTCTTATGGATTTAATTTGAAAGGTTCCCATCCATTGATACTTGCTGGCCAAGGTATATACTGTATAGTTTAACTTCTTCTAGTTCTATGCCATTTATTGAAATCTTTGTAGAGTTGACTAATATCTTTGCAGAGTTAACACATTTGTTGAACATCACTTACTGAGATGTATATGGAAGTCCTCCACCTTCTTACTTACTTTATTGACTTCTCTGATTTGTTGCTGGAGTTCTTCTAGACTTGTGGCAAAAATAACAATGTTGTCAGCATATCGTAGGTGATTCATGTATGGATTTAGTTTCCTTCTTCTCAATTTAATATCTACTCAAACAATTCTTCAAGGAAAAACTTTGATGACATTATGTGTCCCTGATGGGTCTTGAACCCTGGTGTTCCTCCTTCCCATTCTGGAGTTCTCCCACTCTGCCACCAGGACTGCTATTGTCTGCTGTTGGTTGGACTCTCTGAGGCTTCTAATTGCCTAATCCCCAGTCCCTGTCCCTCACCTCCAGCCAGCCCTATATAAGACCTCGCCTTACTGCTTCCTGTTACCTGTTTATAAGGTTCACCCTGTAGACTAGCTTGCTGCCACTTCGCTGCTCCTGTTTCGCTGTTGCTGTGTACCAGACTCTTTTTGAACTTTGCTTCCCTGTCTCCCACCTCTGACCTCAGCCTGTTTACTGACCATTGCTACGTGTTTGCCGTTAGCCCTAACCTCTGCCTGTGCACTGACCACTGTCAGTGGCCTGTCCCAGCCACTGGACTAAAGCCCCACATTAGCTCCCCATGACACCTTTTATGATTAGTTTTCTTACTTGTATCTTCATGTAATCTATTAGATGATGTGGCCTTCTTGTAAATCTTCCTTCTAACATCAATGTACACTTCTTCAACATTTTTACTTTATAATGCATTTAAAACGGCTGTGGTCCAGATGGTGTAGATCGTATTAATTACTTTGGGAAATCACTTCTTGTGCACCTTGGATGTAGTCCATTGCATTGTATCCTCTCCAACATCCTGCTACTTTTCAAGACTAGGAAATGTTCAGGGTCTGTTGCAGATGATTAGTGAGTATCTTTGTAAAAAATTATTTTTATTATTGTTTGTTTATAAAGCACCAACATATTCTGCAGTGCAGTACACTGGGGTACATTGACTATTTAATATCATTATTTTATATCCCTATTACATGTTTTAATCCCTTATTATTGTAAGTATATCACTAATGTTGACAGTATTGAAATACAGTGTGTGCGCCCTTTACACTTTCTCTTTGGGTACAATGGGTGAACAGAATTATATCAACGAACAGAACTACATACCAACTAAGGACAAACAGATACAAACAGTAATGAGGACCATGCACCAGAGAGCTTACAATCTAGATGGAATAAGGGGCAAAGTTGAAACAAAAGGTACGGTGACTGTACATTGTGGGACCGAGCACGCCTCAGGATTTATTGGCCCAGCCACATAGCTGGTTCTGTTAAAGTTTGGGGGTGTGGATATAAGGAGGTATGTATGTATGTATATCTTTATTTATATAGCGCAACTAATGTACATAGCGCTTCACAGCAAGTGTTAGATAGTATAGAGTTCGTAAGTGATTGGAAGTAGACTGACTGATCTGTAGTTCTTGAGGTCTGCTTTGTCTCCTGCTTTGTCCCATGAGGGTAACTACAATATGGCATTGCTCCATTGTTCTGGAATTGTAGTGTTCTTAAAGCAACATGTATGGAGTTTTGCACGGGTGTCTCTACTTCTTTCTCAGTTTCTTTCCAAATTTGTGTTGTAACTCTATCTTCCGCAACGGTCTTCCCATTCTTCATGGACTGTTTTTGACTTTGCTACTTCTTCTTGAAGGATAGTACGACATGGCTGGTTTCTTCTCGCTCTTCCCCAGCCTGATTATGACTTGTGTTATTTGTGTTTTTGTACAAATTCGTCAACTCTCTCTTTTTAATACGCAAAGTTTATTGAAAATGTTACTGCTTCAACATATAAAAAAAATTCTTAAAGGAGCACTGAATATTGGCTGGGACCAGGAATAGCTGGATGTGCCACGGCTGCCAGACCGTGGGAAATGTAGAGCATGAATAAAAGTCGTTCATTAGACAAGTCATTTTTTCCATTTGGCATAGGAACCAGATCTTATTACGAGTTTTGGCCAGTGACGGAGTGTCACTTTGTTTCCATAGTGCTGATATCTCTGTTCTGGTTGCGATTGCAATGTTGGCGATTAGTTTGTTTTCAGACATTGGCAGATCTTTGTGGGGTTTGCTTAAAAGAAACAATGAAAGGTCTAGTGGGATATCTAAATGTATTATTCTTTGTAACCAATCCCTGCCTTTCCCCCAAAGATTTGTGATCCTCGGGCTAGACCAGCAGTGCGCAAACTGGGGGGTGCAAGATTATTTAGGGGGGGAGCGGGCGGTTGCAGAGGCCCTGTGTTCTTTCCCCAAGGCATTTAAATTAATGCTGGGGGATCGCATGAGGCCTCTGCAACTTCACTCACCTTCTCTTCGGCAACGTGGCGTCAAATGATGCAACGGAGTCATGTGACGTCACGTTGGCATGGCAACGTGATGTCACGTGACCCCGCAGCGTCAATATATTATTATAGGGAACCATGTTTATGGTTTTGAAGCAAAAGGGGGCATTGTGTGCTCATTTGCATGTCATTTCCCAGAATCCCTTGCTGCAGTGGAAGTGCTGTGTGCTGGGTGATATTCATGAAAGGCGGGGTTGCAGACCTGTCTAAGACATGCAAATGAGCACACAGTAATATTTCCATTTCACACACACACACACACACACACGCACGCACGCGCACGCACGCACACACACACACACACACACTCTCACACTCACACTCACACTCACACTCACACACACACTACAAAAAGACATTTGGCAAAGGAATGTAATTAATATGAAACTCCTATTACCTTCTTCACTGCCAGTCGAAAAGATGCACTATATTGTTACATAGTTACATAGTTACATAGTAGATGAGGTTGAAAAAAGACGTTGGTCCATCAAGATCAACCTATGCTAAATTTAGACAACAGATACTTTATCCTATATCTATACTTACTTATTGATCCAGAGGAAGGCAAACAAAAAACCCCATTAAGGGGAAAAAATAATTCCTTCCTGACTCCAAGAATTGGCAATCGGATTAATCCCTGGATCAACATCCTTCCTATGTTTACTTATTTGGTATATCCCTGTATACCTATCCTATCTAAAAAGATGTCCAACCTTTTTTTGAACAAATCTATTGTATCTGCCATCACAGTCTCCATGGGTAATGAATTCCACATTTTAACTTACCTTACTGTACAGAACCTTTTCCTTTGTTGCTGGTGAAATTTCCTTTCCTCCAATCTTAAGGAATGGCCCGAGTCCTTTGTACTGTCCGTGGGATGAATAGTTCTTTTGAAAGCTCCTTGTATTGTCCCCGAATATATTTGTATATAGTTATCATATCCCCTCTTAGATGCCTCTTTTCTAATGTAAATAAATCTAATTTAGCTAGCCTCTCCTCATAAGTTAGATTGTCCATCCCCATTATTAATTTGGTGGCTCTTCTCTGCACTCTCTCTAGTTCCATAATGTCTTTTCTTAGGATTGGTGCCCAAAATTGTACTCCATATTCAAGGTGTGTCCTTACTAATGCTTTGTAAAGGGGCATAATTATGTTTACTTCCCTTCCATCCATAGCCCGTTTGATGCAAGATAAGATCTTGTTTGCCTTTGCAGCCACTGCATGACTTTGGGCACTATTGCTAAGCCTGTTGTCTACAAGCACTCCTAAATCCTTCTCCATCAAGGATTCCCCCAATATATCTCCATTTAATTGTCTCATATAAAATAATGATTTGTGATCATTCATGTAGATACAATGCATAAAAAGTATATTTATCAGCTGGCAAACAGGTGCAAATAAAGATCACCAGATACAGTATATCAAAAGCAGATAGGACCATATTTGCTCCTGTATAAGACACTTTCTGTTCTGGAAGACGCCTTCCAGTCGCAATCAAGCGACTGTGGGTCATAAATTGGCATATTTACTACTGGAAGTGATGCTGGAACGTGTTTTATGGAACAGCGTCACTTAGTAAATATGGCCATAGACATTTTTCCTTTTCAAAGTGGGCATTGTTGTCCATTTCTCCAGGTGTTATAACATTTTAGATTTCATTTAATCCCTGGCATTTTCCAGATTCTATTCCAATCATTTTTTGAGTTTATTTACTGTTTTGTGTTCTAACTTCCTCCCACCTTCCAGTTTCAGAATAAGATACTGTTCTAGCATTTCTTTCTCAGATACGTGTCTCCATTCTGTACCTTATTGATACACTTGATTATTTGTATTTGAATGTAAATAATACTCTCACTTTCCTTTCTTTCTCCCAGACAATCATGCGGAGAATCCTCCTCGGGTAAAGACACAGTATAACATCTCATGCATAGTGTGAATGGTATTTATGGAATAAACCTTACTAAAACCAGCTCTTACCAAAACATGGAAACACGTTTAGCCTCCTTAATGTATCCTTCAACAGTTAGAAGCTATTCTAGTTCTATTTGCATTTCGATCTCCTACAGGAATCTCTATTTTCATAATCCTTCGCCGGGTCTGAGGACTTTAAAATGCTCCTGTTTTACAAAAACGGTGTGGGTTTCAGGATTTGGAAGTCATATTTTGCATCTAATTGTCATTTTTCAACAGATCTGCCACAAAAAGGTTTGTGTGAATAGTTTGCTCTGAATATTGTAAAGAAACCCAGCATAGAACATGGTGCAGTTTAATATTTAAAAGCTTGCAATGTTATCTTGTTTATGAATCCTTAAACCCCTCGGCTCTTTATTTTGGCAAAGCACTTTAAAGTGTATTTTCTTGCCTGGTGTTTTAGCTCTGTATTCAGGAGTTATCATCACTGTCATTTCATCCACTTCGGATTCAACATGAAGTCAAATAACAATTCTGCAAGAGAAAATGGGGGGTCTTGTAGTAAAGCGTGAAGGAATATTTTAGTGACTGCATTTCAATAGCCGTAAGATGCCACTAGGCCATTTAGCTTAAACCCCAAATGTAATTTTCTTCGCATAAGTTTAATTGGGACTTTGGCTTTTCCCCATTTGCTAAAATGCTGAGAATTCACGCCTGTGAATAAAATCTGTGCTTGAGTTTGCTTTTTTTAAATCGAAAATATGGATAATATTTTACGTATGTGCAGAGAAACTTACAGACACCCAGGGCTCGTGAGGTGTGAAATGGGGCTCGCAACACTGCCAACTGGGGGTGGGGGTGTGGGGGTGTAGTCAGAACTGTAGTACTGGGCCCCGGGAAATCTGTGTGCGGCCCTGCTTGCAGCACGAGAAAGTGCCTTACAGCACTGCTTAGCAAATATGGGCCTACAATCTCTAAAGAAACAATCTTATGAACCACTGAGGCACAGGAAGATAAAGTGATTTAGGTAACAAGGAGCCCAGTGATTTAGGTAACAAGGCGCCGGGCGCAGCGGGACCCAAGCCTTACCCCATATGCCACTAAGGTCCTCCTCCGGATACTCTGCAAACCCCGTGCTTCGCATGTCAGCGTTACACATTCCCCTGCAGCAGTGCATCTCTGTGACTGGTTATCTAGATCATCTCCGTGCTATAATAGGAGGTAATGTGACAGTGGGTGGCAGGTCAGGGTTTGCACGTGGCTGCACACTCCTGCCTCCAACCTACCCAGCTCATCTCTCCAAGTGATGCGGAATATCTTTAATGGAATGAAAGGGTGAGATTTAGTCACAGGAAATGCTTTAAAAAAGGTCACCTCCATGACACCCCCCACTAAATGGAAACGGCTCGACTCAACAGATAGTAATTACCCTATCGATCAGCTTCTAAGTGGATAAGTTAGCCTACCTACCAAATTATCTGAGTACTTTCCAGTTTGCAGATGGTGTCTACATTAACCCCTTCTTTGCTGTATGAGCCCTCCGTGCATTCCATTGGGTTTAGCTGAGTAACCCACTATAATATACCCCAATAAAGTCAGCGTCCACTTATTTACAGCACATAGTAAAGAATTGTATGCAACTGTGGCAGTTAGGGTGGCCAGGTGTCCGGTATTGAACTGGACTGTCCTGTATTTGGATACTCTGTCCAGTAAATAATGTGAGGTACTGTAATACTGGACATGTATGTGTCCGGTATTTTCCTCCCTGGACATAGTGACCTGACTCACCTTTCACCATTGAGTTCAGTATTTTTGGAGAAGCCACCTGGCAACCCTAATGGCAGTGAAGGAGTTAAAATAAGGATAGACGGTGGTTTAAATATTTTTTTTTTAAATTACTGTATTTCACTTTAATATTTCTAAGTAGCAGAAAACTCCCAGCAAAGTTGACAATGAAATGGTGCTCTATAAAAGTAGATTATTATGCTGGACCCATTGCAGGTTTAACCTGCGTTTTTATTTGTCATACTTTCCTTAGGGTTCTTTCTACAGGGATTTTGATTGGTTGCATCTTGTTTTTGTATCTTCTTTGTGATAATTGTAATACGCTGTGGATATTTTCCAGAAACACCACCTATGCTCTGGGATGAGCATTACTTCCAAATGTTTGCAATAGATTGCAGGGACAGCTTCAAATAGAGCAAAAGCAGAGCGACCCGAGTGTTATGTACAAGTTTGTGTGTGCAAATCTGTGCCCCCAGTCTTACATTAAACACTAAACAGTGACACACAGTGTCCATGGCCAGACATAGTCAGTACACATGCTATATCATGTTTTAGAGCAGCGGTGCGCAAACTATGGGCGCGAGATTAACTATGAGGGGGCCAGGGGGGCAGGGTTTACAGAGGAATGTAAATTAAGGGCCAGGGAAGTGGTGAAGGCCTCTGTAAACCTTACGTACCGTGGTTCATCCGGCATCTGGAGACGCGTCGCCATGGCAACGCGGTGCCAAATGCCGCAGCAGGGTCATGTGACGTCACATTGCTATGGCAACGAGATGTCATGACGCCCAGACGCCGGGAACCACGGTAAGGAGGAGGGAGGGAGGCGCACGGAGAGCAGGACAGCAAGCAGGGGGGGCGCAGGGAAAAATATTGCGCTCCCCTTTTTTAGAGACTGTGAGATTGCTGGGGAATCTCTTTCAGATATAAATGGATGATAAGATGTAAGTGGGGGCAGTGTCGTTGAGAGCTTTGTAAGTCATAGATAGGGTTTTACATTTGATTCTGGGATGGGAAGCCAGTGTAGGGAAGCAGTGTGGTGGATCTACAGAAGTGGAGCGTTGAGTGAGGTAGATGAGGCTGGCAGCAGCATTTGGATGGATTGGAGTCGGGACAGGTGGACAAGGGGAATGCCAACTAGAAGCTTGCAGTAGTCAATTGCAGGACAAGATACGTGAGTGAATTAGGAAATTGCATCATGAAAGAGAAAGGGGCGTAACCTGGCGATATTTCAGAGGTGGAGACGGCAGGACTTTGTGAGTGACTGAATGTTGATGAGATTGTGGTGTTATCGACAGTGAGGGAGAATTTGGGTGTAGCGGTCAGTGGAAGGGGGAAAGAGTATTAGTTCAGTTTTGGACATGTTAAGCTTCATATAACGATATCAAATGACTTTGTAATAGTGTAACCATTGCTGTCCCGAGACACCGTTCCAATAAGTGAGACTCGAAACCAACGAGTGGATTTTAATACATTGCAGACAAGTTCTTCATCACATTTTCTTCCGTGTGCATTGATATTACATTGTCTGTTTGTTTATTCATTAACTTATGTTCACGCACAGCCGCTAAAACCCGAATATAAAGGTTCCCTTTATTTATTTTTTCCTTCTCGAAAACAATAAATTAAACATAGTATGAAATGCAAAAAGGTTTCTTTGAGACATCTAATATTTGAAGACTTAATTCATTTTCCTAGTGTATAAGACACAAGGCTATTACATTTTTTTTTTTAAAGCAGTGATCTCCTGAAGCCGCCACATTATGAGAGCTTTCTTCATAAAGATAAATGGTTTCTTTGCCAAATCGAATGCAGATTTGAAGCAAATTAAGTTAATGTTCAATGGTACAAGGTAGAATGGATGAGGGGGACTGTTTTATTTTGCATTGTAATAACCATATACACCTAAATCAATAGCCGTGGAAAAAAAAGGCAATAATATCGTACAACGGCAGGAAATGAAATATAGGAATATGAGAGTGGAGAAAGACTGTAAAAGTGAAAGGATTTGTATTGGAATAATGACATTTCATTAAAAAGGGAAGGAGCCATATTGAATATAAGCTCCTTCCAGTAAATCCTACTTCTTAGAATAACACTCGAGGTGAGTTAACGTTTGCTTTCCCGTCCTGATGAAGGATAATGCTGTGTTCTTTATGCGCTGCTGTAATTTAACGTTCAAAGAAAGCATGGATGCTCAAACGAACTGTATGTATTTTTAAAGTTCTTTGTGTTTTCATTAATATTTGATGTAGCTCTGTATATATTTGCAATGGTATATGTGCTGCACACTTGCAGCTGAAAGCTAAGGGACAGACAAGTCACTTGCAGTCCCATTGTTACAGCTCAGGTCTGCCCAGTAATCTGTATAATTAGTGAAAAATACAATACCAGACAATAGACTTTGATAAGTAATGTGCTTGGTATTTTGTTTGTTTGCCTTCACTTATAAATAGATTGGCACCAATTCTTCTAGGTACTGTATTAATTAGGACCAGTGGAAGGTCAAAAATGGTGGTGCTGTGTCTTATTATTATCCATTTAACCCGAGTCCTTATACAAGCCATACATTTTCCATTTAGAGCCAATCAATGTAATTATTTTTTGTTGTCTCAACTCAGAACTGGACTTTGACAAACTCATTCCACAGGACCTATCACGCGGTCATCCAGTCGAAATGATTATTTTTTTTAACTACTATTGACCTGGCATTCAAAGAAATGTTTATTTTGCTCCCATTGATTTACTTTAAAGCGCCATGCATAGTGATCAAGAAACGATCAATTAATCTCTATTTCGTATGGAGAAATTAATAGATTGCTTACAAAATATACAGCGTAGAAAAGGGGTGGGCAACCCCAGTTCTCAAGGACCACCAACAGGTCAGGTTTTCGGGACATCGCTGCTTCAATGGCTCAATCAGTGGCTCAGCCTTCGACTGCATCACCTGTGCTGAAGCAGGGATATCCTGAAACCCTGACCAGCCGTTCAGGACTGGAGTTGCCCACCCTTGGCTTAGAAGAAGACAAGGAAAATGTAAAGGTGTCAGACTCGGGCTTGTGAGGTCTGCAGATTCCCAGGCTGAGGCAGTTCCACTGGCCAGTGAAGATTCACATTTCCCAGAGATCCGAAGCCAGGAGAGGTTTATACCAAAGCAGACCTGCTGAAGTCTTTAAATGCTCTGTATACCTCATTAAAATGTGAGCGTGAGATCATGTTTACTGATCGCAAATATGTTGTAAGATGAAAACGCACAAACAATTTGTCTATGTATGTGCAAAATGAAAACATGATAATATTTCAAATGAAAGACCGCGGCGACTTATTTTTAATACAGTGCACTGTAGTGTTTGTACCAGCGCTGCATGGAGGTGGTTATTGGATTAGGGTAGCTGTTGTGATTATGCTTCATATGCAGATTTCTTTACAACATTTGCATATATCTGATCCAATGCAAAGATTTTGTCACTACTTAGCAGCACTGGTATTATTAAAGGGCATTAAGAACCGGGCGTGCAGCTGGGCTGTTATTGATCACAACGCTGTTAAATCATTTCCTGTTGCTTCATCTGCATTGTACTGCAACCAAATGACATCTCTGCATGTTATCACCAGTCTGTGTTGTTCTTAATCAAGCATCCCACCTTTGTTTTGCCGTCTAATGAATAATTCACACATTGAGACATATTATTGTTTGATCATTTACATCCTCACAAGTTATTACTGCTGCTGAGGTAACAACGCCGTGCTCACTGTAACCCCTCGTAGGCCCTTTGCTGCACAACCTTGCAAGCCGCCTATTCCAGCAGAGGAAAACACTAAGGGCCTCATTCAGAAAGCCTCGATAAGGCCCTTATCGAGCACTTATCGACCAAAATGGCTACTCGTATTCAGTAAGCCTCGATACGTGCTCGATAACGGCCTGTATCGACGCAAAAATTTATCACCAAAAGAAAATCGCCAATTGAGCGGCGATCAGCTGCTTATCGACCATTTTCGGAAGGATCATAAACTCGCGCGATTCAGATACCCGCGAGTTGGCTTTTGCGGCCTATCGCAGCCCTAAAAGGTGATCTTCTCCCCAAATCCAATTCACCTCAAAATTGAGGTAAATTGGTGGGGAGATGCCTCGATGAGCTGTGATGTGTTGGGACTTAGAAAAAATCAGGCCCTTTTCCTGCCTCGGATTGATGCCAGGGGTCTCCGGAGCTGATAGCCATTAATAGCAGCTCCGGAGCCCTCCGGCATGCATCCGATGCAGGAAAAATGCATTTACAGCAACTTCATTACCTTAGAGGCTAACCGCGAAGGCAATGAAGGGGTTAAACACCCGTGCCAGGCTTACTGTGGCTAGCGAGGGTGGGTGAAGGGGTAATTTGGCCCTTAGTGGCTGTTTAGGCCTTGCGGTGGTGGGGGGAGGGGGTTGCGTGGGGACTTAACCCCTTCATTACCTTAGCAGTTAATACCGCTGAGGTAATAAATGGGTTAACCCAACCGCTACCCACCCGCAAGGTCTAGACACCCATCCTTAGGGCTAATACCCCCTTCACCCATCCGTGAAGCCTAAGCACCCACCCTGGACTGACTATACCCACCCTGTACCCATTGAGTAGTATAGTGGTACATCATACCCATATAATAATAATATGGGTATGATAAGCCACTATAGCACTCAATGGGCACCCTAATTACAATACATTAATACACAAGACACACAATAATAAAACATAAATAAACTCCAAAAAAACACACTTCACTAAATAAAAACAGTAGCCAGCTAATCCAATCAATACAAGCAATAACAACATCAACAATGAATTAATTAAACCATTAACCAATCAAACCAATTAATTCCTAAACCAACTCAAAATGAATAGTAACACTAACCAATCAAAACAATTAATTACTACAACATTAATGAATTTAAACAGTAAAATAGAAAGAAAGAAATTCTAACAATATCTGAAATAACCATAAAACGCATTAGTTAACATAATACAACATTAACTACAAACAAACACCAATCGCAAACATTTTATTACCATTAAGCATGAAAAAACAAACAATCACATCCACATAATAAACTGAAATGGAAAAAAGCAACAGCAATACCAAGCCAGAAATGCCCCCCAAATATTGTCATAATAATGTATTAATCTGCACCCTAAAGTGGTACAGATTAATATATTATCAGTCAATGTGCCTCCCCCCAAAAAATAAAAAAACACATCCAATGAATAAACCTGTAAAAAGAGACATTTACAAACATTCAATATATTACTTACCATTAGAAGCGGTGGCCCTCCGACTCCCGGGGTAGCAGGAAGCTCACGTACCTTGAAGGCCTCCAACAGCATCCGATGCATCCGCCATGAAGATCCGATCAGGTACCCAAATCTTCTTTTTTCTTTCTTTAATCACCTTCTTCTATATTCATCTGTAACCATTTCTTGATCTTCTTAATCTTCTATCTTCTTGTTGTAATCCAAAAAGCCCCATGGTAGATCCCAACCGATGTTGTCTTGTCGTCTTCTTGGGCTCAAATGAGGCGTCACAGCCTTAAATAGGGCTTGTGACGTCACATTTAGCCTCCAAATGGTTAACAGCCACCTGATTAGTTGTTAAAACCATGTTCCGACTTTAATTTTTTTTTTGACATGACGTCACTTAAAGGGAATGATGCCAGCCAATCAGAATGGCTGTGCTTCATTTGCCTTTAAGATGACGTCACGAAGCCGGCGTCACATGGTATTTCAGCCAATCAGATCATGGGAACCAATTCCACAATCTGATTGGATGAAATACCTTGTGACACCGGCCATCTTGGATTTAGTGACGTCATCTTAAAGGCAAATTAAGCACAGCCATTCTGATTGGCTGCCATCATTCCCCTGGTGTAATCAGGCTAAGTTTTTGCCTATAAAATGTTGCAAGTTTCAGACACATGATCTTAGACATTAGGTGAGTGTGACATATTGTATTGTATTGTATTGTATTGTATTGTATGTCTTTATTTATATAGCGCCATTAATGTACATAGCGCTTCACAGTAGTAATACATGTGGTAATCAAATAAATAACAGAGCATGGGAATAAGTGCTTTAGACATAAAAGTAACATTAAGGAAGAGGAGTCCCTGCCCCGAGGAGCTTACAGTCTAATTGGTAGGTAGGGAGAACGTACAGAGACAGTAGGAGGGAGTTCTGGTAAGTGCATCTGCAGGGGGCCAAGCTTTATGTATCATGTGTTCAGAATATCCACAGTGCTATTCATATGCTTCTTTAAGCAAGTGTGTCTTAAGGTGGGTCTTAAAGGTGGATAGAGAGGGTGCTAGTCGGTTACTGAGGGGAAGGGCATTCCAGAGGTGTGGGGCAGTCAGTGAAAAGGGTTTAAGGCGGGAGAGGGCTTTAGATACAAAGGGGGTAGAAAGAAGACATCCTTGAGAAGAACGCAAGTCTGGATGGTGCATAACGAGAAATTAGGGCTGAGATGTAAGGAGGGGAAGAAGAGTGTAAAGCTTTAAAAGTGAGGAGAAGAATTGAGTGTGAGATGTGGGATTTGATCGGAAGCCAGGAGAGGGATTTCATAAGGGGAGATGCTGAGACAGATCTAGGAAAGCGTAGAGTGATTCTGGCAGCAGCATTTAGGATAGATTGTAGGGGAGACAGGTGAGAGGCAGGAAGGCCGGACAGCAGGAGGTTACAGTAATCAAGACGGGAGAGAATGAGGGCCTGAGTCAGAGCTGTAGCATTGACACAAAGGCAATTTAATTTGGAGTCTTTAGGGGTCAATATATAAAGTATTGTGTTTTTATCTTTACAGCTCCATATGTGTTAGCTTAGGCCGCGTCCAGGGTGAAGCTGAGCGTGCATGCGCGCTCATGCTCAGTGCGATCAAACACATTGCGACAATGTGCTTGTCCTGAGTGTGCGCGCGTGCTTAGCTGCTTGCCGGGACAAATTCTTTTGAATTTGACGCACTTGCCCTGGTCACGTGCGCGTTTCAGCCGATGAGGGCGAACCGCTCACGGGACATCACGGGCATGCCCCCGGGATACACCCCGCACGCGCAACTACACTGGTCACTAATCGCCCCAGCTCTCACGGCACGGCGCTCGAGCGAGAGCGTGCTCGCTCTCAGCCTGGACGAGGCCTTACACAGGCTTGTCTCTGGGTAGTGAGCAGGTGAGGCACAGCCTAAGGCCTCGTCCAGGGTGAAGCTGAGCGCGCTTGCGTGCTCATGCGACACTTGGCCAAACATGATCGCAATGAGACTGCCCGTGAGTACTCCACACTCAGCTGCTTGTAGAGACAAATACATTTGATTCTGCCTCTCACTGGCGGGTCACCTGAGCGGTTCGCCCAATGAGGGCGAACCAGCTCCGTGATGTCACGACCGCATTGCTGTCAAATGTTGTGATCCCTGTCCCACCTACCCCGAAGCCCTAATCGCCTCATTTTATTTTCACCTTACCCTCCCCCACCCCCTTTTCTTCCTTGTACCCCCAAATAACCGACATGTATCAGGACACGATCTGTTTGTACCATCGATTTTTATATTGTTGGTTCTAAATAAAAGCAAAACGTGACTTCACGTTCTGTTAGCTGCCTGTGAAGGTGCACCGTTAGTCTTAACGAAACGCTTAGTAACTTACCTGAGTTTTCTGGGTCTTGGCCCAAGAGAGCTACATTTGAATAAAACTGTATTTGTCCTTTCCTGCATTTATTCATTATAAATTAATACCTTAATGACTGGGACCCTACCTTAGCACTATGCACTTCTCTTAACAGCTGATTTGCTCCAATGGACTCATCTATTATTTTATTTCTGCTGAAGTGGCCTGAAATAAGACAGTTAACTTCAAGTGTTGTAATTTACATCACCTCAGTGTACCCAGGATCCAGGTCACAGTTAAATATACAGTTCTTCAGGTGTAAGTGGAGCTGCAGTTCTCAGTGCCGATACACCACATACATATGAATATATCAATAAAAAATTCATTATAACATCTGTCTATGGGGCATTCTCTATTTAATAGAGAGAGGTTTTCATGCATCTACACATGTAATGAAAAATTAGATAGTAACATCTTTGTCCAATGCATTTTCTCATGTACGAAATGTACTCCAATCAGCCGACAACGCTTTCATTACTGTATTTTGCTGACGCTCTGATAAAATGTAATTGGACACTGTGGCAATATTAAACTGAAAAAGGAGGTCTTTTAGAGTAAATTAGCTTCAAATGTGGAATGATTGCATAGAACAAGAAGAGAAACTGGTAAACAGATATTGCATTACACAAACAGGACTTTGCAACAATTTGTTCTTATTCCATTTCTTCCTTAGGTGAAAGCAGACAAGAGAAATATTTCGTTTTATTTAAATCTGAGTATTAGAACAGGAGCCTGTGTGCTCCCTGTATGGTGTAGTTTCATTAGGTAATCAAATCTTTGCAGTACCGTAGGACAAATATATCAATAACAGCAAGTCACCTTACAATTAATTATGTTGCGTAAAAAAAATAAAATAATATATGAAGACGTTTTATTGTGACATTGCCAAAGCTGTCTATATATTTTAACCACTTTGTTACCAGAAAGGCATGAAACATATTTACACGTGGGTATCACCCACGGATATGTGTGGTGAAGCGGTTTATTTATTTGCTATTGCGCGGGTAGAACAGAATGTTATTAGCTGTATTATTTTAGAAAGGTGTGTTGTTTTTGTAGGTTATGATATCTTTTAAAAGCAGCCATCCCCTCCCAAAAAAAGCCTACGTGAGTTTATTATTAGGATCGTTTATTAGTAAAACGCCAACATACGCCGGTGCTGCCCGCAGACCAGACCCGTCCCCTGAGCTGAAGGGGGAAGAGTAATACACGCACCCGCAGCAAAGGGAGCGTGTCCGGAGTGTGGTATGAAGCGTTGCCAGGCCAGGTGTAGTAAGGTGGACAATACTTGCCGGTACCGGTTGTAGAGATAGAGTGAAGGATGCCTCGCCAAAGTCAGGGAGTAGAGAGTGGAGATAGGTCGTTGTCCAAGTCGTGTTCAAGGGGTTACCAAAGTGAGCGTTGTCCAAGGAGTGCCGAGATCGAGAGCCAGAGGGGGTAGTCGTACGAGCCGCGTCAGAACCTGTGAAAACACTGAGAGAATCCGGAAGTACTTCCATACAGAGACTATGTCGAGCAAAGACTGAGAGCAGAGAGGAGCTAGATAAAGCAGGAAGGTTCAATTAGGAACGGAGGCGGGACAGGAAGAGCTACAGGGAGACACTGCAGATTGGTGCAGGTATAACAGGCCAGGTGAGTCTTGTTGGTAACCTGAGTATGCCCTTGCAGTGTGCGGGGGCGGAGCCTGAGGTCCGGGGGATGGGAAGAAGAGTGTGCAGACTGAGCGTGCTCCGTAACTCGTGTACCCGCGTGAACCGAGCCAGTGGATGGTGCAGGTGTGCGTGCAGGTGTGCGTGCAGGAGGACGTGGGCGCGCCCGGTGCTGAGCAGAGGAATCGCCGAGGGGAGTGATACCGCGACGGTGGCAGGGGCGAGGAGCCGTGGAGGCCGGTAAGGCAGGTTTGTTTTGTGTGTCCAGGGACTCCCTGCGGGAAGGGGGTAATTTGTGTGGGGAGCGTGGAGAACGCCGATTCCTGACAGTACCCCCCTCTTCAGGAACGGCCTCTAGACGTTCCAAGAACGGTTTCTCTGGAAACTTTTTCCTGAAGGACTTAAGAAGGGCCGGGGCATGAATGTCCTTTGAAGGTACCCAGGATCTCTCTTTAGGGCCAAAGCCCTTCCTCTGCACCAAGAACTGGAGCTGACCCCTGGATAGGCGAGAATCCAAAAGAGAGTGAACTTCATATTCCTCGTTATTTTGTACAGTAATGGGATCCGGTTTACGAGTCTGATCCGGAAAGAAGTGACTGGAGATAAATGGTTTTAAGAGGGACACATGCAAAGGACATTAGGAATCTTCATACTGGGTGGGTAGTTGGAGCCGAGCCACGGGATTTATTTGTTCGCAAATAGGGAAGGGACCAGGAACTTAGGTGCCGTGTTTAGGAGATGGTACCTTGAGGTGGATATTCTTAGAGGAGAGCCATACCAAATCCACTGGTTTGACTGGGGGCCGAACGACGATGACTGACGGCCTGTAGTTTCGATCTGGGGAGGGTTGAGAAGGGGAGACTGAATCCTGGACCATGCGGTTTGGAGGAGAAGAAATGCGTTCATCCCGGCTGGTACTCCAGAAGGGATGTTGGAGATGGAAGACAGGGGAGAAGGGAGGATGGACCCATAATTTATAAAGAAGGGCGACTCCCGGGTGGACTCGTTTTGGCAGAATTGACGGCATACTCTGCCCAAGAGAGGAGTTGAGCCCAATCATCCTGGAAATCATATGAAACATCTCAGGTACTTCTCCAGGGATTGATTTGATTCTCTCCGTTTGTCCATTGGACTGAGTATGATAGGCGGAAGAGAAAGAAGAAGAGATGCCCAATCTCTTCGTGAAAGTCTCCAAAATTTGGATACAAACTGAGAACCTCTGTCAGAAACAATGGACAGGGATCCCATGAATGGAAAATCTGCTCCGTAAAGTTATCAGCAAGGGCGGGGGAGGTGGGTATCCTTTAAGTGGAATGAAATGGGACATCTTCGAGAAACTGTCCACGACCAACAAGATAGTGTTCATTCCTCTGGACCTGGGCAACTCCACGATGAAGTCCATCAAAATGTGGGACCAGGGGGGTGGGAACTGGAAGGGGTAACAGAAAACCTGAGGCTTTTGACGGAGAGTCTTGCTTGATGAGCACGTGGGGCAGGCGCGGGTAAACTCCAGAATATCTTGAGACATCCTTGGCACCAGAAATTCCGACGAATGAGATCAGTAGTCTTCTTAAAACCTGGAGACCTGCAGATTTAGAGGAGTGACCCCAAGACGGACCTCTGGAACAAATTTGGAAGGTACAAAGAGTTTGTTGTCGGGAACGACCAAGTCCTGGGAATGCGTCTCTGGGAGTGCAAAATCTTGTCAAGATCCTTGCAAGAAGACGCGGCGAGAATCCTCTCATGCGGAAGGATAGTCTCCAAAGATTCCTCGGCCTCTCTTAGAAGAATGTATACGGGAGAGTGCGTCTGCCTTTACGTTCTTGGTCCCGGGATATAGGAAAGGTGAAATCGAATCGAGGGAAAAAAAGAGCCCAACGAGCCTGTCGTGGACCAAGGCCGTTGAGCGTTTTCTATGTAAAGAAGGTTCTTGTGGTCCGTGAGAATAGTAAACGGCTCTTTCGACCCCTCCAGCAGGTGTCTCCACTCTTGAAGAGCCATCTTCACGGCCAGAAGTTCCCTGTTACCCACGTCATAGTTCCTCTCGGCAGACGAGAGTTTCTTGGAAAAATATGCACAGGGATGTAACTTATCCTGGGGCGTGGGTCTCTGAGAAAGAACAGCACCAGCGCCGCAATCAGAAGCGTCGACCTCCAGGACGAAGGGAAGTTCAATGTTGGGATGACGGAGAATAGGTGCGGATATAAAGGCTTCCTTGAGTGTCTCGAAGGCGGAGATGGCCTCGGATGACCAAGCAGAAGGATCAGCTCCTTTTTTGGTGAGCGCAGTAAGGGGTGCCACAATGGTGGAAAAACTCCGTATAAACTTACGATAATAATTAGCGAACCCTAAAAAACGTTGTATGGCCTTGAGAGAGTTGGGTCTTGGCCATTGAGTGACTGCTTGCAGTTTACCGGAGTCCATCATAAACCCCTCATCGGAAACGATGTACCCCAGGAACGGAGTAGAGGTCTGATGAAAGGTGCACTTCTCCAGTTTGGCGTACAAATGGTGTTCACGGAGACGGGAAAGGACGTAGGAGGTGTGGCGTATATGGTCCTGGAGATCTTTGGAAAAAATCAGGATATCATCCAAGTATACAATAACAAAAATGTTGAGTACCTTACGAAAGACGTCGTTGATGAAATCCTGGAAGACAGCGGGAGCATTACATAAGCCGAAAGGCATTACCAGATATTCGTAGTGTCCACTACGCTTGTTGAAGGCCGTCTTCCATTCATCCCCCTTCCTGATGCGCACCAGGTTATAGGCACCACGTAGATCCAACTTGGAAAAAATCTTGGCCCCCTGTAATTTATCGAACAGTTCGGTAATAAGGGGAAGGGGGTAACGATTTTTAATAGTTATGTGGTTTAAACCCCTGTAGTCGATGCAAGGCCTCAACGACCCGTCCTTTTTTTTGACGAAGAAAAACCCAGCCCCTGTTGGGGAATTGGAGTGACGAATAAAGCCTTTCTTGAGATTCTCCTGGATATATTCATCCATAGCGTGAGATTCTGGTAACGACAAAGGGTAGGTCTTGGACTTGGGTAGGGAGTAACCTGGAACTAGATCGATTGGACAATCGTAAGTCCTGTGTGGCGGCAAGAGGTCTGACTGTACCTTATTGAAAACGTCCCGGAATTGATGGTAAACGGAAGGTAGAATAACTTCGGGAACAGAGGTATTGGCCAGCAGTTGATGAGTCTCGTCTGACCTCGGCCTCCAGGAAATGGGAGCAGAGGAAGTCCAGTCAATGAGAGGATTGTTAAGCTGTAGCCAAGGAAGACCAAGTGTGATGGGTATCCCAGGAGCGTGAATGGCATCGAGAACTAAGATCTCTTTGTGCAGATGTGAGGACAGAAGCAAGGGAGCCGTCTCTAAGGAGATGTGGGCTGGGGTAAGAGGACGTCCATCAATACCAACGAGTGCGATGGGAACCTTCTTTCTCACGAGTGGTATGCGGTTTAACCTGGCGAATTCAAGATCCACAAAGTTTCCTCCAGCTCCTGAGTCAATGAAAGCGGCGGTAGAAGTCTTGAACTTGTCGCCTGAAAGGGAGACTGGAAATGTAAGTTTCTTAGGGAGTTCACCTTTAGAAAGGGGACGTGGAGACATTACACCCAGAGAGAGCCCCTCTGTACTCACTGGGTGTTCCCGTTTCCCGGACACAGTGGACACTCCCGAACCAGATGTTCCATGGATCCGCAGTAGAAACACAATCCCCCGGCGTGGCGGAACTGCCGTATCGGTGTGCGGATGCGTTGTACCCCCAATTGCATTGGCTCTGGCAACTCCAGTGCAGGACGAAGAGGTATGGTAGCACTTGGGGGAGCAGGAGTGTTGCTGGGAGTACGGGAGAACGGAACTTGAAAGTTATGGAAGCGAGTGCGCTGACGCTCAGAGCGGCGTACCTGGATACGTTGATCCACTCGGACAGCCAAATCAATGAGGACCTCCAATTGATTCGGCCTGGATTGGCGAGAGAGTTCGTCCTTGATGGGATCTGCCAGGCCTTGCCAGAATACGGAGACGAGAGCCTCTTGTCCCCAGTTAGTCTCGGCTGCTAGAGTCCGGAATTCCACAGCATACTGCGTCACCATTCGCCGTCCCTGAGTGATCTGGAGGAGAGAAACAGATGCCATCTCCCGATGAGCGGGAGAATCGAATACTTGTTGAAACGCGGCTTTAAATGCCGGGTAATCTTGGGTAAGGTCAGAACGTCGCTCCCAAGCCAGGGCGCTGCCAGTGAGGAGGTTATAAATGTAGGCTACCTTCTTGCGATCAGTATTGTAGAGATGGGGGGCCATTTCAAACTGCACCTCACACTGGTTTAGGAAACCCCTACAATCTTGCGGTTCACCTGCATAAGGCTTGGGGGGAGGAATCCTTACATCTGAGCTGTTAACTGCGCTTGCGGAGTGGGGGCTTACATCTGGCGGGGTCGCGGTCGGTACCCTGTCTGAGGGTACTGCAACCTGACGTGTAAGTGCCACAATTTGATCCGCCTTGGCCTGGTTTTGCTGAAGCAGATTGGAGAGAAACTGTTGAAGTACGGTCTGGTCTGCGTCTTGTGGGCTCGACATAATGTTACGCCGGTGCTGTCCGCAGACCAGACCCGTCCCCTGAGCTGAAGGGGGAAGTGTTTATACATGCACCCGCAGCAAAGGGAGCGTGTCTGGAGTGTGGTATGAAGCATTGCCAGGCCAGGTGTAGTAAGGTAGACAATACTTGCCGGTACCGGTTGTAGAGATAGAGTGAAGGATGCCTCGCCGAAGTCAGGGAGTGGAGAGTGGAGATAGGTCGTTGTCCAAGTCGTGTTCAAGGGGTTAACAGAGTGAGCGTTGTCCAAGGAGTGCCGAGATCGAGAGCCAGAGGGGGTAGTCGTACGAGCCGCATCAGAACCTGTGAAAACACTGAGAGAATCCGGAAGTACTTCCATACAGAGACTATGTCGAGCAAAGACTGAGAGCAGAGAGGAGCTAGATAAAGCAGGAAGGTCCAATTAGGAACGGAGGCGGGACAGGAAGAGCAACAGGGAGACACTGCAGATTGGTGCAGGCATAACAGGCCAGGTGAGTCTTGTTGGTAACCTGAGTATGCCCGTGCAGTGTGCGGGGGCGGAGCCTGAGGTCCGGGGGACGGGAAGAAGAGTGTGCAGACTGAGCGTGCTCCGTAACTCGTGTACGCGCGTGAACCGAGCCAGTGGATGGTGCAGGTGTGCGTGCAGGAGGGCGTGGGCGCGCCCGGCGCTGAGCAGAGGAATCGCAGAGGAATCGCAGAGGGGATGGATCCCGCGACGGCGGCAGGGGTGAGGAGCCGTGGAGGCCGGTAAGGCAGGTTTGTTTTGTGTGTCCAGGGGCTCCCTGCGGGAAGGGGGTGCTCTGTGTGGGGAGCGTGGAGAACGCCGATTCCTGACACCATTAAGGTTTGGGGTGTGGATGTTAGGGGATGTTAGATAGCATGGAGTTGGTATCAATCGGGTTGTGCCAGATGGGCTTGCTTCAAAAAGTACGTTTTCAGGGAGTTTTTAAAAGTCTCAAAGCCGGGGGAGACTGATGATGCGTGGCAGGGAATTCCAGAGAGAGGGGCAGCACGGGAGAAGTCTTGCAGGTGGAAGTGGGAGGAGGTGATAAGGTGGGAAGAGAGGCGGATGTCATGGGCAGAACATAGGGGGCGTATAGGGATCTATTTGTGGATGAGGGCAGAGATGTAAGGGGGGAAGCAGCATCGTTGAGAGCTTTACATTTGATTCTAGAGGATATGGAAAGCCAGTGTGGGGACTTGCATAGTAGAGATGCAGAAGTGGAGCGATGAGAGAGGTAGATGAGTCTAGCAGCAGCATTTTGGATGGATTGAAGTTGGGAGAGGCGGACGATGGGAATGCCAGATAGAAGAAGGTTGCAGTAGTCAAGGTGGGACTGGATAAGTGAGTGAATTAGGATTTTAGTTGCATCATGTGAGAAAGGGGCGTATCCTAACAATATTTCGGAGGTGAAGGCGGCAGGACTTAGTGAGGCTTGAATGAAGGAGAGGGCAGAGTCAAAGATAACTTCTAGGCAGCATGTTTGGGGGGTTGATGAGATTGTGGTATTATTAACAGTAAGGGAGAGTTTGAGGGTAGGGGTGGCAGTAGAAGGAGGAAAGAGAATGACTTCTGTTTTGGACATATTAAGCTTCAGGCAATGGTGGGACATACAGGAGGAGATTGAAGAGAGACAGTTTGTGATGGGACGAGAGAGATGGATGAGGCCAGGGGAGGAGAGATAGATTTGGGTGTCCATGGCATAAAGGTGACACAGAAAGCCAAAAGATTGCATTAGTTCACCAAGAAAAGAGGTGTAGACTGAGAAGAGCAGAAGGCCATCGAGAGAGCCTTTTGGGCCCCCGACAGAAATAGGGAGTGAGGAGGAGACACCAGAGAATGAAACACTGAAGCAGCGGTTGGAGAGGTAGGATGTGAGTCAGGATAAGGCTGCGTCACGGAGGCCAATGGAGATGAGAGTGTGCAGGAAAAGGGGGTGATCGTCAGTGTCAAAAGCAGCAAAGAGATCCCGGAGAATTAGTAAGCAGAATTGACCTTTAGACTTAGCTGTGAGTAGGTCGTTGTCCACATCTTTTTTTAGTCATGTTTTGGGGGGAGTGTAGGGGGCAGAAATCTGATTGCAAAGAGTCAAGCAGGGAGTTGGGCGAGAGAAAGTAAATCAGGTGGTTGTGTACAAGCCGCTCAGGAAACTTGGAGGCAAAGAGGAGAAGATAGGACGGTAGTTACAAATGTGAGGCTGGATCAAGAGAGGGTTTCTTTAGAATAGGGGTGATGAGTGCATGTTTAAATGAAGAGGGGAATGTGCCGGAGATGAGGTTAAAAACATGACCTAGGAATCAATGAGGCTGGTTGTAGGGCGAGATGATGAGAGGAGCACGAAGACATCCCCAGTCACAGGGGAATATGTACTTATGGAGAAATGGGGACACCACTTCCCTCAGCGACGCTACTCAGACTAGATCAGGCACAAATACAATATTGAGACGTATATACAACGCAATGTAAGGGAAATCCCATGTAGCCACACTCTATAATACAGTGGTATCAGGTCCCTCTGTAACCTCTTCACTGAGGAACACTTTGCAAGAAGAAACCGGAACAAACCAATGCATAATTCACTGTTGGTGTGTGGGATCCTGGCGCTGTCGGCGTGCTCCTACCAAGGTGCTGGCAAAGAACAAATGGAGAGAAGAAGGCGGTGCAGCTGCCTACAGTACGTCAGTGATCCCGGTCTGTTTCACTGATGTAGGCAGCTGCACCGCCTTCTTCTCTCCATTTGTTCTTTCACAGGGGAATATGAACTGAATTTAGGTGTGCGAGGGGAGGTAGGTGTTGCCTGTGAGTTTAAATCATATAATGTTAGTATCTTGTCCCCTGAGCAGATCCTGCTCTTTTTATTATGTTTTTTTCTGTGTCTTGAAATAGGCTGTAGGGAGATTTTCATTTTAACCTCCCGGAAGGTTACATAGTTACATAGTAGATAAGGTTGAAAAAAGACAGACGTGCATCAAGTTCAACCTATGCTAAATTTAGACGACAGATACTTATCGTATATTTGTACTTACAGTATATTGATCCACAGGAAGGCAAACACAAAACCCCAGTGACATATCATCCAATCATATCTCATAAGAAGAAAAATAAATTCCTTCCTGATTCCAAGATTTGGCAATTAGATTACTCCCTGGATCAACATCCTTCCCATGATTACTTATTTGGTATATCCCTGTATACCTTTCCTTTCTAAAAAGATATCCAACCTTTATTTGAACATATCTATTGCATCTGCCATCACAGTCTCCATGGGTAATGAATTCCACATTTTAACTGACCTTACTGTTAGGAACCCTTTCCTTTGTTGCTGGTGAAATGTCCTTTAAAACACTTATATCTCCTTGTAACAGGGACTTATCACTGTTTGAGAGAAACTGCCTCTAAATCCAGCAGTGTGCTGGTTAATTGCACACAGGCAATCTACCAGACTCCACCTGGCTGATTAGGACTCTTAGAAAAAGTCTTATGTGAGAAGCAGGAGAGAGATTCATTGGGCTGACATAAGGAGAAAGAGGGCTGCAGAGATTTTCCTTAGCCCACAACTGGGCTGACCTGATAAAAATATGATGTCTTTATGCACACAAAAGAACTGTCTGCTGACAGCAAGACAAGGGGATAATACTCTATACCTGGACACAGAGAGTGCCCTAGCACGCAAGGATGTTGATCCAGGAGAAGAGAGAGGCCTTCCTCTACAGCTACAACAATAGAAACAGATAAGAGTCTTTCTTGTTGGACTGTTATTTTTATATATATGTTTAGGGTGGTAACCAGCTACCCACCCAGTTAAAAAGGGCTGCTGGAATAAAGGTTTAATTATTCTCCAGAGTGGAGTAGGCCTTTATTTTGTTTCTTTTTGTATGTTTTGCCTTGTTAATGGAACAGGCACAATAAAGCAAGGATTTAATTTCACCCTAATCGGTCTCCAGTAAATACCTCTGCACACATCTCTTACACTTCTCAACAAAACATCACATTTTAAAATAATTTAAAATAAACTTTCGAAAATGTAAGAAGAGATATCTGAAAGTAAGATTTCTGCTGCAATGCACCAACATTATACTTCTTCATAATGTAGTCTTTACACAAACTTTGGGGTCTCTTCTTAACGTACAGTAGCCAGATTATCAGGTTAGATTTGATGTGTGGTTTGAGGGCCAACACAGTTCCTCTAACAAGAACCTGATATTTAGCCAATAAGCAGAAGATAATTTGAGATATACTACAGTATTTGGAATGAATATGAAGAACTTTATTAAAAAGAAAATCTTGCCAAAGTAAATGTATCTATCTCTACTCTGCTTAATAAATCTTCTGGCCTACAGAAACAAGTCAGATCATCAACACAAGATTTATCAAAGAAAAAACACAGGACTTTCTATAATGACTGTGGTGCTGTTGTATATGCCAGTGTTGGCAGCTGTAGTCTTTGATAAACAGATCCATATGTCTGTGACATGGGCAGAACTTTAATCATTAAGATATAGGTAACCCTACTTATTCCTCCCTTACTGTGGGTTTATAAATAATTAGCAAAAACAGGAAAAGTACTGGAGAAGGAGGAGAGAAGGGAGGTGGATTTTATAATCAACACAAACAGGAAACACTTAGGGTAAAATAATCTATAAATGGACACCTGTTTATCCTATACATTCAGTTGCAAAGTGTTTAGATTCATGCCTCAGAATTAGTAATGCAGCCACCTCTGGGGTGAAATCCTGGTAGCATGTTCCCTGTTCTCAAGCCAACATGGAGATGGAATGAATGTTTGATCGGCACTGTAGGGGTTCAGAATGGTAGGCGTACATCGGTACTTCTCACCTGCTGCACCCTGGATAGAAGCAAATATATTTTAATTAAAACATTGCATTAACAAATCTTTAACTTCAAAGCAGCTAATATACATCCTTGCAACCTGCGATGTTGATTCTACTCGGGTGCAAGACAAACACACTCCAGCACTGTTTTCTTAAGGCGATATGCTAGCCTTTAGACAAGCTTATTCCTTGGACTTAATTAAAACTGAGTTCACTCTTTTATTCAATTTATGAAGCCCAGCCAGTAGGATTAAGCGATTATGGGTAAAAAGCCCCATTTGTGAAACACTCATAAGCTCAAGCTGCTAGGCTGCTGGGTTGTACTCCATTAAATTAATAAGGAATGAATAGACTGATCCATTATGAATAAAGCTGTGGGGAGCCTTGGTATTGCTTCATACTTTCTACACACTCCTCGGAGAACATTTGTGTAAAATGATTATGTTCATATTCATTCAATTGGAATTCTGTAAAAGTGGAATGCATAAATTACTCTAAAGATCTCAGATGTGGTGTTTATGTTAAACATTATGTGTGTGAATTAATAAGACTATTATGAAACCATTACCGTTCTATGTATTTACCTACATACACGGAATACTTAACCCTTAATACTTTTACCTTGATACCATGGTAGATTGTCTAAAATGAGTGGCTCACTTCATGGTGGTGCAGAGAAAAGTCTAAGGGGCCTATTCAAGTTGCTTCGATGTCATCACTGCCATATCGAAGTCATTTGGCATGACCCTACCGATCGGTCTGGCATTTGTGTTATCACTGTATTCAGAAAGAGTTATCGCAAGTCAGAAACCGTGAGGTAGGGAAATACCCAACCGCTTGGGATAGCAGTGCTTTGAGTTCTGTCTTTGTCTAAGTTCTGCCCGTGCGATCTGCCTGTAAGAGCTGCACAGAGAGAGAGAGCTGCATCTCCATTGCACAGCTCTTACATGAGATCTCCCTGCACAGAGAGAGCTGCATCTCCATTGCACAGCTCTTACATGAGATCTCCCTGCACAGAGAGAGCTGCATCTCCATTGCACAGCTCTTACATGAGATCTCCCTGCACAGAGATGAGAGAGTAGTATGACTGTGCCTTTATCTCCATGCACAGTCTACATGAGATCTCACCTGCACATGAGAGTAGAGAGCTGCATCTCCTTGCACAGCTCTTACATGAGACTCTCCTGCACAGAGAGAAGCTGCATCTCCATTGCACAGCTCTTACATGAGATCTTACCTGCCACACGCGAGAGCGGGTCATCTCCATTGACACAGCTCTTACAGGCGACGTTCCTGCACAGGAGAGCTGCATCTCCCTGTGCACAGCTCCATAGAGATCTCCCTGCAAGAGAGACGTCTGCATCCCCTTGCACAGCTGTTACAGTATATCTCCATGAACAGAGAGGAGCTCAATCCCATGCACAGCTCTTACAGGAGATTCCTGTGTTACACAAGAGTAGTGGAGTTGGCATCTACCTGCCACAGCGTCTGTATCAGGAGATCTCCCTGACATGACGAGAGAGCTGCATCTCATGCAGCATGTCTTACAGCTGGATCTCCATGAACACAGAGAAGAGATGTTGCATCTCCATGCACAGCTCTTACAGGAGATCTCCCTGCACAGAGAGAGCTGCATCTCCCTGCACAGCTGTTACAGGTGACCTCCCTGCACCGAGAGAGCTACATCCCCTTGGACAGCTCTTACAGGTGATTGCACTGTTTTTATTTTATTTTAATAACACAGTATTGAAGCAGGGGGTCTCCGGAGCTGGTATTAATGCGGGGCAGCTCTGGAGACACCCGGCTTCAATCCGATGTAGTAAAAATACATTTTCTTCAGAGTCACATCACGGATCCCATAGATCAGAACCTGTGAGTTGCAGCCGCGATGCGCATTTCGAAGCTACCTGAATAACTCGATTTCTCAAAAAATGCGAGTTTGAGCACTTTTTGAGCTACCGCTCGGTTTGACATTGTGAGAGTGCTGCAAATCGTTAAGAAGCAGTTTTCTAGCGAGTTTGGCATGTTTTCAAAACTTTCTGAATAGCTACACTTGCAAGTTCGCTAGAAAAGTGCTCAAAACTGTTGATAAGTCACTTATCGAAGTTTACTGAATAGGCCCCTATGTTTATTATGGCGAGGGCAAAAACTTTGCAATGCAGTGTCACAAACTTACACACAAGTATAAATGTACTACTCTGCCCTGCTCTGGTCGTACACACTTGACTTGTGTTCCTGCTGTTCCTGGTAATATAGCATTATACTAGAAGCTGAACCCCCAATAGCCTTACCTAGAAAGATGGCATATCAGTTGAGAGACTTACTTCCTGGGAGCAGCATAACGCAGTGTGGAAACAGGTGCTTGTTCATGGACCAGTAGTTAAGAAGTTGTGAATTAGCGTTATTCATGATATTGTGCCCGGTCTGTATGTCCCCTGATATGCTTTGAAAAAACACCCAATTCTAGGTAAATCCCTTCTAGCTTTATGTTGCAGCACACACACAGCCTTGATGAACTTATAACAGACAAGTGTCTCTGTAGCTCCCATTCACATGTTCCCATAAAGCATGCGTGCTGTACTGAACAAGCTTAGTGATCCAGATACCAGTTAGTACATATACAGTAAACGTAAGGCTTCCTATATCCATATTAACTAATTTGCAAACTGTGTTCTACTCACTAATGAAAAAAAAGTCAACAAAATGGCAATAAAATTGGTGTCTGTTGCCATAATGAATTTGACGATATATTTCCCAGAGTCCCGGCCTAGGTGAAGGCTCATCTCCTGTTTTATTTTATGAGGACAATCTTTAAATAATATTGGCCAAGAAGTGGATGGATAGGGCAGAGGTCAAGAACAGATGATGACATTGCCAAACTATCATCCATTATCCTCTGTAAAGCTCATTGATTCAGCTCTTTTGATGTCTCTCTGTACATTCCAAATGTTAACTCGGTAACAAGTGAAGGGGAGAACTGAGCTACTTAGAAGAGAACAAAGATGAAACCGTTGGGTGAAACATTTGAGTGCCAGAATTGTGACCAAATACATGATATATCAATTGAACGGAACTGAAGTAACAGACGTCATGTTTTACCTTCGCACATGGGAAAGTTTGAAATATATATAATATACCGTGTATCATAGAATTTGACGACAGATAAGAAACACTTAGTCTGCTCATTATCCTATCTGTTGTAAGACCTCGTTCCACAAACTTTCATTAATTCCTTTAATTATGCAACATGGGGGTGGCTAAGTCCAGTCCTCAAAGGCCACAAATAGGTCAGGTATTGGGGATATGCCTGCTTCAGCACAGGTGGCTCAATCAGTGGCTCAGTCGTTAACTGAGCCAGTGATTGAGCCCCAAGCAGGGATATCCACGATACCTGACCTGATAGTGGCCCTTAAGGGTTGGAGTTAGCCACTTCTGATTTACCACATCTGCTGGGCGGTTATTCAATGAATATACCACGCTCTCCATGGAGAAGTACTTTCCAAAATATATAGAGCCTTCCAATGTTATGATCGTATAGTATGTTTTAATATATCAAATATATAAAACATTATAAAACAGAATGGATATAGTGGTGTTTTGTTGATGCATCACAGTAAGCTTTTATGCCTGGTCCTCATGCCAATATATATCTCATTTTAAGTGAAAATGTCAATCGATAACTGTTTTGAGATATCTTTCCTTTGTAGCACTAATAGAATATAATGCTAATAAAAATGGCGTCACGTCTCATTCTTAGAACGCATTGCCTCCTGCCTGATAAGATTTGTTCATGCGACAGCACCTGAGGAAGAACCCTGTTCTCCTGATGATGTGATTGATACTGAAGGCTTTTCTTTGCATCTTATATCTGTAATCTTTTTGCTGCAACTCTCTGGCCGAGTCCAAAAGAAAGCAACCATCCCTGTGCATTTAATACAGCCCCTTGCTATGTATTGCAGCAACTTTAATCAACAATAGATTCTTAAAGCAGCAGTCCAAGCTGCCATATTTAAAAAAAAAAAATGTTTTCCCCTTTAATATGTGCATCAATACAATACACACAGTGATAAATAATTAGCTAAGCTGCTGATCGATCCGTTCTCCGGTGATCGATCGGCAAAGTTTTGGCTCGGGGGTTCATTAAATGACTGTCAGTGCTGCAGAAGAGGACCAAAGATGCAAAGTGCTGTGGGGAAGATCATGTGACCAGGCAGTCACTAGATTCAATTGGTGCACTGCTAGAGAGAGGGCGGGGCTCAAAAGGAGTGTGCCAGTGCCTGTTTCTGAAGAGAAAGGGATGTGACTTTGTAAATGGTTGCTATAGAAACAAAAGATGCTTGTTACATTATAATACATTAAAAATGTTATTCAGACTTGATTTTAAAAAAAATGCTACAATATTTTCTCATAGTACAGAACAGATTTATTAAACAAAAACACATGTTGGTCTGCAGCTTTAAGCCGCAGAACAGAATAGAATTAAGCCATAAAACATCTTACTTGAATGGGGTGCTGGAAGGTGCCTAATATCTTAGAACCGCTTAGTAAATAGGAGAGTGGCTTTGCCATAAGAGATCTTGGCTGAAGACCCCACTGTTTGTATTATGCAAAATTGGACAGGCAAGACATTCTTGGTTGTCATGCACTGCGTTCCACAAAACCTCGCACTGTCTCTGGTTGGATGGATTCACTGGCCAGGTTAAACATGTTCGGTTTTAGCGTCTACTTTCTTTAGTCAGGAAAGTATAGAGGCGTACAGTCTAAAACTGTGCAGAAACTTGTTAACATTAGCAAAACACTGACGACGTAGCACAGATCCTGTGATACCTTGAACACACTAAAATGTCTGATTATTACTTCAGCGCCTTTTAAATTTCATGCTCATTCGTTAAATTAGGAATCATTACATCCCAATTTTTTGGGCCATTTCTAATAATATCTTGTTATTCATTCTATGGTTTTATTGGAGCTCGGAGAGTCTGCAAACATTATCTGCTTGGGTCTGCAGGCATGTATCACCAAAGAGCCAATTCCCCCAGGATTAATAAACCCTTTAATAACAGTAATGTTGCATCCACAATCATGAGAAAAGTGATTACATTCTACATAAAAATATAAGAGCTCATTTGATCCTGCGTTCTCTAGTGACACATTACCCGGACTTTTTATTTAAGACATAGCACGTCTTACATCTCATTCAGGGCCTTTGTTAACACTATTATACCATAACTGTAAAATTGTCTTGAGAGGGATATAATAAAGAGCTTGTAAAGCTCGCGCTATGAGCGGTTAGCGTTCCGTTCTCCTGCTGATTTGTTCAGTGTAATTTGTATAGAGAGGTCAGGATTTTGATTTCAGGTCTTTATTTGCAAATCATAACACATGTATGGGTGTATCAGTAATAATCATGTCGTATGAATGGTACCAAATCGTGAACTAAACCATTACTTCCTGTGGGAAGAAACAGCAGTCTGCTTGTCACTCCACAAAAACATAAAATATACCTTTTTTTTTTTTACTGAGCATCACAGATTACAGCTTTAACCTCTGTTCTGCCAGAGTGTACTGCTACATATTGCTTTTTATTATTTTAGTACTGTATGTTGCAGGTCACTCAAGCAATTTGTTTTAAATATTGTAAACCAAATATGGAAGCAGGGGTGCAGTATGCTTTTTTCTTTTCTTTCTCGTCATTAAGAGCTAGATTAACTAAGCTCAGTTATAATGTGCAAATAACGTGACAGTACCGTAAACAGGAATTGCCGTTATTTTCCCTATGTTCATTTTTTTTATTCAGGAAGCTAATAATATGCACCCCAAAAAAAGTGTGTGTAATTGAGGTCATTTGCATAGGGTTGTTTCAGGGTAACGACGAGTTGTCTTTAAATAAAGTGACAGTATTTGTGTCTTAGCATTTCTCTCATCCAGGCCGGGGGACCAATTTAGGAAGGGTGTCGATTAACGTATATACCTCTAAGTAGATGAACCTATACTGCCTGTGAAGAGCTACCTGTGAATATACCTGAGATGCATAAGCACATTTAAATCCTTTGAATACATTGAACATATTGATATGAGCATAGTTACAGGTATCTCTCCACCCAGAATATAGGTTAATCTATTTAACCTGGGGGGTTCTCTAGAGCTTAACCCCCCTCTATTGAGCTATGTGAATCCATTGGTTCCACAGATATCTTCCTGTGAAGTTACAGTTATTACTTCCTGGTATTTAAAGTGGATTTAACTAATGGTATTGCGGCTTCCTATTGGCCAGGGATTTGCCAACCATTTTGTTTCCCCTGAAGGGAGATTTAAACTAGGTAACTTTATCGATAAGTATCTCAGGAACCAGCGTTCTTTGGAGCTACAAATAGCATGGTTTCACTGTGAGAGACCCCACAATTCCCACTCTGTAAAAAAAAATGGAATCCATTTGGGACGGTCTTGGTTAACGGGCTGTGATTTAAGCGCCATTGGCCTTACCTGTGTGGGGAGCGCTCTGGCAGGGTTAGCACCTCCCCTTGCTGTCTATAAATAAAAGCCGGGGACATTGTACCTCCAGACCTTTGTGTGTGTGTGCTTTGTTTGCGGGTTGGGGAGTAGCATCGCAGGCTCTGAGGTCATGAGAAAAAGATAATCCTTCAACGCACCTCCTTCTGCCTCCTCAAATCTGGAGCACTAGAAAGAATTGTAACAAAGAGAAGATGAGGGAATAGAACTAAAGCTGTTACAAAGAGACATTTTTGGACGCAGGAATTCAAAGTTCTGTATTTAGCCAGTAGGTTAAATGGAATCAGAGAAATAAACTCCAAACACATACACCGTGTTTTCCTTTTTCTTTTTTTGGAGTTTCTTAATCATCTGTTGTTTTTAATGATGTAATTAACTTTGCTCTATACTGTACATGTATAATCAGTGATTGACAAATCACCAAAAAATCTACTCGCCACACAAAAAAATCTACTCGCCACCTAGTACCAAACGTGTGCTGCTTGGGCCAATATTTACTCGCCCGGGGGTTAAATCCACTCGCCCGGGGCGAGCAAATGTATAGGTTTGTCAAACACTGTGTATAATACTCCCACAAGTGGTATTTTTTATTTACTCTATAAATGTATAATGGAGTTACTTCCGGTATATTGTAGCTCTTAAGAACGCTGAAACCGGTCAGGCGCCAATCTTGACTGAGATGGAGTTTATAAAGTTCATATACAATAAAATGTGGTTTTATGGGTTTTTTAAACTACGTCTGTCACTGCTCCGTAAAGTTCTACTTCTTCATATTGATCATTTGTTTCCTTATGTGAAGAAGCGACAATCCCCAGGAAGCTGACACTTACGGACAAAGCTCTTCTGTCCAGCGGTAAAATCCTGAGGTGTTTTTCTGTGTTTGAGCGCTATTGCTGCTACATGTGAGTGCCTGCTACATGCCTGCTCCATGTCTACTACATGCCTGCTCCATGTCTGCTACATGCCTGCTACATGCCTTCTTCCTTCTCAATGCCTCACTCAGTCAGGAGGGTGTTTTAGGTAAAGCCTAAAGCCGAATGTCACATTATTTTCTATAGTAAATACTGTGTAATGAATGCTGGGTGTTAACTTAGGTTAACAACACATTAAATAAACGGAGTATAGTGAATTTAACCCTAAGAATTTCGCTATGTATGTCCATAGAGTCCAGACGTCCCATATATACAGGATTATCCCTTATTTCTTTGATGTCCCGGAAAGGTTTGTCGGGACGCATAATTGATATTTTAGTGCCTTGATGCAGGGACGCTGACAGGGTGGGGAGAGCTGGATAACCACCCCGGGCCCGGCAGCTGCGACGGGCCTGGCTGGCCCTGCGAGTTGGACCCGGCCAGAGGTCGGGCTCAAACTTCTGCGTCCGGCTGCAGGGCCCCAGCTGCTGCAGCAGGGGCTGCCCACCCACCAGTGAGTGCCGAAAGTCAGGACCAACTTCCCCATTGTGGCTCCAGGCCAGAGCAGCATCGGAGGTACGAGTGTGTGTTGTGGTGGGGGGTAATTGTGTGTATTGTCGGTGGGAGGTGTCCTGTATTATAAAAACATAAATGTGACAACCCTAGCCACCCATGTACATAGCGCTTCGCAGCAGTAATACAGGTGATATAATAATATAACAGGACATGTTACCCTAAAAACAGAAACAAAATCAGCCAATACGAGTTTGGAGAGTGGGATCATACCAGCAAATACTAACTGAATTAGAGATTTGTAGCTATAAGCAGGACTGTTTTAAGATCTACATAGGCCCTAGGCACTTTTGCATTTGTAGGCCCCACACCGCGTCATGCCGGACGTGCATGCGCAATGCCGTCGTGTGGACTAGTGCAGGGGTGCACAAATGATTGCTCCTGTGCCCCCCTGCCCCTTGTCCCCAGTGCTCGCATCCCCCCTTTCACCCAGTGCGGCGTCAAATGACGCGCAGGGTCATGGGACGTCACGTCATTTGATGCCGCGTCGCTATGGCAACACAAGTGTGATGTCACACCGCATTGACATGGAGACGCTTTCAGACGCCGGCTGAAACAAGGTAAGTTGAGGTTGCAGACCTCATGCGGCTCCCCGGCATTTAATTTGAATGCCGTGGTGTAAGAGCGCGGGGCCTCTGCAACTGCCCGCGCCCCCCCAGCAAAATCTCCCGCCCCCCTGGACTAGTGTATGGTGTGAGTTACCCGTTTATGTGACGCATGTGCAGTACAGATCTATTCTTGTAAGATTGCTTGACGCTACCTAATGAATTTGAAAGTGTTCACACAATACACAAGTTGTTGATAACAACACGACATACAGAGCGAATTTATACAAGTGTTATGTTAACCGCTGATTTCATTGTTCTCGCGAATGTATACAGACAAGAAATCTATGACCAAAATGATGAGTGCAGAAATAAGAGCATAAGCTGGTTACAAATTTTCCGAATATATCCTTCCATTTTTGGAACAAATTGGAAAGGAGAGCGTACAGTACTTTTTCCAAACTGAAATGTATAAGGAATTGTCTTCAGTCGCCCATTGGACAGAAACGACTATCTTCCCACGCACTACTTTCAATGGAAAATGATTTCATGCGGGAAATGACACTTGAAGACGTTGCGTGTGATTTTGCTAACCAAAAGAGCCGCAGAGTTCACACCATTTGAGTTTTGTTAAGATTTGTTCATTTTGTTTAGTGTATAAACATTTAACTAAAAAAAATTATTATTTTTGATTTAGAAGTTTGAGAGTTGCGACATGTTAAGTGCTGTAAAGACATTTCATTCAAAAGTTATTAATTTTAATCCAATTTCAGGTCAATACATTTTATTTCCAGGTCTCAAACTTTTTCGTAGGCCCTTGAAAGGCTCATAGGCCCGTGCCTACTGTGCCTATTGTGCCTAATGGATAAAATGGCCCTGGCCAACATTTTCTGGATATTACATTAGTGGTGGTTTATACAGTGCCTGTAAAAGATTATGTTTGATCATATTGCCAAGGTGGTTTACATAGTTCCAGAACAGATTCAAATACAACTAACCTATCCTGGGCTGGAGGAGAAAGAAAAGTAGCCCATGGCTCCTCCACGCTCCCAGTCATGTGCTTGGGCTGGGCCTCCATGGGCAGGCAAGAGAGGGAATGAGCAGGCCAGCTACAGAGGATTGACCGTACGTATCCTGCGCTCCACTTGTCGGCTGAGATTTGGTACTCTTCATCTCACCCACCTGGATTCATATGTAGCCATGCATAATAATGGACTGCAGACATCTTCACTGTTGGCAGTAAATCCTGGTAAGTACAGGAATGCCAGCAGTAGTTATGGAGGTTTTCCCTCACACCCTGGTGAGGTGCCCTATGTATGGATGGGAGTGGCTGCATGCTCTGAGTCCCTGGATAGTGACATCAGAGATGTGCCTGCCCCCTGAGGAATATAAGGCACAACACTGTCAAGTTAGTGTTGTTGTTGCTGATGTGTTTGGCTCCTGTGAAAGGGATTGCAGGGTAGCTTTGTGACCCAACGGGTGTAACTAGTGGCACGAATATTCAAATCAAGCCTGTCTAGGCCACACTGTGTCCAGGGATCTGGCACAGGGGTGATCTCCCTACGGGGAGAGGGGATCCCACTCCGATTAGGAGGGCAGTACCTGGCAAAGGGACAGCACGGAGAAATGTGCGGCTAGAGCTGAAAGCTGCATGGGGCAGTCTACTACAGTAAGATCGTCAATAAAGATGCCATTGTTAAAGATACCCCCACTGTGTGAGTGTGAGATTACTCTACAGTGGCAGTCACCACCGAGAAGGAGTTCCTCACCAGGACCATCTCCCTGCGGAAGCATAGATCCTGATGAGGTGGAGGCGCTGCGCATGATATAGGTCGGACTCGCACCCGCTACCTCAGCTACCTGTTCCTGATGACATCCCCGAATACCATCATGCGGGAGACTCAGGAGTCCTGTTACTTGCAGGTGCACCACCATACACGATCAGGTAATGGGGACCGGTTAGACCACACGGCCAATGTGAGATTGGGTGGGTCAGACAGGAGGGAATACCCGTTACACATACATACAGATAGCACAGGGGCCGCAGAGGTATGAGAAGTTTGGGCTACGAAAAATAATCGGGCGATGTATAAACATAAAGAAAGCCAAGAAGTTGGTTCTGACGCCTTGCTCTGTGTTCTGTTTGGGTTCGGGTAAGAAAGCGTGACTTACACCTCGACACAGTTTGCTAGAAGATTTAAAGCCCCCTCAAGTCTGGCATCAATAACTAAGTGGTGCACGGAGACGCAGAGTTTAATACATCATGTAACTTCTCCTATTATCTCTTCTCAAATCGCAAGCTAACACACAAGGTTAGTGCCAAAACCTTGTTACATCGATGCAAATAGACGCAGAATGAAAATGACGCAATTCGCGTAAATTATGCTCCAAAATTGTGTATCAATCTCCTCTATCTGCTAAATCCATATGATTTTTGCACCTTTTTCTGTATTTTTTCCCCAGTGTTTATCAGCCATGCACCTCAATAACTATCCCACATAAAACTCAAATAATGTATTTCCAGCGTTGATACAAGACCTATATACTGTACGTATATAAAATGAACACAGTTAGGAAGGGTTGATTTGGGAATAGATTGTTTGTAACAAAAAGCAGAGCATGGCAGAGAGTTGGGACAGAAATCAGGGCTCATGGTAACGAATGAACTGCAGCACGGATGAAGTGGAACGTATACAGTAAATCCATTCAGATATAAATGACGACATAGCATCGGAAATGTTTGTTAAGCAATAAAGGCAGCATCCATGCAGCAATGTGACAACCTTGGCCATAGTGTGGAAAATATCACATCGATATGTATATGACGTTGACGGGAGGGAGGGAGACTCAATCTGTAAGAACCTGAGCCGCTAGGAATATTCTGTTATCTTGAATTCACATTTACTTTAAAAAAAAAAAGAGAAGTTAAAACAAACACGTTCTGGGGTTATATTCATTTTTATAACATATTGTGAACCCCTATGGGGTTAACCCTTTCATTTATATGCCTGTCTGCAGGTACATGCAGTTACTCTTAAAGCTGCAGACCAAGCAATATCCTACATGTATGTTTTTTTAAAATAAATCAGTTCGGTTCTGTGAGAAAATACGCTGAATGGCATTTTTAATGTATTATAATGTAACAAGCATCTTTTGTTTCTATAGCAACCATTTACAAAGTCACATTCCCTTCCTCTTCTGAAACAGGCTCTGGCACACCCCTTTTTGAGCCCTGCCCCCTCTCTAGCAGTGCACCAATTGTATCTAGTGATTGCCTGGTCACATGATCTTCCCCACAGCACTTTGCATATTTGGTCCTCTTCTGCTGCACTGACAGTCATTTAGTGAACCCCCGAGCCAAAAATCAAATGACCCGGCCAGGTAGGTTTGAAGTAACTGCAGACTGTGAGAATGATGGCGACATTCTGGTGACTGTGGGAGCAGAAGAACATGGGACCAGAGCAGGAGCGGCACAAGAAGACAGCCAGAGAGGAGCTGCGCTATAGCAGCGGCAGACGCGGGAAGTCGTCAGATCGCTGATGAGTACAGACACTGGAAGTCGTCAGACTGCTGAGCCGCGCACACACTGGAAGTCGTCAGATCGCTGATAAGTACAGACACCGGAAGTCGTCAGACTGCTGGGGCGCACTGCTCTCCTTCTGCGGTCAGATGTTCCTCTGCTCCCACAACCACCAGAATATCCCCGTCGTCCTCCTCACCCTCCGCCGCCAGCTGTATGTAAGTCTCTTCTGCTGCTCTGCTCCTGCTGTACTCCGAGGAGGACCGATGGAGCAGAGAAGGACGGAAATACCCGGCACCGGTCCCCCACGCCCTGGTCCCGCTCCGGGTAATTTCTGGGTAGTTTAAATATGGCTGGGTAGGCCAGGTACCAAGTAATTCCCTGGTACCCGGTACATCACTACTAAAAAGTATAACACAGGCCATTTATAAATGTCTTAAATATAGTATTTAATATTTTTTGCTAATAGAAGAAAACAGCACATTCTTTACTTTCCAAGAAAATTACAAAAAAGAAAAGAATGTAAATTTGTAGAAGAATTGGACCCGTTTAGCGAGGCTGCCCTACGCTCGTTAGTGAAGATAAACTCCACTTTGCAGAGTAATTAGCGCTGTGGGTTTGGATGTCTGAGAAATAACATTTGCTTGACTCTATATAACCTTTTATTCTGATTATCTCCGTCGGACTTCACCGTAGCGCTGTGATGTATAATATTTCTCGTGGACCTTTGTGAAATGGATTGTACATTTCCCAGAAGACTATCACAGAAAGATTGTCGCTGATTCTGAGCACAAACCTGCCTGGTAACTTTGTAAAGTAATTATCTGTGCTACAGAGAGCGCTATTTATTCCTAGGGATAGCCAGACAATGCCAGATTAAAAGGAAATTCTTGCAGGAAGTTCAAACATGTGGAGATTTCAGGGTTATAGGCCTCGCTCAATACAAACATCAATACTGGTTATTGGCTTTATAGAGATGATTACAATTTATTATATTTTTTAAAGGAAAATGTAGGTTTATCAATGACAATTCCCTGTTATTTTCAATAGCGTGCTAGCGCAAATCTTAAAATTAAAGCGCAAATCTTAAAATTAAAGCACAGACACAGAATTGAGTTGAAATTAAAACAGCAAGCGTCTCAAAACGATGTATTAGTTTAACTGCTATAATGTTAGTATCTTGCCCCTTGATGGCCCTGCGATTAAAAAAACAAACAAAAATACTTTTGTTTACAAATCATGATTCTAACTTCCGAGGTTACCAGGGTCACTTTTAGGCTGCACTGGGTTCCAGGGAGAGCTGTATTTTGACCTCCAAGACACTTACTATTTCAAACGCTCACATCTCCTGGATGGAGCATCAGATCAAAAAAAGCAGACTGCTGCTTTGATGCACTTTTTGTTACCTCATAATTACAGATGCAAGTCTAAAGCACTAGGTTAACCCACCCCACTGTGATATCTGCACACAGTTAATGCAATCTTTTTGTGCTAAGTAAAAGTGAAGGCAAATATGTTTCAGTGAGACATGATTTCTCTTTGCAAATTGGTCTTGAAAGCTTCCCTTGTGAGCTATTTCTTTTGGTTATTTTTTTCCCCCACCCTGGAAACACCATCTTTAGCACAAACATACTCACATGGTGTGGAATACATGGAAAATAGTTAGTAATTGTATCCTTGGAAGGCAAATAGCACATGACGATCAACCTCTGGAGTGAGCTTATTTTACCTAAAGAAATGTATTATGAGCCTAATTTACACAGAGGAAGTAAAGCTGGCTAAACTGTCAAGCTGCATCTAAGAGGTCTTGGGTTCGAAGTTGAACACCAGTGTTGGTTTGCATTGCTCTCTGGGGCCTTTGGAAGGATCAGGTTTGCCAATTATTGACTGTACTGCTCCATTCTCTGTTGTATAAGCACAACTTCCATAAAGGGCACGAGGAGAGAACATTTACATTCTCGCCTAGTGAAATTATACATACACACATTCTGCTACTCACGAATAAAGGGGGATTAGGGAGCATTTTCAAAATATAGTGCAACATACAATCTGAACAAATGGTGTGATAATGATGTGCCCAAGTCACCAGAAAAAACCCCAACATACTTAGCATCTGATTGTATAAGATATATTGTAACAGGAAAGAGATGAGAGGGCAAAATGAACAAAAGCTCACACTCAAGGATCATTAATTACATGGGAACGGTGTAGAGGGAGAGGGGGTTGGCCTGGTATTAAAGGGATTGCACCCTATATGGCCAACCCCTGACCTCGCCAGGGAGGCAAGGGGTTAACTGGACTGCGGTCCAGGAATGTGGTTTACACCTTGTCATGTCATGAAAATGTATGTTCCCCTGTTCCCCTGTTTCATTATAATCCTGTATTTTAAAGATGTTTTAAAGTGCATTTCTGTATCTCCAGTTCTGGAGGTCGCAGAGAGTTGATATTTGGCCAATATGTGGGTCACTGTAGGCATTAAAAACTGGCAAATTTCGAACCACTGAGCCCACCAGAATGGAACTTATATGTGTACATATTAAAGTGTATATGTATGGTATTTTGGATCTGTTCTGAAAATGCAGACGCCATCTGCTATGCTAATAGGTCATGAAGGGCAGCCGGCTGATTGAACCTAAGCACTGTGATCAAAAGGTAACTGCCCTGATTGTTTACACTAAGTACTAATCAACAGACCAAGTACTAATCAACAAGACTCTGCCACTCTAATTGTTACCTGAGGGCGGAGAATCATCAAACTGGAGTGGTTTGTAAGTGTTATGTCTACACCTACAAACAATGCAGATACTTCATTTGGTAGATTGGTCGTCGCCCCTGATTTAATTATGGGGCTACCCATAGAGTCCCAGTACACATGGGCTAATTAGCTGGGGGGCATCGGTTAATCTGTGTCTCCACATTAGGGATTGGATACAGATAATTGTTCACCAATAGTCTGTATTCAATGTTAAGAATAGGGTTACACAGGTATATAAACTGTGTCAACCCTACAGTTTTTAGTTCTTCTTCTGATACCATCTTGAATGTCACCGGATTGCTGGAGAATTGCTAGCTGATACTTCTGCATCCCCCAACCCTAAGTAAGTGTTACCTTCTTGCCTGTTAATTGTACTATATTGCTGTGTTCACCTTTTTTAAGGAATATATATATTTTATTATATCTAAGCCTCGTTCAGTTCAACCCAGATATTTGGTGTTCATGATATCTTGTCATAAGTTACCGTGACAAACGGTCAGTCCCATCTTCTGTATAGATGTACACTTGTACTTCTTTGTTACTTAAATGTAAAAATAAATGCACATTGTAGCATTCATTTAAATTTAGGGACACATAAAAAATAAAAAACAGTATACGATATATATTTTCCAGCATGATCATTTTTAGCATGGGTCTATTGTACTTGTTTATTTTTAATTAAGACCCAAATAAATAAATATGACATCCTGTGCTTCAACCCCACCCCCTCCCCCCCCCCCTCCACCCACTCCCCCCACCACTCCACCCCCCACCCCCTCCACCCCTCTCCAGCTCTTGTATACATACTGCTTGGTTAAGGCCTCACTAATTAACACACACGATACACATGTAAGTTTCATACTGTACTTCTAAGTCTAAGTGATCCTTTCATTAGTGTATTATACTAAAGCACTTTAGCAATAAAGATGGTGATGGGACAGGCACTCCTAGGCTGTCATGTTTAATACAACAGTAAGAACACTTTGGCTATTGTATTATAGCAGTTGTTGAAATTTCAATACCAATGTTTAAAATATATGACAGGAAAGAAATTGCAATATCCATATTTAAAATCCCGGGATTACATAGTCTGGTGGTGACTCAAGTGCTTGAATTAATGTGAACTGCAATTTGAATTAAAATCAATCCTTCAATTGACTCTAAAAAGGCACCTAGCTGAATGTATCTTATGGAAAATGATATAGGCAATTAATTTCCTTCATACCTTAAGTGTTTGGTGTATAAAAAACCATAATGTAACATGACATACCAGATGAATAACATTTGTTGCAATTTACTTTAGCTTGGGCGTGATTGACATGTGATGACTGTTCTGTATAGCGGAGCTGCAGTTATATGGAGAGTGTATGCTGAGACCTACTGTACTGTAGCTACTTAAATTAAGAGACGCGTCCATGTTTGGTCTGGGAGAAGACAAGGGGGCTTGGGTGGGATTATGAAGATAGAGGATTTGCTGTACCTGCTGTACAATAATCACATACTGATTATCTGCACTGCCATATCCAGATGTACACACACACCTATCCCCACAGGCATTACACATGTGCTCCCCCTGTGCCTGTAACTCTCCCAACACACCACTCAGACTGTTAGCTCTTCAGGGGAGCGACTCCCTTCTGATATTCATTCTATATTTTTTCTTTTACCCACATTTACCCACATTTTATATTTGCAAGGACCTTTTTCTTTTCTCTTATACCATCAAAATTTTAACTTTTTACATGGTACTGTAAGTGGGTGCACAATTGTTTCAAAGTATTGACTGTTTGCCAGTTAAGATTAGGGGCTTACCTTAGCGGCAAAGCGGACGATACCAGATGTCCTAGACCGCATTTTCGAGACAGACATAGAAATGGGGAGAGAGAGAATGAGAGAGAGAATGAGAGAGAGAATGAGAGAGAGAATGAGAGAGA